>OY829914.1:208634643-209079713 GCA_963691935.1 Nephrotoma guestfalica | reverse complement strand
GTTTTCATACTACTTTTGCTTTTAGGTACTACAAGTATCTGAGTATTAAACAGTACATTGTTCGGCATCTGACTGAATTAAAAGCTTTTTCAGATCCAAAGTCACATGAAATACATATTCTTGAACTTTGTGAACATCTTCGGAAAAACGTTGAAAGTTAAGTGATTATTTCGAAAGCCATCTTGTTTTGGATACAAAATTTCTTAGTCGGCATGGAAATATAGAGGTTAGTATGTAGACAGTATATTAAGATGTTGTAACGGCCTATGGCTGTGTGTTGCACATATTGCTTAGTTTGTTATAATTACGAGTGTTTACGGTGGGGAGGTTAAGTTGATTGCAGCCAATTCCAATTATCAGCAAAACTATTAACTAACTTGTTCTATATATAAAATTTTCAATATATAATTTTCGTTCTTTATAATTTGAACAAATTTTCCAACGTTTCTGTTATTTTGGGTTTGATTTTCTTCTAATTATTTCCTGAAACTTCGATCAAAGTTCGGCTTGCAGAAAAAAAATTTTGTTCGGTTCAATAAAATGTTGCCAATACACTTTTGGTATACAGCTACCGAATCCCTGTCTACGATAGTTCATCATTTTGGACCAGAAATTAGAATAAGTATATTATTTGGGAAAAGGTAATTGCTAAAAACAGCCTTACCCATTCGCTGCCACTATACGAACCGTGGTTTTAAATAGAAATTCTAAGAAGTTCCTCAAAAGGATCCTTGTTTTGGTAATGCTTGTTAACTGCCAGATCGACTCCGAAATCATCAGAAAGAATCACTTGTTGTACATGTTACTAATTTGTGTCGATTGCAACGTCAATTCCTACAATTACCACTTTGACTGAGTCCTTTCAAATTCTGCTATTTTTTGCTATTTTATTTCTGGTCTGAAACATTGTATTCGAGTCACATTGCTAGCACATGTGTATATATTCAAGCCAGTTTCAAAGGGTTTCTTATATTACCGCACGCATCCACGCTATCACACACTGAAGCACCGCTTTCAGCCTTCCCTGTTTTCTCCTGGCTTAATGCCATTCAAATTTATTGGCAGGTACTTTCTTAATCTGAGTTCTTCCAGTTCCTCCATCTTATTAGAGTCGCTTGCTTCGGCTTCTTCGAGAGGCTGACTGTGTTTGAAAGGAAATTGCACCACTCAGATTTAGCAAACGGACTTTGTACTCCGTTTCTCAGTTCTGTACAGCAATTTCTTTCAGCATCGTAAGATATGCAATCCCAGGCAAGTGCTCCACAATCGAAATCTTGCTGCTTTAGGATATCGAAGACGTGCGATTCACTTGTTTCATCGATCCGCCACCGGTTTTTGGTATCCAGGTCTCTACACCATTGAATACTTGTCTACCCCAAAACCACTCAAGGCGGATTTTCTATTTTGAGACCATAAACCTAATACGGCTCCGGTAGGGAAAAGGTTTACCTGTGACTTCGTAGATAGCTGCACCGCAGATAGAGACTGTATAGCAGAGGTCGGCAACCTATGGCTCACGAGCCGGATACGGCCCGGCGGTTAAAATTCTTCGGCCCGCGGACCCCAACCGAAATATCATACATATACGGCCTGGAGACAAATTGTGATATTTAATTTGCGAAATATCGACATACATACATATTTGAGCGAATTTATCATATACTATGAGTATATGTAGTTACAGTTACAAATTACAAAGGTAAGTTACGAAAATTTCATTAGCATTTATTTAAGCAGTTAATTTGTTTTTATTTCATTAAATTTTTAATTATTCATTCCTAGTTAATCCCAATGGCAACAAAACACAGGAAAATTGATGACGAGTACCAAGTTTACCAAGAAACTTGGACAGAAATGTACTTTTTTATGAAACACCGCGGTATTAACATATGCTTAATATGTCTTCAAAGTGTTTCTGTAAATAAGGAATTCAACATCAAATGACATTACGAGAGAAAACATCAGAATTTCAGTAAGTTAATTGGGTAAAACAGAAAGAATGAACTTTATAAACTTAAATGTGCTGGGAAAATCAAAGTTCGGTGTTCCATGACCGAAACAAAGAAGTATCGAAGATGATAACAGAAAAAATGAAACCTTTCACTGACGGGAAATTCGTAAAAATTGTTTGATGACCGTAGTAGAGATTGTATGTCCCGAGAAAAGGAATTTGTTTTCCGATATTAGTCTCTCTGCAAGAACCGTTATACGACGCATCGAAAAAAATGTCAGCAAATTAAAAAATATCTTTAAAAGAGCACTGCAAAAATTTTCATTTTTCCTCGATAGCCATTGATGAAAATACAGATACCACGGATACAGCGCAGCTTCCAGTATTTATTCGTGTAGTAAAACCAAATTTCGAAATTATTGCATAATTAGCTAAACTCTTACCTATGAAGGGTACTATCACAGGAGTTGACATTCTTAAAGCATTGCTGCAGTGTACAACCAACCTAAATCCGGACCTATCACAGCTAGTGTCCATAGCAACTAACGGAGCGCCGGCAATGGTTGGCGAAAAAATGGAGTCATTGCTCTGCTCCAAAAGCACCTGGAAAACCTCGGAATGAAACAAACTTTAAGAAAAGTTCACTGCATTATCCACCAAGAAGCATTGTGCGCGAAGTCCTCAAATTTGAAGGACGTTTCTGTGAAAGCAGTAAACTTCATCTTATCTCGTGGATTGAACCACCGTCAATTTCAGCAACTTCTATTGGAAGCAGACAATCAATACGGTGACCTGCTATATTTCTGTGACGTTCGCTGGCTCAATCGAGGCGCAATGCTAGGAAGAGTGTACGAGTATGCTCTGCGGGAAGAAATAGCCACATTTCTTTAGAGTAAAAACACAAGTTCAAGTGAATTTCGCGGTCCCGAAGGGATTTCACGCCTTGCTTTTTTGGTAGATTTAACATCGCATTTAAACAATTTGGATTTGCAGCTTCAAGGTAAAAATCCGCTAATACACGACATGTGAAGATACATCCTCGCATTTGAAACCAAACTTCAACTGTGGGAAGGTCAACTTGAAAAATTCAACTACGCCCATTTTCCAACTCTCCCGAACACCAATCATTAAAGCACCAGCACATTTGCAAATGTAATAAAGGACTTGAGAACAACGTTTTCATCTCGTTTCGCTAATATTCGTGCAGCAGCTATCGATATAAAAGTTTTCGGTGCTCCGTTTAATGTGGAAGTGAACTCCGTACCAGAAAATGCCCAAATAAAACTGATTGAAGCTGGGATTTATCCAAACTTAGTAAATCATGCAAAACAAATGGTATCGATTTTTGGTAGTACTTATAATTGCGAAGAACTGTTTTCAAAAATGAAATACACAAAGAACAAGTTGAGATCCAAAATCACCGATGGTCATGTACAAGATATATTGCTTTTGAGCTCTTCGAACCTTCCACTTAACATTGAGAAACTTTCGAACGCCAAACAACATCAAATGTCACACTAATTGAAACCTAAATAAAAATAATTATAATCCTATTTCTATTTATATTTTTATTATTATTATCTTCCTTTGTAAATTTTGAATGCGACCCGTGATAGGCTCACATACTATCGATTTCAGGAATGGTTTAAAATTTTTAGAGATTTCTATATGAAATATAGAAATCTTTAAAAATTGTAAACCATTCCTGAAGTTCTTTGGACAATTTATTGAGACGTGAGAAAATTGTTAAAAATATCGAAGAAAATTAAATTATCGGAAATTCAATTGTCAAAAATTATTAATTTAGCATAAGAGATTATTTTTCTATTTAAACAAACTTTAAATTATCATTTATAATTTATTTTTTACAGCACTCGAAAAAATCATCATCTAAAGTTTAATAGATTGAGACAATGCAATCGAGTCTGTAAGTAGGTACAGAGAGGTGAAAAATAGTTTTATGCAGGAGAAATGTTTTTAAATATCCTTGCAAAGTCAATGAATGGAAAATGTTGAACGTAGAATGTAACAAAAAGGTTGGATTGAATATTTCATTACGATTCTTATGTGTTATTATTATATTCTTACGTTCGAAAGGAAAGAAATCTTTATTTATTTATGTGTAGCACAAAAAAGGAATATTTTTTCAAACTTTCATTTTGGTTTTTATTGTTGGTGTGCTGGTTTAAAACGAAATTGAATAGGAAATGATTATTTCAGTATTTTAAGGTTTTCTATCAGTTTTTGCACAACCTTTTTATAAGAAGATCATCAACTTTGACATTTCACTTTTAAAGATGTAAACATATTTTCGATTTTATATCAATATATACCAGTTCAATTTAAACAGTAATTGAATGCACCTTAATGAATTTATAAAGAAGTTCTTCTTTATATAAATGAACGTTACTTTATTATATCAGGAAAAAACACCTGCAGCCATACATCGCAATGAGCTTTATCTAACATATTATTAAATGTATTTCTTGATGTGTGTGTATGTGTTTTTACTGTTTTCAATTCTTAATGAACCTTGCCATTTTATTACAAATAGGTTACTACAAAACTGATTCGAATGATTGTAACACTACTAATAGTTTGCTTTAATTTAGGCCACTATTCCCTTAGGCGTATCACTTCATGCGACGTGACTATGTATGTTCCTGGTTACTAGATAATTACGTACAAAAATCACAGTGAATATTTTTTAAATCTTAGTTGGCTGCCTTAGTTTGAAAAAAGTTCTATTTATTTGTCGCATCAAAATTTCAAGTGATGGAAATTGTCGTTTGAAGTGATAGAAGTCACAGGAAAATATTTATAAAGCAGCATGCTAAGGTTTAAAAAACAGCTCTAACGAGTTTTGTAAATAATCATTTTGTAAGTTTGGATTTAATAATCGAGTTAGCAAGAAGATGAGTAGTCATCTCGCATGAAGTGATGCGACTAAGAGATTAAAGTATATTATTACCAACATAAAGATGTAACCCATTAGTAATATTCTAACCTATAAAAGTACAATTAAACCTTTCAATTGCTTATTTAAATCATTCAGCATAATTTTGCAAAAACCTGTTCCTCATATGTAACAATAACCTATATCGCGTGTGTTTATTATTTAAAATTACACGTACAAGAATACAAAAAACTATAATTAGGAGAATATACAACAAACTACAAAAAATCGGATTTTCAAAATGTTTAACATTTCGTGATATAACAAAAGCTCAATTTTCAAAATGTTAAACTTTGAAATAACATTTTGTATTTTATGTTATTTTATTCAAGTAGAGAAAAATTATAAAAGCTTCACGCCATAGACTAAAATAACAACACGACTCAGTTAAAATAAAAAATATTCCGCAATTTGCTGCGTTCTGAGATGTATCGTTATTGTGACTGTATCAGTAATTTCGAATAAGAGCAAATATTTGTTTAACTTTGTTTTATTATCCCTAGGTACTTAAAAACACCTACTGAGATTTCTTTATTATTTTAGTCTATATGTAGTTTGTGATTCACTTTGCAAGTGGAGTACTGGATTGACAGCAGGCACGAAGTATTTATAAATGGATACGGGCATACTCTGGACAATGTTTTGTAGAACGAACGGTTGTGGTACCCAATCCCTTCGTACTAGTGAAGCATAATAGCTAATTAGTCAATCAAAACTGTGCAAGGGTACTAACAAAAGGAAATAATACACAGGTGAAACACCAATAACAACATTGGTAAATCCACTCTCTGTGGAGACTGGGCCTATGGATTCTGGGGAGGACGATCGATTGCATTATCAAGGAACATCAAATCCATTCCAGAGAAGATCAAATTTAGAAAGATCACCGATAAAGAACAATAGAAGCCACTCGGTAGCTGACCTTGCCGATGCTTTTCCTAACGTTATCACTTGATGTACCGGACAAACATTACACGAAATAAGTGATGCCACCGGAAATTTTACTTTGCAAATAGCCGAATCTATTGAGTATCTATTGAGTAAATTGAGTATCTAAAGCGAGAAAATGAAAACCTAAACTGAATCGGGATTGAGAAGATTGAAATATAGGAAGCATTGAACCAGGCAAACTCATTTACTCCACTGATGAAAATGAATTACAAAGAGAGTCGGACTGGATCCTAAAGAAGAAAAACAGTCCAGAAAGGGTAAGAAAAGAAAAGCTGAATCGTCGCCTAAGGTTGAGCAATTAAATGGTGGGGGACAATCTAGTCCATATTCAAAAGATGTTCTACCCAAAGCCAATCAACCAAAAGGTAGTATATCTACCAAGAACATTACACCAAATTTGGTGCAACCGAAAGAAAAATCATCCCCACTAATAAATATTGTGGGCGTAACCAGTTACTCAGAAATTCAGTCACTGATGAAATCGGTTACTGGCAAAGACTATAAGGTAACAGCGTTAAATAATGACGATTGGAAAATTAATACTCTGGACTCAGATACTTATAGAACCTTACCTATGAAAGTGAATGCTGAAAAGTGTCAGTAGTTTACTTACGAGAACAAACAGGCCCGACCTATAAAAGTCAAGGCAAGAGGTTTGCATCATACTTGCTCAAGCACAGAAATAATGAAAGACTTACAAAATAAAGGTCTTAAAATACTAGATGCTGTGAATATTGTTAAAAAAAAGAGAACAGTAATCCAGATAGAAACCCAAATTATCAGTAAATGGGGACTCCCTCTTTTTATGCTAGTATTTGACAACAAAGAGAATGTTCAAAACATTTATGAATCCTTCAGGTAAAGGTGAAAATTGAACCAATGAGGCGAACCACAACACGCATACCTCAATGCAAGAAATGCCAGGCATTTAATCACACCCAAAGATACTGCGGCCGGGATCCAAGATGTGTAAAATGCTCAGGTAATCATATTACCCAGGCATGAACAATAGGTAGATATGTGCCAGCCAAGCATTGCAAGAGCCAACATCCGGCTAATTATCGAGACTGTGAGGTTGCTAAATAACTACAAAAAATAAGAAATAAAACAAGAAATCAACCCCAAAATCACGAAAATCGAAGGGTTGAAATATCAAATCAGATGGATCAAAACCCACAACCAAGCAACACAGGGCTTGGCAACACATTTGTCCAGGTACTGAAAGGTTTGGGTTCAACCAAACATATGGGCTCCGAAAATAACCAAATTCTGGAAAACATTATGAACAGCATTGCAGCTATTACAAAGCGATATTTGATCAACTGAAGAAAATGCAACTCCCTCAACGCAATTCAACAAAAAATGTTGGAAATGGATTGCGAATGAGATTATTTAACATATTCCAGAAATATAAATATTTTTAAATTCAGAAATAATCGACATTTTCTTAATATATGAAAGCCATCTAGTTAAATCTTCGTTTTTTAAAATACGGGGTTATAACTTATATCACTCCATTCATCCAGCGGAAAGAGCAAGAGGTGGTTTGGCATTACTAAAAAAAAAATACAAAACACCATTTACATAGAATCAAATATCGAAGAAGAAACTATGCAAGTCACTACTCTAAGGATCCAAATTAAACACAGACATTTTACTGTCTCTGCAATATATTGTCCTCCCCGGCATAACTTGAAAAGGGAGAACTACCTTAAACTATTTAAATCGCTTAGACGTTATTTTATTATTGGGGGTGACTTTAATGCGTAAAACATCTATTGGGGATCTAGACTTACCACGTCAAAAGGTAAAGAATTGCTTCAAGCAGGGCAGACATCAAAATGTGAATTTTACTCTGGAGGTTCCCCAACATACTGGCCCAGTGACGGAGCGAAGATACCTGACCTAACATTTTTTTATGTAGCAAGAGGTATATCCCAGAACTACATTCAAATTGAAAACAGTAATTCTCTAGTATCGGATCATTCGCTTATCATGACAGTCATTGAAATGGTAGGTCAAAGGGAGAGTGCACCCAGTTTAACAAATTCAAAAACAAACTGGGATCTCTTCCGTGAAGTAATGGAGTTAAAAATCAATCTTTAGGTATCGATACGAAATTCTCACCAGCTGGAAGATGAATTAGAATAACTCAATGAAGCAATCCACTATACTGCTTTGACAAGTACCCCGAATATACAAAATAAGAAGAAGCTTAACATATCCTACCCAATGGAAGTTAGAGGGTTGGTAAAAGAAAAACGACGGGCATGTAAAACCCGGCAAATAACTAGAACCCCGGAGAACAAAACAATTCTTAACAATTTAGGTAACAGTCTCAAATCTCTTCTTAAATAAGTTAAAAATGCATCAATCAACGGATATCTAATTAGACTAACCGATGGAAAAAATTCTGATTATTCTCTATGGAAGGCAACGAAGGGACTCAAAAGACCCAAAATGCAAGTGCCTCCACTTAAAATGGAGGGTGGAACCTGGGCAAGAGGTCCTAAACAGAAGGCTGATCAATTTGCGGAGTATCTCGAGGATACCTTCCAAGACAAACGGCCAATGAAAATATAATGTCGATCAACAAGCTGGATCATTTTGATATACGCCGAGTAACTCTCAAAGAATTAAAAGGAGAAGTAAAAAGCCACATGAATGTTAAGAAAGCCCTAGGGTATGACGTGATTACTTGCAAAATAATCAAAGCACAACCAGTTACAGTATTTTGTAAGCTATTACACATAACCAAGGCGAGCTTTCGGTTAAAATATGTTCCGTGGCAATGGAAAGTAGCAGAAGTAATCATGATAGCAAAACCTGATAAACCACCGAACGATAAAAAATCATACAGGCCAATTTTATTGCTGCCAGTTATGTCAAAATTATTTGAAAAAAGACAAAATTATAAGTAAAAGACTTAAACCAATAATTGAGGACCGACATCTAATTCCTCCCCATCAATTTGGATTCAGAGAAAAGCAGCTACACAATTAATCAGGTTCATAGAATCACCAATACTATTGAAAGATCGTTAGAACGTAAAAAGGTATGCTCATTTCTAGACGTCGCCCAGGCGTTCGGTAAGTCTGGCACAGTGGACTGGAATTCAAGCTGCATAGAGATCAGCCGAGGCAATTGTATGCCATACTAAGATCTTATTTATCCAATAGACATTTTCGTGTGACATATGAGGATGAATACTCCGAACTAAAGATAATCTCTGCCGGTGTCCCACAGGGAAGTGTCTTAGGTCCAATCCTGTATTTATTATATACAAGGGATATTCCAACAATAGATGAAGGAACCATAGCCACCTTTGCAGATGACACAGCAATCATGGCGATTGGAAATAATGTCGCTGATGCAACGAGCAAACTCTAGAATATTACCAATGAGGTTTGTAACTGGACTAACCGCTGAAGAATCAAGCTTAATGAGACGAAATCCACGCATATTAATTTTACATATCAAAAGGCTTCCCATCTACCGATAGTAATTAACTCACGACCGGTGCCATATGCAAACAAAGCTAAATATCTGGGCATGACTCTCGATGCCAAGCTCAAGTGGAGAGAGCACGTCAAAAAGAAAAAATAAGAACTTAATATTAAGTTCAGAAAAATGTATTGGCTCATAGGTAGAGGCTCTGAGCTTACAATAAACAACAAGGTGCTGCTATATCGGCAAATATTGAAGCCGATATGGACCTACGGTATTCAACTCTGGGGATGTACTAAGCAAACAAACGCCAAAACGATACAGACTTTTCAAAACAAGGTTCTCCGTAACATCGTAAATGCTCCTTGGTACACAAGAAATGAAGACCTTCACAGGGACTTACAGATGGAATACATCAATGATGAAATAAAAAAGCACGCCGCCAAACACGAAATAAGGCTCCAGGAACATGGCCACCCCTATATTCGCCATATGATAGATAACCCTGCCGTTGAAAGAAGACTTAAAAGAACGAGGCCACTTGACCTAGTAAACATAACAAATTAAAATTAGTATTTTAAATAGGTTTAATTAATTTTGGGAGTAACCATTGGGTTTCACCCCAACAAATCAGAATTATTGAACAAATGTAAAATTTGTAAATTTGAAAGATAAATTGCTAGATGATTACAGTCTCAGTTGTAATTAATAAAGGACAAAAAAAGCTATCTCACGCAACTCTTTACGGTCTTTTACAATAATCTCGAGGATTTCTTTTATGTTTTGGAGTCACAGCCTCATTTGGGCGCCCAGAGCGTGGTGCATCATCAGTGGTTGTACAACCACGTTTAAATTCAGCATATCAGTCAATGATCGTTGATTTTCCTGGTGAGTCCGGATAACACTTTTCAAGCCACTGCTTTGCTTGAACAGTATTTTTTCTCATCAAAAACGAAATTCTTTTTTTTTCAGTGTTTGTAATGCAAATTTGACACATATGACACATTGTGGCGCCATATATGGGTCAGATCGGGAACTTTTCAGGTGATGTAATATATCGGTATACTTGTGGAAGTTTAATGTAGTCAAATGAATAATTTAGCAGAGAAACTATTTGAAGTTTTAAGAGGGCTATTGTAACAGTGTTTGTATTTGGTTTTGACAATCAATTAATTTTAAATTGTTTCTTTCGTATATTTTCTTGTTAAAATTTATTGCAATAAGTAATCCACTTAAACTCATAAATCTTTGATTGAAATAGGAATTAGGAAGAGACCGATATGCACGAAAACATCCGTGCTCTGTCACCAGCCATGTTAAATTTTTCATTTTGGATAGGGTGATAAGTTTTTCTTCAATAACAAAATTCTAATTCAAATACAAAATGTTACGAAAATTTACTTTTTAATAAGGTAAGCTTCATCACAGTATCTGATTAACCATAAATCTATTTTGCAGATGTAAGACGTGGCGTAAGTCCATCCCCTCCTTTCTAATACGTCCGACACTGTAACGGTTTGGGTTTTGATTATTATTACTGTAAGTAATTCGTAACGTTACAGTGTCGATGATACGATATTCAAAGAAGGAGATCAGGAACGAAATGATAGGCCTATTGCTTACAAAACTACTCCGTAATGGCTCAGGAGTGTCTGGTTGCATTAGAGGCGATCAATAAATTTCGATTGTATGTCGAAGATTTGCCTTTTGCGGTCATAACGACCACGCCATCCACAAGTGGCTTATGCCACTTAAGGAGATCACTGGGAGATTGGCTCGATGGGCACTAAAGCTTTAGGGATTCAATTTTGAAATTGAATTTCGGAAAGGATCGCAGAATGCCGTCCTGGACGCTTTATCAAGACTAGAAATGGAATCATTTGACATTTTGCCAAATATTTCGAACGATTCTCATTTGCACGTTGATCTCAAATCACTCTTTTTTCAATCTTTCTTGTCAGCAATTAGTATGCTCACTTCAATAGACTAACAGAGCCCTTAATCTATTTTCAGTTGAGAATTTAATTTATATTTAACCTTATCCTAACGAATATAGCCTACCGGATTTTTCATCCTACAAACTTTCAATTCCGGTTTTAGTCAGATCAGGTTTAATATTCTCAGCTGACTGTCCTTCGTCTTCCGCTTATCTAGGGAAAACCACAGAACTCATCCATCGATATTATTACTGGCCCACAATCAATAAGGATGTAGCGCGGTTTGTGAATTCTTGCAATGAGTGCAAAGCAAACAAACTACTAAATTACGTGTACAAACCGCTCTTCGGTTCACTTCCTCTGACTACAGACCCTTCCAGAGAGTTTACCTCGACTTTTTGGGACCTTACACACACACTAGGAATGAAAGTACAGGAAATTTGATTGCCTTAGATTATTTCTCAAAATTTGTTATAATTGATTATACAGTTCGTCATGCAGCATTCATGAAGGTGTGTAAGTTTCTAGAAGAAGGGATGTTCTTGATGCGTAGGGAATCAATTTTTCTTAAAAACTCATGCAGTAAGTTTGGTGTCAGACATGTTTTCACTGCCAAATATTCGCCGCAGGCCAATACCTCAGAGCAGATATCAAGGACCAGAGAACTTGGTCCTCGACTCTTCAAAGTGTTCACCTCGTTTTCTAGATTTTGGACAACATGCAATTTTGCATGGGTTTCTATATTCCTTATTGCGGCAGGCCTCTCAGTGTGGTGGAAATTTTATACAGTCTAACGGTAAATCAGATTTTTCTCATAAAACTTATCGCGATGTACAACAAAATTTGAGAAAATCTTAGGAGAAACCTAGTACAGCTTATAATATGAGAACTCGAAATCCTAAAATTTATGTAGGTCAAACTGTCTATATAAAGAATTTTAAATAAAGTAAGGCTTCAGACAAGTATGAGGTGAAGTTAGCTCTTAAATTTATTAAAGCTGTGGTTACTAAACTTGTAGAAAATATTGCATGCGAGGTAATTTATGAGTATAAACTTAGTAGTATATGACTTGATCAGTAGTATATGGCTTTAAGACCCATCAACAGGGGTGAGTCGTCCCCACGATTGTTACACCCGCTGGTTGTACCAGGTTTTCTATTATCAGTTGTGTTTTTCGGAATTCAATTTTTAAGGTCATTGACTTTCATGTTGTTAACAAATTATACGTATCACTTATTATATTATTACAAAGTATCCCGTTCCGAAAACAAAAATAATATTCGCCACTTCGACACTATATGACGAATATGAAATAAAACGAATACGGGTCACACCAAAGTTTACGTCATAGCCCCTGCACATACAAACACTATTTTTCTATTTTTCATTGCCTACGAAGGTGCGTAAACTGCTTACCGAAAAAGAAAAACAAAATAAAACCAAAGCTAAACATTTTTTATTCATCGACATACAACCCGAATGAGTAACAGAAATCTGCAAAGAATTATGAATCGTCGTACCACTTGTTTGGATACTATAGATGATCAGGTAAAGGGTTTTTCAATTTGGGAAGGTTGATGTTGGCAGCCAATGGCCGCCGTGTTGTTTTGGTGGCATATTTTTAATCTGGTGCTTTTTAGTCACTGAGGCCAAATCGGTGGTCCTTCAAAGTCGAGACTTTTATGTTTGGTGGCCAAGTTCCAGACAACCGGTTCGATAAACAATCAGCCAACACTCGTACGTCAAAAGAACAGGCCGTGGTCCGTGAAAGTGTACAAGAGAACCTGAGGCAGTCAATTCCTGGCCGTGCACAAGAACTCGCCCTTTCACAGACCTCAACTTGGCGAATTTTGCATCGGGACTTGGGCCTACACCCGTTCAAGATCCAACTGATACAGTTTGTTTGCTGACTGGGTTTTGGAGCGTTTGGAAGGAAACCCAAATTTTGGTCGAAAAATCATCTTTAGCGACGAGGCGCATTTTTGGAAGAATGCCTGTGTTAACAAGCAAAATTGCTGTATATGGGACGTTGGTGAGGCCATCACCATCAACAGCGATAAGGCGGTAGACGACATGTGTTTTTAGCAGGACGTAGCTACGTGCCACACAGCAAACGCAACGATGGACATTCTGCATGAACGACTTGAGGGTAGAGTTATCTCTCAATAAGCCGCAATCGACCGATGCTTTTAAAGCATTGTTATGTTGCCAATACCATCCCTCAAATTCAGCCAGATCTATGAAGCAGAGTCATTGAAAATTGTACCACTCTGATCCGTGACACCGTGAGGAGCCGCGGCAAGCATTTGAACGATGTTATATTCCATTATTAATGGCATACATGGGCATGTCACACAGTGAGACAGTGACATACGGTTCATTCCCGTTACCTTTCAGTCATTTCCTGATATCGAAAAGACTATAAGATTCTTTTTATGCGTTGTACTAATTACATGAGCTCCAATATGATATGGTGGTTCGTACCAAAAGAGTAATTGGAGGCGTTCCCGTTACTCTATAAGTTGCAGCAACAAACGTAGTCGATATATTAAATTTATGCTTCGGTCTAGTACTACAGATGTCATCAAAGACACAATACCACTTCATATGGCCAAGAATATCGTGCAAGTGTGGTTAATGTTCACATGACCGCTTTGAGATTGGGTTGCATGCGACGAGATTATGGAATTTTAAACAAGATTTAAATAAATGAATTATCATAATTATCATAAGGCCAATGTCGGAAGGTTGTAAAGAATGGGGGTCATTATGCTTGAGACTTGCAAAAGTTATCAATACAAGTAAAAATTGTGTCTGTGACTCGAGTAAGACTACTTATTAACTCTTACTTTGTGCAGTGTTAAAATTCCTCTAAACATGTTGTGGTGAGAAATTTACCATATTTACATATTGTGAATTTTTAATGAAAAACATACAAGTTTGCCTGTCCGTAATCTACAATTGTCATCTCCCAGAAATTGTGTCAATCTTGTTTCACACGTAAAAACACAACTTACTCACTCATGACTTTTATAGCACGCTGTGATCAGTATTTGACGCCATTTTAAATAAGGTCCTTCCCATTATGTATGTGATATCAGGTTCGTCGCTTTTCATTTTATTTGTAGGCCTGAAATCTTTCATTTTTCAAATCATCAAAAGTTTCGGAAATAAATGATTTTTGGCGTAGTTTACCACGATTTACTTAACTCACTTTCGTGTTTTTTTGTTTGTTTGTTTGTTTGTCTGTAAACTTCCAGAATAGCTCACTTCCCAAAGACAATATAGCACGCTATGAGCAATATTTTACATCATTTTGAACAAATTATTTTTCCATTTGAGAAGTTCACTTATTGAATTTCACTGGTCACTGGATATTTAAAAAAAATTAACTAACGGGTGAGGTATATTACGCAATAGTCTACGTGGTTGTCGACACGTAATTTATTACGTAGATTACAGAGCGATTTTATGCGTTCCTAACGTCGAGAATGTAGACAACGTCGACAACCAAACAAATGATATTAGCAACTCAATTTTCTCTTTATTTTTTTCTCTTTTATTGCCTTAACAGCAAAATGCAAAACTGTTATTTGCTTACTCAACGAGAAAGAGAACAAATTTTTACAGAGATTTGTAAAATGACCTGGGGCCAAAAACGTATCTATACTTGTATTTTAATAAACAAATAACTAAAAATGTTTGTAAACCGAAGGCCCTTCCAGAAGAAATAGATCGCCCTGTTCCTTGGTACTCTTGGCGTACAAGAAAAGATGGTGCGAGTATGGCTAAATAATAGTTTACCGGTAGTGTGAAGTTTCTAACAAATTGACGAAAAACCTTATAACAGTCAAAAAGTGTAAAAGAAAATGTTACACTTTAAATTAAGAATGCTACACTTTTTAAACAAAATTTGTAATTAAGAACAACAAGATAAATCGAAGTATGCTATAGTGTAGTACTGACCTTACTGCATCTTTTGTGGAAGCCAACATATTTGTGCGACCCGTCGAAGCATAATTTTCTAAGTTGTAATCATCGAAAAATTCAACCATTCGAAGGCCACTGACAAGGTCTTCGAATGGTTGTTTTACGATTTTTTCGATTTTGTATGATTCCGACATAACAATTTTGTGGTTTGACGAGTCGCACAAATATGTTGGTTTCCACAGAAGATGCAGTCAGTACTACATGAAAGCATTCTTCGATTCACTTAGATATTTCTACGATACCTTGTCAATGACCTTCGAATGGTTGAATTTTTCTATTTTGTATGATTCCAACATCGAAAATTTGTACTTCGACGGGTCGCATAATTATATTGGCTTCTACAAAAGATGCAATAGGGTCAGTAGTACCCGATAGCAGACTTCGATTTACTTAGACATTTCTACGATGCCTTGTCAATGGTCTTTGAATGGTTGAAATATCGATTTTTTATTATTTCAACATATACAAGTTATGCTTCGACGGGTTGGATCGACGAAAAATATAATAAAATTGTAAAGGGGACTAGCCAAAGGGCTACAACCCTCCAAACAAGAAAATAAACTATGAAAGATAAATTATTAGATGATTTGTAAATCAGTTGTAATAAATAAATAAAAGAAAAAAAAGTACTGTGGCTCACATTGTCATTGTCTATTCAGATGTCCAATGTGAAGAAAGTTCAAAATATCATTAATGGCCGAATAATCATCATGTCATTATCTCGGATAACTTTATCGCAAAGTTACGACAATGCGCAACAGTAACATCATTGATAGGAAACAGTCAGTGAAAAATTTAAGCCAAGAAGTAATCTTTTCGTTGTATATGAAGTTAACTTATAAAAGGAAGCCAAATATTACTAATAACAAAACGCCTGAAATAACAAACACTTGCGCTGTTGAGGCAGCTTCCTCATCGATCGCAGGTGAGATGAGTAACAAGATTCCGAGATACTCGCGGATTTTGTTAGGTTCCCAAGGCTACTGGGAATAAAAGGCAACATGTAGTAAACCAACTAAAAATATCTATTGATAATATAGGCAGTGTAATTGGATTATAAGCCCAACACTAGTGTTTGCGATAAATGTTTATCTCGAAACAGTGCTAAACTAATTTAAACAGCCAATGTGGCCAAACAATCTTGTTATCAAACGAATTAGAGCTCATAGCTAAGAAAACTTTATCAAAGAGAAACATACTTTTTGATGCGCACACAGAAGAAGCATCACTATGCGATGTCTTTAATGAGTATTTAAAAAATAATAAGGCCGTGAGGCTTCATGTAGAAATTCAGCACTACAAAACTTGAAAACATTGCGAAGTAATTATAATCAAGATAAACTGTGATCGAGACCACAACGATTTGAGGCTGCTTCTAGCCTTTCGTAAACAACTTGAGAAATTATATACCGGCGTAGACTGAAGTAGATATTCTAGAGTAACAGAACATACAGCGAAAAACAGATCCACTTCACAAAATATAGGTCCACGGTGGCCCCTGTGATGAGAAAGATGAACATAGTAAAAGAAACAGACTAAAAGTACGTCTACGTTGTGACATCCTTGGTAACCCTGAGAGCATGCTGATAGACTCTAACATGGTCGCAAAGTATCAAGCATGATCAACAAGAAAATTTTTGTTTTCTTCCCCAACCACCTATTTCGGCGACAGCAGCACTCTGCCCGCTAGAGTAGCAGTCGAAGGGGGGGTTTTTGTTCGCCGAGGATAGTTGGAGCTCGCATGTGCTGCTTAGGAATGTAAAAGTAAGGTAATTCAGACACACAACAACCGAAGAAAAAAAAACAGAAGAAAGCGAGCTTACTGATAATTTACCGTACTGGAGGTCGATGCTCACCTGACCTCCATGCCGACACCACCCTTCTGAAGTGACCTTATTATCGGCACTTCCCTCCCTTTATGAATTCTAAAACCACTACATAATTAAATTCACTTAAGCAATATTCATAATTAATACTATTGAAACGTAAACCGAGCTAGACACCATTATAGTACAAAAATTTTAGAACCGCTGCTAAATGATAAGTAAAACATCACTAATTTAAACGCTCAGGCAAATAGCAAAAACACACAAAAAAAATCAATAATTTTGATAAACTCGATTTATATACATATCACAAATTATTTATTAATTTTCAAAAGAACACCTTAAAATTATTAACTCTATGCTACTATAAGCTAAATTGACCGGTCCCTAACATACGCCTTAATCTAAATGTACACCGTATAGAAAAAAAAACTTACATCTAATTCATCTAAATCGATAATTACCGTTACATAAGTGGAAAAATTTCTAGATTGTTAGTTTAGTTTATAAGAGTAAGTAATTTTTTATAATAGATTTAGCATAATTCAGTACATTAGTACATATAAGTTAAATTATTGTTTGATAAATTGTATAATTTATAAATAAAAGTTTTGAATTATTTGAATTCTACTTGCGGTTTGTTTTCTTAATTCGTTGGTGTGATCATCAATATAATTTACGCTGACCTACGAGGCCGGCAATCGTACCATTGGTAAACGGTTTGCGGCTATAGCTGTTTGTGAGGTTTTACCGTATTAAATCCAGATACGGTATACTATATGTTTAGCGCCAAAAAACCAAATATGTATAAAAAAATATAAAGATTATAACCACACGGAAAGCACCCGGGTAGACGCGGCCGAACTTAGCTGTTAAATTAAATGAAAAGGAAAAAAAAAATTCCAAATAAACTCATGCCGTCACTTAACCACTCGCAATAATTACCTTTCCGTATGTGTAAAATATATGCGTCAACAAATTCCGTGAGACTTCCTTCGCACCCCGTAACTTCAGTTTAGGACAAGGTAGCGTGTACAAAAATTTTACAATATTTCCTATGATTATATTTGTAGAAATACTGCAATGAATTTTTATTTGCGTATGATGAAAATCTTCAACAAACATGCACAACACTCGCGAAATTTACCTAGGGTGTCTTGTTGTTAGGAGTAAAACCACTTTAGGATTACACGGAACTTAAACCGACCGAAAAATAACATACACGATTTAATTGAACGGTACGGTCTACACACCAGCACTGAATTTATATTGGAATTTAATCACCTTAGCACAAATGGTTATTTATTTTATTAGTTTCTAAATTTTTATTTTATCTTTTATTTTATTTTTTTATTATAATTTGCCTTTGCACAACCGACGCTTAACTAAATGTGTCACCGCCAAATTTTCTTTATCTCACAATAATGTCCATTTACAAACAGCTGATTGATGCTGCCTATGTACCAAATACATGATTACGTTTAGTTATATATAAAACAAAATATATAACCACACCCCGATACTAATGATCACCCAAAAATTACATAGATAATGAGAAAGCACAACACAAGTACAATAGAGAAGTATTGATATCGATTAATACATAATCTGTCCATGTATATTTGTAAACGATCGTAACACACGAGTTAAATGCAAGATGTACAGATTGATAACAAGCTTACGCTATACCTGCAGTTTTCGCAAATCAGTGATGGATAACAACAAGGTTGCGTTCCCTTACACCACACAAGTCTTAACCTTCTATAAGTATTTTAGTTTTACCGCAAGGAACAATTTGACTCAAATTGTTACAACGTATTCTATTCGATCATTAGCTTGGCCGCTTCTTTGAGATATCAGCAACTGTTACATCAAACAACATCACCCACACAGCTCGATCTATGGCCTGCACTTCTGAAATAAAGTATTTAACAACCCAAGGCATTTTGTTTCAACTCCACCCAAACATATAATCGTTCGCGAATCCAACATCTTTTAGTAATGTTCTTGTATAACATTAAAGACACAATATTGTGGTTGCCTCCATCAGACCTATGGATGCGACAGATGGGTTAACAGAATAAACTGTCACCACCGAGCAACATTGATTAGTACACAAAGGGTAATATTCCGTGATTTTTCTAAACGCTTAGAGGATGTCGTTGGCTTCTACAAAAGATGCAATAAGGTCGGTACTACACGATAGCATATTCGATTTAGCGCCTTTACACTTCAAGCTAAAAAAAATCTATGACTACTCTACCGCATAAATAAGTTAGCTCCTAGAAATCATAAAGAATGGTTATGGCACATGGTGATGGCTAAATTAGCTTGCCATTGTGAACTTATTTTTTAACAATTTATCTCGTTTTGCGTAACACGTTTTTTTGATAGTGTAGATTTACACTTTTTGGGCTGTTGTAAAATTTTTTGTAATTTTTAGTTTATCAGAATCTTTACTATAGTTAGTTCCCCACATGGCCTTCAGGCCAATCCAGCTACCACTAGTTCAAAAATACAACAAAAATTAAACGCAACAGAAAAGTTTCTTAATAATGAAAAACGTCAATCTCATTTCAAACTGTTTTTTGAACCATATCCTAAACTGGAATCTCATTATTGGCGAAAATATACGAAAAACATCTACTTGCAAACAATGAGTTATTGCAAGACTTCGTTGTATAGAGAATACCAAAGACAGAATGGAACCCTTGAGAACTTTTTAAAAACAAAACTACTATTCAAATTTTAAGCCGTGTAAAGATCAGTGTGACATGTGCACGGAACACAAAGTTGGAAATTTGGATTTAGAGAAATGTAATGATCACAGATCTCTAGTAGAAAAAGTGTGAAAATAAAAGGGAAGTTGATCAACAATTCGCACAAGGTGTGTCCACAGCTTGATGCAAGTTCACAATACTACAAAATGAAAGTGTAAATCCACAATTTCACTATTTACAATGTTGTATCTCATGATTCAACCAACTATATGTGGAATGAAACTCAAGGACAATCACTAGCATCCTGTTTCACTACAATAATATGCAACCACATAATAAGATCATCTGAACCAAACGACGCAAAAGTGTCTATCATAATTTATTCTGATGGCTGCGGTTACTAAAATCGAAACGAAGTTCTTTTGAATTTCCAATCTGGCTTCAAAACTATAGAATGAACATATCTATGAACATATCTATAGAACGGACGTTTCTAGAGAAAGGAGCGAACAATTATAAATCTGCCAAGTAAGTTCGTTCCTCTTGCAAAAAAGGCTAGCAGAAAACCACACCCGCTGGAGGTACATCTTCTAAGCTTTAATTATTTATTTAACTAAGATGTCCCAGATCTTAAAAATACAGGTCGATTCGTCTAGTGTAAGACTTTGCTCCGTACGCCTTTATTGTATTTACTGAAACACAATCACAAAGCGTGATGGATGATTGTATTTGTGGCAGTGGATTGGAACTTAATTTAAAAATTGAATAAAATTGAAAAAAATGCATTTTTATTTTTCTTTCCCGTGGCTTTTGTCAAAATCAAATTTGTTGCCACTGTTTGCAATTTTATTGACAACATAGGACTTTATTCTGCGCGATATGGATGGAGTTGTAGTTTTGGGGATTTTGTCCAGTGAATAGGAGCTCGCTTTTTTGTGACAATTGTAGTGTGTTGGAGACCAGTTTCGGCTTTCATCCGTCATCCGCCAGTGTTTTGCTGCTGACTGTGGGCTTGTAGGAGTCGTGCCTTTTGTGATCCACTTGTCAATGACTGTTTTTCACCTGTTGTGAAGGGCTGAACAATGAATTTTGTTTGTTTTGATGTTTGGTTTGTCGTTGGGTGTTGGTGTTTTTATAGAACACAGTCTAAAAATCTAAGTACGCTCACCATGTATTCAAGAAAAATCTTACATATACAGATATGAACACAAACCTAACAGTAATACACACAACACAACGGAAAAATGCAATATGATGGATCGAATAGAAGAGGATGAAATATTTAAGCACCGACATAGCCTGCACGTACTCGGCGACGGATTGAATTTTGGAGCGCGCAGGTTTTGCGATTCTGCTTTGCACGGCGGGTGGAGAACAGTTGTTAGTGGGTGCATTATCGGAGGCCTGATTTTTTCTTGTACGAGGTTTTTTGACTTCTAATTTTGTTTGTGTTGTGCGGGGTAGAGTTTTGGTAGCTGTTGTTAGGATTGTAAATAGTGGTAATACATTAATTTAAGTTACTAAATTAATTTATTAACACTATTAATTATTTAATTATTTGATTGGAGTATTTTTATTGTTTAAAACCCCTTTAACGTAAATAATAAAAGAGGATTAATGAAATTAATTGAATTAATATTTATTTATTATTGTTATTGCTTGTACTCGGAACACATCAAAGTTCTGGGGAGGATGGTATTTGTGAGATTTCTTTGATCAATAGATCTCTTTGTTTGCAACTTTTTTGATTGGGTGAGCACATTTCAAGGACCTTTTGCAATAGAGTGTTGTTTTAGGTGTTTTGTATGGCTGGGTTTGTGTGTGTTTGTTTCTGTTATTGAGGGGACATGAGAGTTGTATTGTAAATCCGAGTGATTTGGTGATTGGTACGGCAGCAGAATATGTGACGGTGCTAAGTTGGAGTTTGGTAGTTAACGATGGACTGGGAATTGATTGGTGTAGGGACAGCCGTGTTATGCAGCGCGGGTTGAATTAGCCCCTTTATTCGATTAATTGATTATTCTAGTCATTTGTGACTAATAACGATACATCGAAAGGTTTATTGAAAGTTAACACGGAAAGAATTAATTTCAAAATTTTAAGAAATACATTTTCTTAATTTGAGTTTCTCGCAATTAGTTCTATTGTGCAAGCATTCAGTAATGTAAGCTGAATTCGTTTACTGTTTAGAAAAATCAAGAACATTTTGGTATTTTCAGATGCGCTAAAATCAAGAAAATAATGCGAAATCAAAGAATTACTTTTTACTAAAATTATTTACTCAATATATACAATTAATGCTTGAATTAATCAAATTGAAGCTAACATAAGCATCTAACACCAAAAATTAATATCAAGCGCACATTGCTCAGTTATACCATATTATTAAACTGAAATTCAGTACATTTTTCTAAAATTGAGCAAACGTTCGTCAAATATCTTTAGTTTATGAAATATCGAATAAAATAAAGTAAATACTATTGTTGTGCTAGCCATATTATATGAACACCGAAACTACGCAGTTTTCCTTGAAATTAAGGGGTTTCTCACACGTCCGGACAATGGTATAGCACACTTTTTACATGGAAGGAGATACTGTAATTATGGAAATAGAGGTAAATATTTGTAGTTTTTTTGTCCAAATTAAATACAAACTAATCACATATTTCAATAATGGAGCAGAATTGTAAGGCTTAGATAACCATAACTTGAGAGCCTAAAATATTTCATTATTTATTCAAGAGATAGGGCCAAATACCCCTTATAATTAATTATATTTATAATCAGATTTATTATTCTTGAATCCCTTTTAAAATTTGTTTTGCATTGAGAATGGTAAATTCATTTTTTAATTAATTTTCGAAGCAATTTATTGAAATCTTGACAAAAATGACTAGAAATAATCTAAATCATAATCACTTTCAGTTCGGAGAATAAAAAGGATTTTGGTGGTTGTTGTACTTCAGAGAGTTGTTTAAACAAACAGAACGCCAAATACAACGATATCCTGAAAACGATTTTGCAATTTGGCAAAACTACTTCTATTGTCTTGTATTTCTAATCTGGCGCTGGTTTTCTCTAGAATAAATTCTTGCTTCATATTACTCTAAATATCTCAATTAATGTCACTAAACATTGTCAATAAATACAAAATGGTTAAATATATAGATGAACAAAAATTTCTACGAGTAAGTTTTACACAAACTCAAAAATTCCCGAAGAAATTCACAAGGTCGAAGAAGAGTGAGTATAAATACATTTTTATAAAAATATTTTAGAATAATTAGTAGATTTTTCTGAGTTGTTTTGCAACAAATTATCCGGTTGATTTTCCATTTTAGGGAAAAAAAGAAAAATGCTATATTTATTTATAAATTCACCGCTTTTGTACTGATAACAAATTATTCCTATAGCATACCTTCAAATCAACAAAAGTTATTATAGTTAGTTTTCTGAAATTTAAGCATAAAAATGATGTGTGATACAAAGAATTTTTAACTAGTTTATGCAAATCTGCTTTTCTCGTTTAATGTTCAAGTGTGTTTTAAGAATAATGCAGGTAAGTTGATTTGATAAAAATATATTTAACCTAAGGACAAATATTTGGATCAGAGTTCAATTTTTCCGTAGAGAAGAAAATACCAGGTTAAACGAATAATCCTTCTGTCTATCTTATGATATACAATTTCCCGTTTCCACCCGAATGTATAATTATACGTTATCCCATTTGTCGGCCCATTCATCGTTATTGACAAAATGTTCTATTAACAATATAACATTATAGTTGAAATATATATTAAAAAAATATTCGTATTTACTTCATAAAATGCTCTTGTCATAAATCTATTTCAAATCATTTCAAATCGATAAAACATCTTAACATAAATGTACCAAAATAAAAATGTATCATCCAACCATGGTCATTTGTCATTTATGTTGTATATTAGTTGGTTGTTTATAAAGGGTGTTTTTTTAAGAGGTTGCCGATTTTTTTTTTGAATAAAACACATATAAAATTATGAAATGACCAAAATTTTTTTTTATTTGGTAGATAATTTTTTGGCATTTAACATTTAAACACAATTTCTGGCATATGGCTACCACGACTATTTTTCACAAATGTCATTCTGGAGGTCCAATTTTCCAGCACTTTTTCAAGCATTTGAGGGCGTATGTCAGCAATGACACGTTGAATATTGGTTTCCAAAGCGTCAATCGATTGAGGTTTATCCACATAAACCAATGACTTCACGTATCCCCACAAAAAGTAATCGAGTGGCGTCAAATCGCACGAACGCGGAGGCCAATTCACCGGACCATTTCTCGAAATAATGTTGTCGTTGAAAGTTTCTTTCAATAAGTCGATTGTTTCACGTGCTGTATGGCAAGTGGCACCATCTTGTTGAAACCACATTTCATTCATATCCATATCTTCAAGATTTGACAACAAAAACTCATTTAACATGGTTCTGTATCGATTTCCATTCACGGTAACGCGTCGTCCTTCCTCATTTTTAAAGAAATATGGACCGATGATCCCACCAGCCCATAGACCGCACCAAACAGTACATTTATCAGGATGCATTGGTAATTCTAGAACGGCGTGTGGATTATCTTTGCTCCAAATGCGACAATTTTGTTTGTTGACGTATCCATTTAACCAAAAATGCGCCTCATCACTGAAGAGAATTTTACGGTAAAAAAATGGATCTTCGTTCAATTGATTTAACGACCAATCACTGAATTCACGGCGCAAACGATGGTCGTGTGGCTTTAATTCTTGCACCAATTGAATTTTGTATGGCACCAAACCCAAATCTTTACGTAAAATTTTCCATAAGGTCGATGGACAAAGTCCAATTTGCTGAGCACGACGACGAATCGATAAATTGTCGTTTTCTTCGACACTGGCCTCAACGACAGCAATATTTTCTTCTGTACGAACTCTTCTCATTCTTGTCGGTGGCTTGGCATCCAAAAGAGTGAATGTAGACCGAAATTTGGTAATTACGTTCTTTATGGTGGTCTCTGACGGACGATTATGTGCACCATAAAATTCACGAAGTGCTCTATAAACATTTTTAATTGAACACTGATTTTGAAAATAAATTTCCACGATTTGAAAACGTTGTTCTGGAGTTAACCTATTCATAATGATTTGCCAAACAATACTGAGTAGAAATGCCACTTTGAGCTGTCAAAACAACTGTCATAAAATAAAACGACATCTATCGGAAAAACAAACCTCCTAAAAAAACACCCGTTACAAATGTTGCCACACATTTTGCACCAAAATTCTCTACAATTGCTCATTCGTGTGGAAGCAGCTTTAACATAACAAGCCGCCCTATAATGGGTCAGTTGAAAAACTATTAAAAAATTAAAAAACAATTGTTGTAAGCATTATTGTTAAATTCTTAATCAAAACCATTTATGACAATTTCTGTTAAATAAATAAAAATAAAATAGATTTGGATTACAGTTTGCTGAAAGCATTTCATTATTCATTCTAATAGATAGTAAGCAGTTTAAATCAATCAATTTTTTTTTTATTTATACACGTGTAAATAAAATATTAATGACGTTTTCGATGTCGGTTTTAATTGTATTAACAGTTAGTTTTTATACAGCCGTGATGATAGATCCAATACCAATATAAGAAAAGCCATATTCGTTATAACTGAGATAGTGTAGGTAAGTCCAATAAATATTTTACAAATCGACAAAAATTGTATGGGATATTTTTTTTATTTGTAATAAAACTTTAATATCTCCTAAAATCGGAGGAAATATACGTTATTTCGAAGTTTACCGTAAAAATGATATTTTTTTAGTAATTATCGTCAAATCTTATTTGGAACTTTTTTATTTATTAAACATCACAAACACAAACAAATTTATTTTTAGATTTATTTTTTGGGTCTCAGCGCACGTGTTATTGTGGCAAAAAGGGAGTTGCTGTCATAAAATTCATTACACACAAAAATAATTCCGATACATTTTTGTACGATTAGTATGGCGCACAAAATTTTTATTGTACTGATACTACTCATGTAATTTTTTTGGACAGAAAAATGTATATACAAAAAATACCTGAGTAGTGAAAGTAAGTACAATAAACATTTTGTGCGCCATACTAATCGTACAAAAATGTATCGGAATTATTTTTGTGTGCAATGAATTTTATGACAGCAACTCCCTTTTTGCCACAATAACACGTGCGCTTAGACCCAAAAAATAAATCTAAAAATAAATTTGTTTGTGTTTGTGATGTTTAATAAATAAAAAAGTTCCAAATAAGATTTGACGATAATTACTAAAAAAATATCATTTTTAAAACTTTTTATTAAAGTTTTATTACAAATAAAAAAATTATCCCATACAATTTTTGTCGATTTGTATGGTGCACAAAATTTTTATTTTACTTACCTATACTATCTCGATTATAATGAAAATGGCTTTTCTTATATTGGCATTGGTATTGGTGGATCCTTTACGAAGCATAAATATTTCGCATCACGATCACATTAAATGTAATATTCAACCGGGAAACACTGCTCGAACAAATTGTGATTTAGTTAATTTCATTTGAAATATTAAATTATTTTAAAATAGACGCGTAAACGAAAATAGTTGGAAACATACAAAGTGATCGAAAAAATATTTAAGAAACTCCACCGAATGCCAGGAATATGTTAAGGAGTAAAGATTTGTTTTCGACAGTATAAAAGTAAGTATTATTTTATAATAATGGATTGTGTAAAATGTGTAATTGAGCATTTGGGGCACTGTTGCGTGTTTTTTTGTACATTACATACGTAAATTATTAAAATTTGTGCTGCATTTGAATAATGAGATTATGTGTATTACGTGAAATGGTTGCAACATTAGTGTTTTTTCTTAAATAATGAGTTATTCTTTTCATAATGAGAAATATTTGGTTCAATTAATAATTTAAAGGTTATGTATAGATTACACGTGTATCAGTGAGAAAGAGCGATAGAGAGAGCGCTCTAAGAATTGCACACTACATGTAATTTGATTTGATTTTGTGTAGCATAGACATGATTACTATTTTGTTGCATAGTAAATTTAACATTAAACTCGAAAATATTTGTAAAATAATATTATTATGTTAAGCTGTTTTTATCATTGAAGATTTTAATGTTATTTAATCGTTTGTATAGGTTCCTTATATGTAAAAATCATACAAACATACTACATAACGTTCGCATAACAGCTTTAATAATGTCGTACGAGTGCCTGGACAATTCCGTGGAACAGCAACAACTAAAAGATTTAATGGTTTCGTGGGGTTCTGGGCAGTTATTTCAACATTTTAAAAGTAAGTATTATTTTTTAATGATGGCCGCTCAACAATGAGGTTATGTATATTGCATAGAGTAATTGGATGTGAAAATTAGTGTTTTTTTAATAATTGGATAGTCATGTTAATGGGGGGGAGGAGGAGGATGGGATCATATTCGGTTCAAGTTAGATAAGTTTTTATCATAATTGTAAAAGTTGATTGTAAGATTATACAAATATTAATGAGAAGACATCGTTAGGAAACCTAACCTTATTTTAAAATTAAACCAGAATAATTAAATCTATAGATGTTTTTTTAATGATCTTCAACGCATTTTGTTTGTGTTCTCTAAACATTTTAATTTGATGTGTTGTGTTTCCAGATTGTTCTTTGGATGTAAATTCGCTGCCGCTTTTGACTGACCGAGACTTAGAAAGATTATTTCCTGTCGATCAAATGGGGTATTTATTAGTTTTTCGGCAAAAATTAAAGGAATGGAAATCATTAAATCTAAGAGTAAGTAAATATTATATACGCAGGTTTTTAAATGTAATACGTTTTAGTTTAACCCATGTGTGACTAAAGTTTTTTTTTTAAATATATTTATCAAACGAAAATTTACGTATTCTCGATGTATTTGGAGTCGAATAACAAAATAAATCTAAAAATCGGCCAACTATTACGAATATTATAGCATGGTGCGTTAACGCACATTGGTCTTTCGAGAACACAAAAAAATATTAAATTTTATATTGGTTTTGTTTATTATTATATACATTTTAATTCATTTTTTATTGTCTTTATTCTAAAACTTATCAAAAAAATAATCACATGTTTTCAATACATGTATAATAAAAAAAATTAAATATTTTCATCACAGTCTATCGAATAATAAATTTTCAAGCTCATTTCAAACCAATTTGGTGTGCAATGCAACATTACAAGTTACACATTCGAATACTGTATGAGACTGGCAATGTTAGCAGCGTAACCGGGAATTGAAAGTTGCAGAAATGTGTGGCCCCTTAGCAAAAAATTAATGTTTTTTTAGCGTTTTGTTATATTTGTATAGCAATAATTGTACCAATTCTCGTCGAAACTCTAGTTGATCGTTTTTGTAACCAAAGCTTCTAGCTAGAGAAGCTCTCTAGCTCCATTCATATACTGATTGTATTTTTTGACCACAAATGGCTGAGGGATATCAATTTTTTTACGTACTGATCGTTCGTAACGACGGGCTTTGTATATAGGATTAATTCTAGATACATTTGATAATAGCGAAACAGTTTGACTATCCTTCTATCTCGTTAATATAATTTGGTTTCTTTTATCTATCTAATTTTCATATTTGGTTATCACATTTCTGTCTGCCATTTTATTGTTTTTAGTTTGATTTTCACGAAAAAATCCAGTTCCATAACAAGCTTTTGTGTAAGCGCATATATTAATTTTGGCCCCGTAAAAAAAATTATCGAAGTAATAAGAAAATTATACAATCGGGAAACGATAATTAATTTTAGTTGCGAAATTGAGGAACACCGATTCTCCTAATCCTAATGTAGGGTCGCGCTCTTGATTTCGTCCTTGATATAAATAAAATTGGTAACAATAACCCCAACTGCTTGCTGCCACCCACGCTTTATAGCCAAACCTTAATGGTTTATTCCTGATGAACTGTTTGCACGGATGCTTACCAAAATATGGTATCATCGATTCATCAATGGTCATCTCTAATGGAGCATATTTTATGAAAATATTATTCAAATGATTAATTAGCGGATGCACTTTTATAAGTCTGTCAGTTGGTTGATTAATTGAAATATTGTCCAGGAAATTAATATTTGTAAATATGTCCTCGAACATTTTACGCCGCATCCATTTAGATATTAGTGCTTTGTTTGTATCGTCATAGTTAGACCAATAAAGACGTCTTCTAGGTAACGGATTGTATACCCGATACAACCATAACGCCAATAAATACGTCAAAATCATCTACATCAATATGTATAGGCTTATTTTTAGAAGCGGCATAGTTTACGGTGTACTGTACAATAGTTTTTACAAATTCCCGCGGAAAAAATAGTCTAAAAAATTCGAGTGCGTTCGAATTTCTGTTCATCGTTAAAGGATATACTTTTTAATCATTCCATTTTTGCAAGCTGCCCTCATTAATTCGTTCTCAGTTAGGAGATATTCGAGAATTTATTATGTTTGATACATCATTTTCAATTTCATCATCATTTGGGCTAATGTCGATGCCATCTTTAAAAAATTTTAATTTAACCATCGCCTGCTGATTTCCGGTGAAATAGTTAGGATTACCGTCTTCTTCATCCCCGGAATCCTCATCTGTTTCAATATTCCAATCGAGAGGTTCCAAATAAATATCACTTGGCAATGGGACGTTATCTGGAATGTCTTCATTCATCTAGCACCGGCGCTAATGTTAATTTAGTTCTCCTACACAAAAAATAAAAATTGTTGTTGAAAGCCCAATGGTGCATTTACACCACCGCTAAACATCAAATCAAAAACGGCACATATTTATTATATCTGACATTTTATAAATTTTGTTAGCAAAATCAAACCTTAACAAATGGGCAATAATAGTTATGGTAAACTCACCAATAATTTTTAACCGAAGGATCCATTTTTTTTGCTGAAAAATTTCACTAGTTATTTCATTGAACACTATATTCATAATAAAACAAACAATTTTAAAACAACTCCTTTTATATGTTTGTCGGTATAACTGCAAAATACATATTTCAATCAAATTTTACAGAAAAAAACATGTCGGTGTCGACTTATTGAGAAAAATATGACGATCTCTCTCATGGCGTGAAAATGAACCAGTGGTCGCATTTGTGTTAATAGGTACTCCTACCCGAATATAATCATTTCATGTAAAATCAAATGGAAAAGTATACGTTCAAAAATGAAAATTGATAGTAAACATTGGTAGTAAATAGATATTATTTATATTAGCTACAGAACAAAAAAAGTTGTTACTTTCTAATTTGTTATAGAATATTATAGCCATGGAAACCCTCATGCAATATGTATGAAATAAATTATCGATACTTGGAACTATTCCAATTTTTATGGCCAAATCGCTAGCATATTTAAAATATTTTTCTTATACTCTTATGGTTTTAGCATAAATAGTTGACTCAGTTAAATGCACTCTTTTGGAACAATAAAGTAAATGGCAAATGTTCAAAAGCCTACTTTTAGCTCATTCAGCTTTATAGTTAAATTTCAACAATCAAGTTTTAATTATATTTTTAACAGCTAGGAAATCGTAAATTAATAGTTCAAATCATTGACAATCTTTATAAAATTTGTTTTGACACAAATAAAAACTCTGTTTATGTAAAAGTTTACTATCGATTATTGCATGAAAACGGAAGAGTTAACAGAAAAATTTTTGTCCGCTGGTGTTTGATTAATTGGGGTTTTCTAGCGTAAATTAAGTGATTTTAATACTATATTAAGTATTTTTTGTTTTCTTTTAGAATTACGAAACTACTACACAAGTATTAATAACTCAAAACAACCCCATCCAAGAAATAATGGATTCGAGTCCAAATGAATTTGTAAGAAAAATAATGTAATACTCTCGAAATTTTTTATTGGTTTTATTTTTTACAGGACCTCACATATTACCTAGCAAACAATGGTCGTATTATAAAAGAGGAATATGTAAAAAATAATAATGTATTACTGGACTGCCTACGCGATAAACTAGTAACGGACAGTGTCGAGTTCTATTTAAATAAAAAACAATTTATGAAAAAGGATCATTTTGAGAAGATCGCTGGGGATATATGTAAAATATTTACAACAGAGCGAAAGGTAATTAACACAGGCTAAACTTCACCATGAACACTAAAACTATATTATTTTTTCAGGAAACGTATTATTCCAATTCAAATTCCTGCACCTATCCAACTGGTCGGCTCTACAGTACATATCGCAACAGTGCCTCAAATCTGAGAAAAAATGGTTTATTTCCTAGAGAGAAAAAACTAAAGCGTTGTAAGCTCAGCTCTACGCTTCTGCCAGGTAAATTAATTTGCTAAATTATCAACAAAAATAAAATTAAATATGACGCATTTTTTACAGATGAAGATAATAGTGACATCATTGAAGATAACGACGACCTGGTGTGGCTGCAGGTTTACTCAAATCCATTCGATATTCTGTTAGAAAAATGGTGTAAGACGATCGAATATAGAATTCCCCACAAGACGAATAAAACTATTAAACAAATTTTAGATGTTTGGCCAAAATATTCTCATTCGAATGGAGCACAATTGGTAAACAACTTAAACTTAATGTTAAAAATGAAATATAATAAATTTTTTTTATATTTAGATTGACATCGATTTTAATTATCTGAATCCCGGTAAAGGATCAATATTATACGGTAAATGGGATCAATTTGTGCTAGACGTGGTTCCAATAATAAAAGCATCAGTCAAAGATAAAAATACAATCGAACAGTTCAAACATTTTGATGTTTCAAATCCAAATTTTGATAAAGGTATTAATACATAATAATAATTTGGTAAATGTCAAAAAACATACTATTTTATTTGTATTTCTTTCAGATTCGAGAGACTTACTTATACTGCGATCATTGCATGCGTTACTTCCTCCAACCGGTCATGCAAAGCACAATGAAACTAAAAAACTTTGGAAATTTAGCATACTGGATAGCCAAAGTGCATTTATTCGAACGGCGTATTCATTTACATCACTTGAAGAAATGAGGAAAGCCAAACAAGTTGATTATTTTAATTATAATTTAAATTATCAACCAAATATATTTATAATAACCGAAGCCAATAATACGTGTTATTATGCAGCATACGACTCTGTAATTTATAAATTTGATCATCTCCTTCAAGCGTTAAATACTTGTTTTAAAATACACTACGTATTTAATTTAAAATATCAATCAGAAGCTAAAACAGTTTGGGAGTTTATACAGTCATATTTTTTTGAAATAGAAGGAAATTTCAGCTCCACAGCATTATCAACAGTACTTGGTAAATTGAAAAATGCACACAAATAAGAAAATTGTAATTCTACTCATACAAAAAAACGTGAAGTATTTGTTGCCTTTCTTAATTTACGAAAGTTTTGAAATTTCAAATTTAAACTGTATCATGTAATATGTCATGTATTATAATTATATAATATTTGAAGGAAAAATCGTTTTTGCATGGAAAGAGCGAAGATAATTAAACCTGTCTACGCTTAAATTTTATCTATTAAATTTTATTTTATTTTATTTATTTTATTTTTTTTAATCATTTCGATTAATTATTTTATATTTTTTAATATAGATTCTTCTTAAATTTATGTTAAATTTTTATTATTTAATTTTCAAATATGAAATTCAAAAAGCCAATTTCGGTTTATGTTTTATTATATTTTCTTATAATATTTTAATATACGAATATACTAGTATGTACAAGTAACTTGTGAATTAAAGTTTATTAAAATAATTATTGGTTGTCTTATTATTTTCCCAAACCTTAACAAAAATTTCCTGTTTTATAATTTCAGTGCCATTTTCCCAGTAGTCAGTAATCTCCAAAGTTTCTCTGAAATTTTATAAAGCAAATGCATTATTCTAGTAATGTTTTGCCTAATTTCATTAAACCGTTTACTTAATTCACATAAAATTTTGAAACGTTTTTACAAACAATTTTAGAAATAAGCAGATTTCTGGGATTTACGAGCGAATTGATTTCTTAGTACAAGATTATAACATTTATTGTATACCTAAATTTTCTAAAATTAACAGTTTGTAATGCTCCTTTTACACACTTTCTAACATAATGTAAACAAAGTTTTTTCTGGTGGAAAGAAAATGAGTTTCAAATTCAAGCATAATTTTCTAAACATAATTTTTAAAAATTGCTTAAATTATGTAATACATAAAAATAATGTAAGCGAGCTTCCTTCTTAATTTAAAAAATTTATTTGCTTAGTTTGTGCATAATATGCTTAAAAAAATGCCACACACTTCTCAAACTGTGCGGGTTTTACTAAAATAATAGTATATTTGTTTCTTATTTTAAGAAAATTAAAATTAGATTACTGTGTAATTTTCTAAAACTTCTAGTTTATAATACATAAATTATATATAATTGATTCTGAATAAAAGAATATTTTTTTCTGAGATTAAGTAACTATTATCTATTTTCAAGTATAATTTTTTTTTAATGTTTACAATAATTTTCTTAAATTAAGAATACATCGCTTAGTTAGGAAAAAAACATATTTTCTGTACACGAGTAAAAGAAAACTTTAAATTAGTAAAGTTCTTCTAGGCTCCAAATCTGTATGTGTTATGCATAATTTAAGTCGAATATGCATAAATATTTCTCTCCGTGAAAAAATAAAAAGCTGCTCCTCCTCATTTTTAACGTGGTTGGCAGGATGGATTAAACAAACAAAACTTTTTATGCCTAATTCATCTTCATGGTGATAAAAACAGACTAAACAAGAAATTTACTTACTCTTACTAACAAACTAACGATTTTTCACAGACCATGAATGGTCAAAATATTAACGGGGATTAGAAAACTGGTAATTGGTAATTATAGACAAAAAATCGAACGTTCGTTGTATAACGGTAGTTTACTCTTGCAGTTCTTCTATTATTAGAACCTATAACATATCCTTAACCTGTAGAATTAGAAAACCTCGTAGCATCAGGATACCTAGTCAGTTCGGTCAACGAATCTTATCTCAGGTTGATACAATTATTAGGTGATTCAAGTGATAATCGAATGCAGTAGTAGTAGAGTGCATGTGCGCAAGGCATTCATTTGCTGTATCATCAAAAGATCAACTATGGATTTGGACATGCAACATTTAGTATGTAATTGGATATCAGCTTAACAGCTGCTTTACGTTGTAAAATACCATATCATATCATATCATTTATTAAGCAGAAATATTGTAAGTATAATTGTTTTACAGGCAAGCTAGCGAATGAACCCACTGAGCATTTTTCCCATTTTTTGCCATGAAAATTAGAATCGTCTACCTCAACGATACACTTCCATTCTGACACATCGGGAACCTGAACGAACCTATCTGGAACGGTTGTCAATTTCGAAGTTGCAACCCACCTCGAGAACACGTTTCAGCCACTACCTAGACAAACTGCAGAGGAAAACATACCACCAGTATATAAAATGAATAACTGCAATATATCTCCTGTCACACTACAAGAATTAAAAGAGGAAATCAATCTCAACCTAAATACAAAGAAATCTCCAGGATATGACTTAATTACAGGACAAATAGTAAAAGCTCTTCCTGAAAAAGGTCTACGTAAAACTACTCCAAATAATTAATGCAGTGTTCAGACTTAAACACGTTCCAAGTCAATGGAAAGTAGCAGAAGTAATTATGATACCTAAACCAAACAAACCACTTAATGACAAAAATTCGTATAGGCCGATTTCCTTACTCCCAATGATTTCAAAATTATTCGAGAAACTATTCCTAAAGAGACTAAAACCAATAATAGCAGAAAGAAATCTTGTTCCTCCACATCAATTTGGCTTCAGAGAAAATCATTCAACAATAGAACAAGTACACCGAATTACAAACATAATTGAAGACGTACTTGAAAAAAAGAAAGTATGTTCAAGCGTCTTCTTGGATGTAGCACAGGCCTTTGACAGAGTATGGCATAAAGGTTAGGAATATAAATTAAAAAGAGACTTACCAAAGCAGTTTTATGAAATTCTAAAATCTTACATATCTAACCGACACTTTCGAGTTAAATTAGATGGCGAATACTCAGAAATAAAGAAAATATCAGCAGGGGTACCACAAGGTAGCGTTCTGGGACCAACTTCATATGTTCTTTACACCTCGGACCTGCCAACGATAGAGGAGACTAACATAGCCACGTTTGCGGATGATACGGCCATCTTAGCAGTTGCTAATTGCATAGAAGAATCTACAAGAAAATTGCAAAGAACTACTAATATTGTCAGTACCTGGACTAAGAGATGGCGAATAAAACTTAATGAAACAAAATCTGATCACGTAAACTTTACCAACAAGAAGACCAACTGGATACCAGCAGAACTGAACTCCCAGCAAATTCCCTATGCAAATACGGCAAAATATCTAGGCATGACTCTAGACGCGAAACTAAAATGGAAAGAGCATGTGAAAAAGAAAAAAGAAGAGTTAAACATCTAATACAGAAAGATGGATTGGCTCTTAGGAAGAAATTCTGAGCTAACTCTACATAATAAATTGCTACTATACCGGCAAATCCTAAATCCTGTGTAGACTTACGGTATTCAGCTCTGGGGCTGTACAAAGAAAACCAATGTCAATATCATCCAGTCATTCCAAAGCAAAGTCCTTCGTGGAATAGTTAATGCACCGTGGTACGTAAGAAATGACAACCTCCATAGAGATCTGAAGATGGATTTCGTTAGTGAAGAAATAAGCAAACACGCGAGAAAACACATGCAACGTATTAGTCTACACCAAAATGCTGAGATACGTCGTATGTTGGATGATTCAAACCTAGTAAGACGGCTGCGAAGGAAGAAACCGCATGATCTACGAGATCCAATCAGGATCGACTAAAAATGTAATAAAATTGTAAAGGGGACTAGCCAAAGGGCTACAACCCTCCAAATAAGAATATAAATTATGAAAGATAAATTACTAGATGATTTGTAAATCAGTTGTAATAAATAAATATAAAAAAAAAAAAAATCAAAGTGTAAATTCAATTATCTGCCGGATTTGAAAGAGTTCACTACTTAAGAACGTTACTTATAATTTATATAACAAAAATTGGAATTCTTTGACATTTAAATTCGAATAAAATATTTTTTTCGCTCTCCTGTAAAATGTTCAATATAAGACTTACGCGGACGCCCTTCAATAAGACATCGATTCATTTCTCTTACACTTGATAAATTACGAATATTCTGTCTTATTACAATTTTTATATAAACAACATACACAATTCAAAACAAAATTAATTTATAATTTGAGCTCAAAATATGATTTTTAATTATAAAAACATAATTTTCAAAATCACCCGATCACAAAACATAACCTCATTTGTCATTTGCACAGGTTTTCTCTTTCTTATTTTATGTTATTGCATTCCATTCTAAAACAGAGGCGTTAATTAAATGTTTGAAGCAATAATATTTTATTTTCCACATTTTTTGCCTACGCCTTTTGATTATTCGTTCTTCTTCCTTTCATAGATTTTTGTCTCTATTTTGTTATTTTTTTTGATGATGCAATTGTATGTAAGAGTAAGTGAAATAGCAGTCGTAACATTTCAAAAAAATATTGTTTAATGAAATATGAAATGTGTGTATGTATGTCGAGTACAATCCAATTGGAATTTTTATATGGGGATGAACAAAATCAATTAAATTGTTGGGTATTTATGTTGCTAGAAAGAGAAAACCGCTGTGACTTGTAGCGACGGTATCAATTGTAGCGTAGATAAAATATGAAATGTTATTCATAATATTAATAAATTCATTGCTCGTTTGTATTCGCTGCTCTACTTTACGTTTTCTCGTGCACTCGTATATTTTTCCCCATTTTGTTGTACTATGAAATCGTAAAATCGCAGCCGAAAAATAATATTGTTTGTGTTGTGTGTACGTGTGTATGTCGGATTTTTGTTTTGTTTTCTATTTCTTCTCCTTTTAAAATTTAAATGCCCAGTAAAATATGAAAACCAAATGTGTTTTCGTTTCAATGTGTGCGTATTTTTAAAAACAAATACACAACTTGTGTTTTCGAACGGGATCATTTGTACGCGTAGAGTAAAATTTAAATGACCTACATATACATTCGCAGCTAACTGAATTATCAATGGAATGATGTTGTTTTTGTTTCGGTGTTGTGTTTACAAACATTAAGGTTTGATTTGCTATGAATTTGCTTGGCTATTTATTTTCGCTCATCATGCAATAGGCTATTAATTTAAAGTTTGGTTTATTCAATTTTTTTATTAGTTAATTTTATTACACATTTATAATTATTATAATTAATAAATAATAGTCACTGTTAATGTATGTGAAGTTGGCCCGAAAAACCAGCCCGAAAAACACCTTTTCTATTTTGGTGCGTTTCTTTGCTAATTTCAATACCATCCCGAAAAATATCGTAATTGTATGGAAAACGCATATCTCATCCCGAAATAATTTTTTCATCTATGTATCTACGAAATTTGTATTAATTAATATGAGAAAGCTAAAATTATCCCGAAAAGTTACTAAATTAATAATGCGATATTATACAGATAAAAATTGTAATATTTAAAATAATTTCCATAAATATTCAATATTATAGCCTTATCTTGTACCTGATTGTAGTGAATTTTTCCATTTTATATGAAAAGTCGGTTAAATTAAAAATTTAATTGCTGGAATCCAGGAGATATCCCCCTCGAGATTATTTGCTCAAAAGTTAGGTCCATCCATCTCAGATATAACGCCAATAGCTCAAGTCTGAACGGTGTTTATAAAGGCCTGATCTAAAGCAAAATCTCAGCATAGGTTTCATGTCTAAAATGGGAAAAATTTACAATTTGGAAAAGTCGGTTAAATTAAAAATTTAATTGCTGGAATCCTGGAGATATCCCCCTCGAGATTATTTGATCAAAAGTTAGGTCAATCCATCACAGATGTAACGCCAATAGCTCAAGTCTGAACGGTGGATATAAAGGTCTGATCTAAAGCAAAATCTCAGCATAGGTTTCATGTCTAAAATGGGATAAATTTACAATTTGGAAAAGTCGGTTAAATTAAAAATTTAATTGCTGGAATCCTGGAGATATCCCCCTCGAGATTATTTGCTCAAAAGTTAGGTCCATCCATCTCAGATATAACGCCAATAGCTCAAGTCTGAACGGTGTTTATAAAGGCCTGATCTAAAGCAAAATCTCAGCATAGGTTTCATGTCTAAAATGGGAAAAATTTACAATTTGGAAAAGTCGGTTAAATTACAAATTTAATTGCTGGAATCCAGGAGATATCCCACTCGAGATTATTTGATCAAAAGTTAGGTCAATCCATCACAGATGTAACGCCAATAGCTCAAGTCTGAACGGTGGATATAAAGGCCTGATCTAAAGCAAACTCCCAGCATAGGTTTCATGTCTAAAATGGGGTAAATTTACAATTTGGAAAATCGGTTAAATTACAAATTTAATTGCTGGAATCCAGGAGATATCCCCCTCGAGATTATTTGCTCAAAAGTTAGGTCCATCTATCTCAGATATAACGCCAATAGCTCAAGTCTGAACGGTGGATATAAAGGTCTGATCTAAAGCAAAATCCCAGCATAGGTTTCATGTCTAAAATGGGGTAAATTTACAATTTGGAAAATCGGTTAAATTAAAAATTTAATTGCTGGAATCCAGGAGATATCCCCCTCGAGATTATCTGCTCAAAAGTTAGGTCCATCCATCTCAGATATAACGCCAATAGCTCAAGTCTGAACGGTGGATATAAAGGCCTGATCTTAAGCAAAATCCCAGCATAGGTTTCATGTCGAAAATGGGGTAAATTTACAATTTGGAAAATCGGTTAAATTAAAAATTTAATTGCTGGAATCCAGGAGATATCCCCCTCGAGATTATTTGCTCAAAAATCAGGTCCATCTATCTCAGATATAACGCCAATAGCTCAAGTCTGAACGGTGGATATAAAGGTCTGATCTAAAGCAAAATCTCAGCATAGGTTTCATGTCTAAAATGGGATAAATTTACAATTTGGAAAAGTCGGTTAAATTAAAAATTTAATTGCTGGAATCCAGGAGATATCCCCCTCGAGATTATTTGCTCAAAAGTTAGGTCCATCCATCTCAGATATAACGCCAATAGCTCAAGTCTGAACGGTGTTTATAAAGGCCTGATCTAAAGCAAAATCTCAGCATAGGTTTCATGTCTAAAATGGGGTAAATTTACAATTTGGAAAATCGGTTAAATTACAAATTTAATTGCTGGAATCCAGGAGATATCCCCCTCGAGATTATTTGATCAAAAGTTAGGTCAATCCATCACAGATGTAACGCCAATAGCTCAAGTCTGAACGGTGGATATAAAGGCCTGATCTAAAGCAAAATCCCAGCATAGGTTTCATGTCTAAAATGGGGTAAATTTACAATTTGGAAAATCGGTTAAATTACAAATTTAATTGCTGGAATCCAGGAGATATCCCCCTCGAGATTATTTGCTCAAAAGTTAGGTACATCTATCTCAGATATAACACCAATAGCTCAAGTCTGAACGGTGGATATAAAGGTCTGATCTAAAGCAAAATCCCAGCATAGGTTTCATGTCTAAAATGGGGTAAATTTACAATTTGGAAAATCGGTTAAATTACAAATTTAATTGCTGGAATCCAGGAGATATCCACCTCGAGATTATTTGTTCAAAAGTTAGGTCCATCCATCTCAGATATAACGCCAATAGTTCAAGTCTGAACGGTGGATATAAAGGCCTGATCTAAAGCAAAATCCCAGCATAGGTTTCATGTCTAAAATGGGGTAAATTTACAATTTGGAAAAGTCGGTTAAATTAAAAATTTAATTGCTGGAATCCAGGAGATATCCCCCTCGAGATTATTTGCTCAAAAGTTAGGTCCATCCATCTCAGATATAACGCCAATAGCTCAAGTCTGAACGGTGGATATAAAGGTCTGATCTAAAGCAAAATCCCAGCATAGGTTTCATGTCTAAAATGGGGTAAATTTACAATTTGGAAAATCGGTTAAATTACAAATTTAATTGCTGGAATCCAGGAGATATCCCCCTCGAGATTATTTGCTCAAAAGTTAGGTCCATCCATCTCAGATATAACGCCAATAGTTCAAGTCTGAACGGTGGATATAAAGGCCTGATCTAAAGCAAAATCCCAGCATAGGTTTCATGTCTAAAATGGGGTAAATTTACAATTTGGAAAAGTCGGTTAAATTAAAAATTTAATTGCTGGAATCCAGGAGATATCCCCCTCGAGATTATTTGCTCAAAAGTTAGGTCCATCTATCTCAGATATAACGCCAATAGCTCAAGTCTGAACGGTGGATATAAAGGTCTGATCTAAAGCAAAATCTCAGCATAGGTTTCATGTCTAAAATGGGATAAATTTACAATTTGGAAAAGTCGGTTAAATTAAAAATTTAATTGCTGGAATCCAGGAGATATCCCCCTCGAGATTATTTGCTCAAAAGTTAGGTCCATCTATCTCAGATATAACACCAATAGCTCAAGTCTGAACGGTGGATATAAAGGTCTGATCTAAAGCAAAATCCCAGCATAGGTTTCATGTCTAAAATGGGGTAAATTTACAATTTGGAAAATCGGTTAAATTACAAATTTAATTGCTGGAATCCAGGAGATATCCCCCTCGAGATTATTTGCTCAAAAGTTAGGTCCATCTATCTCAGATATAACACCAATAGCTCAAGTCTGAACGGTGTTTATAAAGGCCTGATCTAAAGCAAAATCTCAGCATAGGTTTCATGTCTAAAATGGGAAAAATTTACAATTTGGAAAAGTCGGTTAAATTACAAATTTAATTGCTGGAATCCAGGAGATATCCCCCTCGAGATTATTTGATCAAAAGTTAGGTCAATCCATCACAGATGTAACGCCAATAGCTCAAGTCTGAACGGTGGATATAAAGGCCTGATCTAAAGCAAAATCCCAGCATAGGTTTCATGTCTAAAATGGGGTAAATTTACAATTTGGAAAATCGGTTAAATTACAAATTTAATTGCTGGAATCCAGGAGATATCCCCCTCGAGATTATTTGCTCAAAAGTTAGGTCCATCTATCTCAGATATAACACCAATAGCTCAAGTCTGAACGGTGGATATAAAGGTCTGATCTAAAGCAAAATCCCAGCATAGGTTTCATGTCTAAAATGGGGTAAATTTACAATTTGGAAAATCGGTTAAATTACAAATTTAATTGCTGGAATCCAGGAGATATCCCCCTCGAGATTATTTGCTCAAAAGTTAGGTCCATCTATCTCAGATATAACACCAATAGCTCAAGTCTGAACGGTGGATATAAAGGTCTGATCTAAAGCAAAATCCCAGCATAGGTTTCATGTCTAAAATGGGGTAAATTTACAATTTGGAAAATCGGTTAAATTACAAATTTAATTGCTGGAATCCAGGAGATATCCCCCTCGAGATTATTTGCTCAAAAGTTAGGTCCATCCATCTCAGATATAACGCCAATAGTTCAAGTCTGAACGATGGATATAAAGGCCTGATCTAAAGCAAAATCCCAGCATAGGTTTCATGTCTAAAATGGGGTAAATTTACAATTTGGAAAAGTCGGTTAAATTACAAATTTAATTGCTGGAATCCAGGAGATATCCCCCTCGAGATTATTTGCTCAAAAGTTAGGTCCATCTATCTCAGATATAACGCCAATAGCTCAAGTCTGAACGGTGGATATAAAGGCCTGATCTAAAGCAAAATCCCAGCATAGGTTTCATGTCTAAAATGGGGTAAATTTACAATTTGGAAAATCGGTTAAATTACAAATTTAATTGCTGGAATCCAGGAGATATCCCCCTCGAGATTATTTGCTCAAAAGTTAGGTCCATCTATCTCAGATATAACACCAATAGCTCAAGTCTGAACGGTGGATATAAAGGTCTGATCTAAAGCAAAATCCCAGCATAGGTTTCATGTCTAAAATGGGGTAAATTTACAATTTGGAAAATCGGTTAAATTACAAATTTAATTGCTGGAATCCAGGAGATATCCACCTCGAGATTATTTGTTCAAAAGTTAGGTCCATCCATCTCAGATATAACGCCAATAGTTCAAGTCTGAACGGTGGATATAAAGGCCTGATCTAAAGCAAAATCCCAGCATAGGTTTCATGTCTAAAATGGGGTAAATTTACAATTTGGAAAAGTCGGTTAAATTAAAAATTTAATTGCTGGAATCCAGGAGATATCCCCCTCGAGATTATTTGCTCAAAAGTTAGGTCCATCCATCTCAGATATAACACCAATAGCTCAAGTCTGAACGGTGGATATAAAGGTCTGATCTAAAGCAAAATCCCAGCATAGGTTTCATGTCTAAAATGGGGTAAATTTACAATTTGGAAAATCGGTTAAATTACAAATTTAATTGCTGGAATCCAGGAGATATCCCCCTCGAGATTATTTGCTCAAAAGTTAGGTCCATCCATCTCAGATATAACGCCAATAGTTCAAGTCTGAACGGTGGATATAAAGGCCTGATCTAAAGCAAAATCCCAGCATAGGTTTCATGTCTAAAATGGGGTAAATTTACAATTTGGAAAAGTCGGTTAAATTAAAAATTTAATTGCTGGAATCCAGGAGATATCCCCCTCGAGATTATTTGATCAAAAGTTAGGTCCATCCATCTCAGATATAACGCCAATAGCTCAAGTCTGAACGGTGGATATAAAGGCCTGATCTTAAGCAAAATCCCAGCATAGGTTTCATGTCTAAAATGGGGTAAATTTACAATTTGGAAAATCGGTTAAATTACAAATTTAATTGCTGGAATCCAGGAGATATCCCCCTCGAGATTATTTGCTCAAAAGTTAGGTCCATCCATCTCAGATATAACGCCAATAGCTCAAGTCTGAACGGTGGATATAAAGGTCTGATCTAAAGCAAAATCCCAGCATAGGTTTCATGTCTAAAATGGGGTAAATTTACAATTTGGAAAAGTCGGTTAAATTAAAAATTTAATTGCTGGAATCCAGGAGATATCCCCCTCGAGATTATTTGATCAAAAGTTAGGTCCATCTATCTCAGATATAACACCAATAGCTCAAGTCTGAACGGTGGATATAAAGGTCTGATCTAAAGCAAAATCCCAGCATAGGTTTCATGTCTAAAATGGGGTAAATTTACAATTTGGAAAAGTCGGTTAAATTAAAAATTTAATTGCTGGAATCCAGGAGATATCCCCCTCGAGATTATTTGCTCAAAAGTTAGGTCCATCCATCTCAGATATAACGCCAATAGTTCAAGTCTGAACGGTGGATATAAAGGCCTGATCTAAAGCAAAATCTCAGCATAGGTTTCATGTCTAAAATGGGGTAAATTTACAATTTGGAAAAGTCGGTTAAATTAAAAATTTAATTGCTGGAATCCAGGAGATATCCCCCTCGAGATTATTTGATCAAAAGTTAGGTCCATCCATCTCAGATATAACGCCAATAGCTCAAGTCTGAACGGTGGATATAAAGGCCTGATCTAAAGCAAAATCTCAGCATGGGTTTCATGTCTAAAATGGGGTAAATTTACAATTTGGAAAAGTCGGTTAAATTAAAAATTTAATTGCTGGAATCCAGGAGATATCCCCCTCGAGATTATTTGATCAAAAGTTAGGTCCATCTATCTCAGATATAACACCAATAGCTCAAGTCTGAACGGTGGATATAAAGGTCTGATCTAAAGCAAAATCCCAGCATAGGTTTCATGTCTAAAATGGGGTAAATTTACAATTTGGAAAAGTCGGTTAAATTAAAAATTTAATTGCTGGAATCCAGGAGATATCCCCCTCGAGATTATTTGCTCAAAAGTTAGGTCCATCCATCTCAGATATAACGCCAATAGTTCAAGTCTGAACGGTGGATATAAAGGCCTGATCTAAAGCAAAATCCCAGCATAGGTTTCATGTCTAAAATGGGGTAAATTTACAATTTGGAAAAGTCGGTTAAATTAAAAATTTAATTGCTGGAATCCAGGAGATATCCCCCTCGAGATTATTTGATCAAAAGTTAGGTCCATCCATCTCAGATATAACGCCAATAGCTCAAGTCTGAACGGTGGATATAAAGGCCTGATCTAAAGCAAAATCTCAGCATGGGTTTCATGTCTAAAATGGGGTAAATTTACAATTTGGAAAATCGGTTAAATTACAAATTTAATTGCTGGAATCCAGGAGATATCCCCCTCGAGATTATTTGCTCAAAAGTTAGGTCCATCCATCTCAGATATAACGCCAATAGCTCAAGTCTGAACGGTGGATATAAAGGCCTGATCTAAAGCAAAATCCCAGCATAGGTTTCATGTCTAAAATGGGGTAAATTTACAATTTGGAAAAGTCGGTTAAATTAAAAATTTAATTGCTGGAATCCAGGAGATATCCCCCTCGAGATTATTTGATCAAAAGTTAGGTCCATCCATCTCAGATATAACGCCAATAGCTCAAGTCTGAACGGTGGATATAAAGGCCTGATCTTAAGCAAAATCCCAGCATAGGTTTCATGTCTAAAATGGGGTAAATTTACAATTTGGAAAATCGGTTAAATTACAAATTTAATTGCTGGAATCCAGGAGATATCCCCCTCGAGATTATTTGCTCAAAAGTTAGGTCCATCCATCTCAGATATAACGCCAATAGCTCAAGTCTGAACGGTGGATATAAAGGTCTGATCTAAAGCAAAATCCCAGCATAGGTTTCATGTCTAAAATGGGGTAAATTTATAATTTGGAAAAGTCGGTTAAATTAAAAATTTAATTGCTGGAATCCAGGAGATATCCCCCTCGAGATTATTTGATCAAAAGTTAGGTCCATCTATCTCAGATATAACACCAATAGCTCAAGTCTGAACGGTGGATATAAAGGTCTGATCTAAAGCAAAATCCCAGCATAGGTTTCATGTCTAAAATGGGGTAAATTTACAATTTGGAAAAGTCGGTTAAATTAAAAATTTAATTGCTGGAATCCAGGAGATATCCCCCTCGAGATTATTTGCTCAAAAGTTAGGTCCATCCATCTCAGATATAACGCCAATAGTTCAAGTCTGAACGGTGGATATAAAGGCCTGATCTAAAGCAAAATCCCAGCATAGGTTTCATGTCTAAAATGGGGTAAATTTACAATTTGGAAAAGTCGGTTAAATTAAAAATTTAATTGCTGGAATCCAGGAGATATCCCCCTCGAGATTATTTGATCAAAAGTTAGGTCCATCCATCTCAGATATAACGCCAATAGCTCAAGTCTGAACGGTGGATATAAAGGCCTGATCTAAAGCAAAATCTCAGCATGGGTTTCATGTCTAAAATGGGGTAAATTTACAATTTGGAAAAGTCGGTTAAATTAAAAATTTAATTGCTGGAATCCAGGAGATATCCCCCTCGAGATTATTTGATCAAAAGTTAGGTCCATCTATCTCAGATATAACACCAATAGCTCAAGTCTGAACGGTGGATATAAAGGTCTGATCTAAAGCAAAATCCCAGCATAGGTTTCATGTCTAAAATGGGGTAAATTTACAATTTGGAAAAGTCGGTTAAATTAAAAATTTAATTGCTGGAATCCAGGAGATATCCCCCTCGAGATTATTTGCTCAAAAGTTAGGTCCATCCATCTCAGATATAACGCCAATAGTTCAAGTCTGAACGGTGGATATAAAGGCCTGATCTAAAGCAAAATCCCAGCATAGGTTTCATGTCTAAAATGGGGTAAATTTACAATTTGGAAAAGTCGGTTAAATTAAAAATTTAATTGCTGGAATCCAGGAGATATCCCCCTCGAGATTATTTGATCAAAAGTTAGGTCCATCCATCTCAGATATAACGCCAATAGCTCAAGTCTGAACGGTGGATATAAAGGCCTGATCTAAAGCAAAATCTCAGCATGGGTTTCATGTCTAAAATGGGGTAAATTTACAATTTGGAAAATCGGTTAAATTACAAATTTAATTGCTGGATTCCAGGAGATATCCTCCTCGAGATTATTTGCTAAAAAGTTATTTCCATTTGTGCGAAATAATTTTCGACGTGGCTGTTGCTCTGTCGTCTTCCTCCTCTAAATAATCCTGACCATAAAGCCAAATATGTGAAATATTTTTTAACACCATTTCTAAAAACATCTGGATTGAAAAATGTATTTAGACCACCATCGTCACATGTTGGTCGTTCCTGAATAATTATTTTGTCACAAATTTTTTTCAGATCGGCATAAAATGGGCTTTGGATGTACAAAGACATTGTTTTATTTTTTAAATACTCCATTTTATTGTGGTTTATGACAGATTCATCATTCAATGTCGTATAATCATTGTTGTTTGTCATATATTGGTTTATATGGTGATTATTATAGTTTGAAATAAGGTCGGCTTGGGCTGTTAAAGCATTTTGAACTTTTCTATAGATATACTTTGTTTTCAAGATGACAGAAAAGAGCCGCCAAAGTTCTTTCAGAGTGACATAGTCTGATATTAAAAAAATAGATGCAAACATTTCTTTTAAGAATTTTTGATTCGATATAAAACCAGATTTGATGTCATCCGAGATTGTGTTGCTTAAATGGCAGAAACATAAATATACCTTCACAATATTTGTGTAATTCACATACGTTAAATCATTATTTGCCCATTGATATGTAATATGCAAATACTGGATTATGTCCATTCTATTGAAAGCTTCCAATATTGAATTCAATTCAGCAAACGAAAAGTCAATAATGACTGAATTAAATATTGGCCATTTCTTAAAGTGTTTCTCCACATACACTCTCTACGATCTTAACCAGCCACCGATTGTATCTATATTATGGTTAGAAGATACCATATCTGTTAAGGGAAAAGGGGTTGATAAATCATCCTCATTCACTTTGGCAGGAATAATTAGAGCATAGTACAATACAGTTAGATCAAACTGTTAGATCAGATTCGGGATATCTCCTGGATTCCAGCAATTAAATTTTTAATTTAACCGACTTTTCCAAATTGTAAATATAACCCATTTTAGACATGAAACCTATGCTGGGATTTTGCTTTAGATCAGGCCTTTATATCCACCGTTCAGACTTGAGCTATTGGCATTATATCTGAGATGGATGGACCTAACTTTTGAGCAAATAATCTCGAGGGGGATATCTCCTGGATTCCAGCAATTAAATTTGTAATTTAACCGACTTTTCCAAATTGTAAATTTATCCCATTTTAGACATGAAACCTATGCTGAGATTTTGCTTTAGATCAGGCCTTTATATTCACCGTTCAGACTTGAGCTATTGGCGTTATATCTGAGATGGATGGACCTAACTTTTGATCAAATAATCTCGAGGGGGATATCTCCTGGATTCCAGCAATTAAATTTGTAATTTAACCGACTTTTCCAAATTGTAAATTTACCCCATTTTAGACATGAAACCTATGCTGGGATTTTGCTTTAGATCAGACCTTTATATCCACCGTTCAGACTTGAGCTATTGGCGTTATATCTGAGATGGATGGACCTAACTTTTGATCAAATAATCTCGAGGGGGATATCTCCTGGATTCCAGCAATTAAATTTGTAATTTAACCGACTTTTCCAAATTGTAAATTTATCCCATTTTAGACATGAAACCTATGCTGAGATTTTGCTTTAGATCAGGCCTTTATATCCACCGTTCAGACTTGAACTATGGGCATTATATCTGAGATGGATGGACCTAACTTTTGAGCAAATAATCTCGAGGGGGATATCTCCTGGATTCCAGCAATTAAATTTGTAATTTAACCGATTTTCCAAATTGTAAATTTACCCCATTTTAGACATGAAACCTATGCTGGGATTTTGCTTTAGATCAGACCTTTATATCCACCGTTCGGACTTGAACTATTGGCGTTATATCTGAGATTCCAGCAATTAAATTTGTAATTTAACCGATTTTCCAAATTGTAAATTTACCCCATTTTAGACATGAAACCTATGCTGGGATTTTGCTTTAGATCAGGCCTTTATATCCACCGTTCAGACTTGAGCTATTGGCGTTATATCTGAGATGGATGGACCTAACTTTTGATCAAATAATCTCGAGGGGGATATCTCCTGGATTCCAGCAATTAAATTTGTAATTTAACCGACTTTTCCAAATTGTAAATTTACCCCATTTTAGACATGAAACCTATGCTGAGATTTTGCTTTAGATCAGGCCTTTGTATCCACCGTTCAGACTTGAACTATTGGCGTTATATCTGAGATGGATGGACCTAACTTTTGAGCAAATAATCTCGAGGTGGATATCTCCTAGATTCCAGCAATTAAATTTTTAATTTAACCGACTTTTCATATAAAATGGAAAAATTCACTACAATCAGGTACAAGATAAGGCTATACTATTGAATATTTATGGAAATTATTTTAAATATTACAATTTTTATCTGTATAATATCGCATTATTAATTTAGTAACTTTTCGGGATAATTTTAGCTTTCTCATATTAATTAATACAAATTTCGTAGATACATAGATGAAAAAATTATTTTGGGATGAGATATGCGTTTTCCATACAATTACGATATTTTTCGGGATGGTATTGAAATTAGCAAAGAAACGCACCAAAATAGAAAAGGTGTTTTTTGGGCTGGTTTTTCGGGCCAACTTCACATTTATTCACTGTTAATGATATTTGAGTTTTAGTACGATCACAAAATGTTCACCATAATAAAGAATTTACAAACTAAAAAAATATGAAGTTGAATTGGACTATAAATATTTAGTTCACAGAATTGACTTCAAAATGTCAAAACATTCTCAGATTTATTCTATGGGGCAACTTACGAATTTCTTCCTTAAATATGGTGAGCTAATTAATTGTGAATCAGGTTCATTGGAATGAGACTGAATTGTGAATAGCCCGATTCGGATAAATGTGGACTGTATACACTCACAACTTTCACTGAGTTTTGGCTAATTCGAACGAAATTCTATTTATTGTTCCTTTACATAAACTTGTACAAATTCCGTTATTAATTCGAATTAATATCCGCCTCGGTTGGTGTACACTGATCGACTTATAATGAAGCTACGATTTTAGAAAACAAAAAGGTATCGGAATTCAATTATTACAGTGCAGTACACTTAACGCAGATGGCACTCTAATCAACAATAAGGTAATCATGGTATAATGTACTGCAGATGGCAGTCTAATTAATACAGTTGTTTTCGTTTCGATGAATAATGAAATGTTGCTCTCTCCACAACATACCGCCCACCTTGAATCAGTTGATTCAATTCACTTCGTTGCTAGGGTTACCAGACTTTTGCTAGGACGAACCGAGACACAAAAAATAAATTTTTTTTAAATCATTTATTCAAAGAATTTTCAATACAATAATATCACATACAAATTAAATGAAAAACAACAACAAAAATAAGTTTAATTCAAGGAATTTTGTTCAGGTTAACACATTTGAGTCGAGATTCTCTCGTTAAATTGCTATTTTTAAAAAAAATACTTAACTTAAAATATAGTAAACATTTAAAATTATGTATATGTATAAATATCACTGTAACAGTAAAAACAAAAGGTAATATGTTTAATTCAAGTGGTTTAATCACATTTACTGAAGAATTTGTGCTTCCTCATTAAATAATTACTAATTTAAAAAAATTTAAATCGTATAAAAATATTAAAAAAATATTACAGTCATTTAGTCATAAGCGCTCTAAAATATATTATAAATAAATAATAAACATAATTATAAAGATAAAAAACTTTGAGCTAGCTATAAGCAATGAGCTAGTCATATTTACGGCAAGATTTACCATCCTTCATTAAATTCTTATTTTTCATAACGTCATCATACATTTCACAGCAATTTATGTCGTAATTGACGCGACATTGTATTATACCCTCAACGGTTTAGCAAATAAATATTCACATAATTTAAATACCTTAATGTATTGTTCTGGAAATTCGCTTTCCATCTTGGAAAAAATGAAGCTCCATTTTTCTGCGGCTAACTTGCTATTCCATTCGTTCCCCTCTTTATTTATTTCCTTATCCATTATGGTTCTGTAGCGGCTCAAAAAGTAAAAATCCTTTTCACTTCGTTCCACTCCTGGCATCGTTAATCGATAAATATCGAGAACTGATGCAATTACGAATAACGAAAAACGAAAACAGACAGTCGGGTTTTGAAAAGTGAAGAGACACGGTCTCATAAATCAAAATAAAAAAAGTGCAGTGCCGCGAACAATCGTTCACACCCAGCCATTTTGTGAACTAACATAAGAAAATAATATTTTATATCTAAATAAATAATTAATAAATAATTTATGCATATAATAAAATATAGTGAGTGTTAATTAATCGAAACCAAAATAAAACCTCATAACACCGCTATAGTTCCTACTCTGCTAATTTGATTAAACAGAAACGTATCATTTAGAACGATGTTTTTTTCCTTGAGGTAGTTGCTCGTCTGTTCTACTTTGTCCCATGCTGGCTGAACTTTAAGGTTCATCCACGAAAATACAGAATATTTTTCTAAAGGAGCAGTATCGTTGAGTGTATTATTTCTAAACTTTAGTACTTTGCCCTTAAATCCCATTTCTTCATTTTTATTTAAAATTAATTTGACACTTTGTGGTAAAAACCCAGTTCTTATTTTATCTTTTGCGGTAATTAAAGTGGTTTATAAAACATCCAACACTTCAATTATTGACTTATGACGTCCTTCAATTTTGAGAATTTGTAAATTAATTGCACTGGCTTGACTATGAATAAATAAAGATAAGCATCACTCAATGGATCATTAAAAAAATGTACTATTTTTTTTGGTGCTCTCTGTTGATACTCAACAACGTAAATAATTTCAACTTTATTGTAACATTTTCAACTTTAGTAATTTTGCTTATTCTTCAAATATGGTGTGTGCACATTATACACCTCACGTGTAACATAGTGACTTATAAGCAAAATTACTGTATGTACATACATTACATACATATATTAATTCATAAGATATGTATACATTTTTAATTATAAATTACGCTTAAGTAAACAAATTTAATGTATAAATATCAAAGAAAACTTAATAAAAGGTTCAGTTGTAAATCAAAAACCATTTCATATATTTGTGAGCCCTCACCAGTGGTAAGCCACAAATTTATAATATATCACAACGATACAAACATTGGTCCTTCGAGCCGGATATGAACCAGCGACCTATGGATACACCATAAAACCGTATTCACGTAGTAATCAATTTTAAAAAAAACATGGACACCGTAAAAGCTTTGTGTGAACAAACACAAACCGGTAAATTGATTAACCAATTAAAAACCAACATTAAAAAAGATGGAGCTGCCAGAAGAACAAGGCAATATTGTGACGATCGACTCACAAATTTGCAGTCACTTTTCGATAAATTTTCAACGACTGATGCTGCATTAATTCACAGTCTACCAAAGGATCATCCTTACATCGCACAACATTTCTACGATCAAGTTAAACAAGCGTTCGAGGAAACAAAAAAAATACTTCTAGAATCCAGACAAAAGGTGGCAGGAGATGAAGAAAACCCCGATTGGGACAAACACGTCGGAAATGCTTCATCATATGTACTAACAGATGAGCAACAACCAGGCCAATCTGATTTAAAAGTGGTTCAAGTTGATGATCAGGATCAGCAGAGGCGCTATAAGGTCCAACACGCCAAGGCTAAAATATTTCGAGCAAATATTAATGCCATACATCAAATCAAAGATGCGGTACAGCACTCAAGAGCGTATTACGAGTTGCAGATCAAACTATTAACCGACTTATGGATCTCTCTTACCAACAATCACGAAGAGATTATTGGAAATGCGAATGATGGAGAGCTTGATAACGAATACTTCAGCCAAGAGACATACGAGAATCTACAGCGAGATTATGAGTTTACGATCATTTATCTTCAAGATCAACTAGAAAACGTTGCTAATAAAGATTTCCAAAAACAAGGCCTAATAAGGTCCAGAATAAAACTTCCAAGGATTGAAATACCACACTTCAATGGGGATTACAAACAATGGACAAGCTTCCAAAATTTATTCAATAAGGCTATCCATTGTAATGATGATTTATCCAGTGAAGAAAAGATGCTTTACTTATTGTCAGTAATTGGAGGAGATCCAGCGAAGCTCGTAAACCACCTCAGTATATCGTACGAGAACTATTCCACAGCTTGGAATATTTTATGCTCCAGATACGATGATAAACGGCTTCTCACCAATACTTACATAAACACCATCTTAGAGCTACCAAACTTATCATCAGAATCCGCTCATGGTCTCAAACTGATACATGATAATGTACTGGAATGCTTGTACGCAATAAAAAACCAAGGAATCAACACAGACTCTTGGGATGCTATTTTGTTGAACATTCTCTTCTTTATATTTATATTTTCCTTCTACAAGTAAGGTTCCAATCTCTGGGAGTACTATCCCGAGATAAAACGTAAAAAAAAGGAAGTAAACCAACAAACCAGTTACCGGACAAGTGGTGCAGTGGTTAAAGCTTCGGCACTTGGACCGGGAGGTGCTGGGTTCGAATCCCATCAGAGGCTAGATGCAAATCGAATTTTCATCATCGATTACGATCGGTGATGCTAATAAATACAACTAAGACCCTCTGATGGAGTGCAGAATTCCGTGTCACGCGCCGACCCACCTTCCATGTCAATGTACAGGTTGACATGGAGCTTGCAATGTGCAGGTGGTATACTGTAGTTGTGTGAGTAGGTGAAGTAGGTGGGTTAATGATGTGGAGTGAATGAGTGGTATCACAATGGGCCTAAAAATTGGCCTAAGTGTGCAGTAAGCAACCACTGAACCTAACCTAACAAACCAGTTCATCAATTAAGAATGTAAATGTTGCTGTAACCAAAGCACAATCTACCTGAATGTAAGAAGTTCCAGAATTTACCACAAATCGAAAGGAGTAAGGCAGTATGTTATAAACCAGTGTGCCGACGATGCTTGCTACCAGAACACAAACTCCCATGCAATAAAAGCTGTGAATTATGCAAAGGTTCACATCACAGCCTGCTTCATAGCAGTGTTTTCTGGCGCTCGCAATGAATTGGTTCATGTGTTAATAGATCCTGGGTCTTAAACAACCTTCATTACAGAAGAAGCCTGCCAGAGATTAAACTTAACAAAAACCGCAGCTTATGCAGAAGTCACAGGCATGGCAAAAACCGAAGCTAGAGTGGCGAACACAAAAGTTTAATTTTTCTTGAAGCCCCAAGATTTCCCTCCAAATTTAACTTAGCCATAAAAGCACTAGTATTCAAAAACATAACCGGGATATGCCAGAGCAGCCTCTAGATTCATGGGACTGGAAACACACCAAAAATCTGTTGTGGGCTGATCCAACATTTTACAGTCCTGGTCCAATCGATTTATTATTGGGTGCGGAATATTATGGAGAAATTCTAATGAATAATATAAGTAAAGGCCTCATTTGACGAACCGATAGCCCAACAAACCAAACTAGGTTGGATATTCCTTGGCCGTGCCTCAGTCGACTGTCACAATTCAACAGTGATACAATCAATGACAACAAGGGCAGTTGATATAGATAAACATTTGAGAAGCGTCTGGGAAATAGAGGAGGTGCCACGTAAACGAGCATTCACAAAAGAAGAACTAGAGTGTGAAAAAATATTCGCGACCAGTCTCAAATCTGGCCGCTACGTAGGCAAGAGTCCTTTTGACATTGAATTATATTCTGCCAACCCACTGGGATGCTTAAAAAGAGTGGCCATGGCGCGTTTCATATAAGTAGAAAAACTACTTGCTCAAAATCCAAACCTTGGCATTCGATATAAGAAGTTCATGGATGAATATATCGCTTTGGGACACATGAAAGTTGCTGAAATAGCTACTGAAATTGGTTACTATTACCTGTCGCATCATGCAGTTCTAAAGGATTCAAGTACAACTACAAAATTGAGGGTAGTTTTCGATGGCTCTGCCAAAACCACAACTGGAACATCGTTAAACGACGTAATGTTAACGGGACCTACTCTTCAACAGGATTTATTATCCATACTGTTAAGGTGGCGGAAACATAAATACGTCCATACGGCTGATATCGAAAAAATGTTCAGACAGATCGCCGTTGATGAAGATAATCAGAACTATCAACGTATCCTTTGGAGAGAGTCTCCACAACAAGAAATTCAGGAGTTTAAGCTGACCACCGTCACATATGGAACAGCAGCAGCTACTTATTTAGCGGTAAAGTCACTACGACAGCTGGCCATCGATGAACAACCAAACTATCCTATAGCGTCTAACGTAGTTTTAAATGATTTCTACGTGGACGACCTGATTTCTGGGCAAAACACACTGGAAGAAGCCTTACTCAGCCAAAAACAAACCATTGACTTATTGAAGAGCGGTGGATTTACCTTAAGAAAATGGGCAACAAACAACGCCGTTCCCTTTGGAATCCATACCAGTACCTCTGCGGAATCAACATCGATTGGAATTCAAGCTTGATGACACAATTAAAACTCTTGGACTTCACTGGAATCCAGCAACAGATACATTCGGTTTCATCGTCACCCATTCCTCGCCTGGCAAGCCTACTAAACGAAACCTACTTTCGGATAGTGCCAAACTTTTTGATCCATTAGGCTGGCTGGCACCAATAACAGTTGTAGCTAAACTGATGATGCAAGAAATCTGGATAGCAGGCCTATCTTGGGACGAAGAACTTCCGCCACACATATCAACAAAATGGCAGGAATTTAAAGATTCTCTGCTTCTTCTGGAAGAAATATTTATCCCACGTGGGTCCATTTTGAGAAGAACAATACAACAGAACTTTAAGGTTTCTGCGATGCCTCAGAAAAGGCCTATGCTGCTGCCGTCTACTTCAAATCTACAAATTCAGAAGGCATTACTAATGTGAGGCTTCAAGGGCGTCCTCATAAATATAAAACTTTCGTGGCCAATCGAATATCGGAAATTCAAACATACTCAAGCACGTCACAATGGCATCACGTTGGATCAACCGACACTCCAGCAGACTGCGCATCAAGAGGTACCAATCCAAAGGAACTAAAGAACAACAATTTATGGTGGGCGGGTTCAGATTGGCTACAATTTTCGACCGAACGTTGGCCACAACAAACTACTGCTCAAGGGTAAACTACTTTGGAAACTAAACAATTGGTTACACTTACAACAACAACAACAGTCAATCCGTTTGTACAGATTATAGAACGGTTTTCAAACATAAACAAGATAATTCGCGTTGTTGGCCTCTGTCGACGGTTTATAAATAAATGTTTAAAAAAACGGAATACCGGATCGCCAACTTTACTTTCTGCTGAAGAACTTAATGAATCCTACAACGAGCTGATTAGAATAACGGAGTTCCAGAATGAAATCATGCAGATTAACACAGAAGGCTCAGTATCAAGAACAAGTAGGCTCCTCTCGCTTAATCCATTTATTGATGAACATAAAATACTAAGAGTAGGAGGAAGAATAACTAACTGTAACCTGAACTATGATACTCGACATCCAAAAATACTGCCTCCAAAACATATATTCACAAAGCTACTACTCAAAGATGCCCATATAAAAACTATGCATGGGGGGATTCAGTTAACTCTGTCACATCTTAGAAACAAATATTGGATCACAAACGGCAGAAACAGCATAGGTACTGAGATAGCAAAATGTATCACGTGTATTCGGTTCAACGCTTCAACAAGACACCAACTTATGGCAAGCTTACCCAAAGAACGAGTCATGCCATCACGTCCATTTACTAACACAGGAGTTGACTACGCCGGACCAATCTCAGTAAGAGTTTCCAAAGGACGAGGGAATAAGTCATACAAAGGATACATAGCATTATTTGTATGCCTTGCTACTAAAGCAGTGCACATAGAAATTGTCAGCGATATGACCAGTGCAGCCTTTATCGCGGCCTTAAAGAGATTTACGGCTCGAAGAGGCCTTTGCAAGCGGATTTACAGTGATAATGGATCCAATTTTGTTGGAGCTCAGGCACTGCTAGAAAAGGATAGACAACAAGCTGCATCTGCACCACACTTTGGGGGACTTTGGGAAGCAGCAGTGAAATCTCTAAAATTCCATCTAAAACGGGTAATTGGAGACACAACCCTCACATATGAAGAGTTAGCAACGGTTGTATCGCAGATAGAAGCATGCCTCAATTCAAGGCCACTTACGTCAGTTTCGTCTGATCCAAATGCGTTGATATTAACACCGGCACATTTTTTAGTTGGTGATTCACTACTTAACATCCCAGGATCGAATATGCTAAATGAAAACATTCCTATCAATCATCGGTGGAGATTATTACAAAAAATGGTTCAAGATTTTTGGAAACGCTGGTCAAAGGACTACCTTACCGAACTACAACAAAGAACTAAATGGACCAGCAAACAACCAATGGTTAAAGTAGACGACATTGTTTTAATAAAAGACAATAACTTACCACCAACAAATTGGCCCTTGAGAAGGATCATCGATCTACTTCCTGGCAGCGATGGTTTGACTAGGGTGATCACAGTAAAAGGGGGCAATGGTTCCATATTCAAAAGACCCATTACCAAAGTAAGTGTCCTACCTCTCGACACCGAGAAGTTGCAAAATAAGTCAGTGAATGAGTCCCGTACCAAAAGGGTTCCTACAGCCACCAATCTCATAGTTCAACCATTACTTCTACTAAGCTTAGTGGCGATCACTACACTGCCTAGTCTAGTATCCTCGACCGAACAACAGATGTACAACATCACCACTTTTAGTCATCAACCTGGACTGTATCTGGAAAATCTAGGAAATCTCCGATTTACCAATCAGCAGTGGAAAATAGTAGTTTACTTCAACCTCACATCCTACTATTCAGATTTGATGTCATACAGAAATCTGGCGAGAAACATGGATCAACTTTGCATGGAAACAGCTGAAGAAAATCATCAGATATGCTCTGCAATCAACACTCATCTCATGCATATTCTAACTGAAATCGAGGACAAGAACGCAATACTTCACTACAGAGAAAGGAGAAGGAAACGTGGGATCCTAAATATCGTGGGCAATTTGGCAAGTGACCTATTTGGAGTTTTGGATGACCGGGATGCGAAGCACTATGAAGAAGAAATACAAAAGGTTAAACTAAATCAACAATACCTTTTAATGATAGCCAAGAACCAAACCTATATTGCTGACGCAACTCTGAACATCTTAAAACGAACCGATGAAGACAACAGACGTCATTGGCTAGATATTACACGACAAGTAAGTTCTGCATTAGGTGACATCAACAACATTCAAAAATTGACGTCTTTCATGCACTACTTCTCATGCTCGACTTCAAAGACACTCAACAAAAACTAATTGATGTCCTTTTAAATTCAAACAACAAAGCAGTGAGCACTTCAATCTTACCACCAAATCAACTTAACAAGGCACTTCAAGAAATTAAACATCATATGCCTCCGGACGTTCTGCTGCCCTCCCAAAACGAAAACTATGAATTATTGAGCCTGTATCAAATTATGTCATGCAGAGGAAAACTAAGTGGTCAATATTTAATTTTTGAATTAAAAGTTCCATTGATGAACGCGGCTAACTATCAAGTATTTAAACCTATACCTCTTCCTACAATCGAAGGCGTCTTCATTCAGGCATCAATGGACTATTTGGTTAGGTCCATACATCGTGATGAATATTACATGATGTCAAAGGACGAGTTTAGCCATTGCAAACATAGCAACAACGAATATATTTGTATGTTGCTACACCCCATTCATTCCATATACAACAACAATTCTATATGCGAATTAGACTTATTGGCATCACAACAACCATTCAACTGCCACATTGTAAACAAGATGTCGCAAAATCCAAAAGATACATGGATAAAGTTGAGAAATAATAAGTGGATTTTCTCAATCGGTCAAGAGCGGCAGGCTACTATAGCCTGTGATGGAGACTTCGTAGCAGTGCAATTACCACGCAATGGAATAATTTCTCTCCATGGAGGATGCACTTTAAAAGAAGGGTCAATCTTTCTAAAAACTTATAAAATCTACAAGGAAACCGTAATTGAATCGTCGTATCTACCGAAAGTCAAACTATCGATGAAATGGATGGAAAGGCGTACAAACAACTCAATTAAATTGGAAAACTCAACTTTAGTGGATGACATAACGGAGCTGCACAAGCGAATACAACAGTTACGAGAAGTGCAGCCCCAGTATCACACCATGACATTCATCATTATTCCCTTCTCTATGCTATTATTGCCTTTAGCATAATCGCCTTTATTATCTACAAATGTCGAACCAAGAGGAGATCTCCGCCAAACGAAGCCTATAAGTTAGAAACCACGGCCCGGAGAATGTTGATACTCAACAACGTAAATAATTTCATACTTTTAACACTATACGCCGTTGGTACTTGGCGAAACACATTAACACTTAATAAACACATTAAAACACTTGTTTATTATTTCGCACAAAATTTTTTTTTTTTTTTTCCAAAAATGTTTAAAAAATTACTCGATTAATTTCGACTTGTTAGGTCATCATCAGGAGTATCTACTGATTGGTAAAAATAAAAATTTAGTTATATATAGTAGAAATAAGCAAAATAAAATCAAAGAAGGAGGGACAAAAATAGGCAATAAAAATTGATCTATTGATCGTTCCAACCATCTGTTGTTTACACGGAAAAATTACTAATAAAAAAGGGGAGGGATACAATAGCAGGTAAGCGATTAGTTATCGGTTGAGTAACAAAATTCAAGGTATATTGAAGTGCATTTAATTACCCGACGTATTAGTCATATTATTAAGAGCGTGAGAATAAAACAGGGCGGGATCTGTAATTGGTGAGAAACGGATTTCTCTCTGTTCGTTAAGGATATCTTGGTTAAGGAATATGGATTTTCGAATTTCATAAGATTCTAAGGTATCTAAACGTCTGCTTTTAGGTTGAATATGTAATATGTCTAAATTGTTTAAGTTAGCTGTATGATTTTCTAAAGTTAAACGATTATGGAACGTTGATTGATTGCAACCAGATAAATGTTCTTTAGCTCTAACTCCAAAATTGCGCCCAGTCTGTCCAATATATGAGAAACTACAATCATTGCAATTAATCCTATAAACACCAGACTTGGAAAGGCGATCAACTCTAGGTTTATTGTTAAAAACCATTTTCTTTATTGTGTTATTATTATAAAAAGCAAAACTAATATTGGTATAATCGGACACGATGTTGCTAATCCGTTGGCTAGTTTTTCCTATATACTCTAAGCGACGCCAATTTTCCTGCGTTGGATTATCCGGTGGATAAATACCCGTTAGAGCTTTGCGCTTTAGCTTTTTATTTAATAACTTTAATATAGTCTTAGTTGCATATCCGTTATTCGTTGCTATTTGTAGAATTATATTAAGCTCTATGTCGTAATTTGAATTTGTCAAAGGGATGTTTATTAGTCTATCTATAAGTGAGTGGAAAGCTGACATTTTAATATTATGGGGATGGTTTGAAGAACTAGGGATAATAGCGTCTGTATACGAAGGTTTCCGATAAATTTTGAAATCTAAGGAAGAATTAATCCTGGTTATTGTTATATCTAGAAAATTAATACATTTATTTTCTTCCCTTTCCAGCGTAAAATCAACGGTGGGATACTGAGAATTTAACCAAGTAAGGAATGAGTTTAACAGTCTATCAGTTCCATTCCATTGACATAGTATGTCATCAACATATCTATACCAAAAGATTATATGACGAAAATAAGGATTGTTGTTTGATAAAATCGTTTGTTCGAAGAAATTCATGAAAATTTCAGCTAACAAAGGTGACAGAGGGGAGCCCATGGGTAGATCATCAGCGAATTTGAAATATGTATTATCAAAGCAGAAATAGTTTTGTTTAATACAGGTCTCAAACACCAACTTCAGTTCACGACGTAAGCCCTCATCTACAACATCCCGATCTAAGTAATTACAAACTATTTGAGACAAAGTTGTAATTGGAATAGAAGTGAAAAAACTGACAACGTCAAACGAAACTAGTTTTGAATGTAGTGGAATGTCGACGTCTTGAATTTTGTTAATCAATTCTACAGAGTTCTTAACCGAGTAAGCCGAAAAGAAATTAGTATGATCATTGAAAAAGTTTATGAAACCCTTACATAGCTTGTAGGCAGGAGCATTGCAATACGCGACTATTGGTCTAATCGGGATGCCCTCCTTATGGATTTTTGGTAAACCATAAAGAATCGGAGCAGATGGATTCATGACAGAGTACTTCCAACCAGTTCCATTAAACAACTGTTGGCATTGGTTGATACACTTACTGACAGAAGTCTTAAAAGACCTAGTTGGATCCCTACCAAGCACTATTGCTTTGCTTTCTGTAATAAAATTATAAATTTTATTACAGTAACGACTTTTTCGAGCACGATAATTGTATTGCCTTTATCCGCTTTACATGCTATCAGGTCATGATCACGTAGCTTTTTCTTTATCGCACTAATCACTTTGAGGTTAGTATTAGGAGAAGCAAGAGCGAGAGAAGCAGCAGCAGAAGAAGAAGAAGAGTTATCAATACCTTTCTTTATTTGGAGTGCACATACTGATTTTAGTTGGGTTGGCTGGTCAAATAAAACAGTTTCAGCATCTACAGCAAGATTCTCGAATGACTGAAGGCTGATTTTATTTGGCGTAGGAGCAAAATTAACTCCATTACTCAGCATTTGAATCTCTGCGCTACTGAAACCGACTGCGGACAAGTTTTTAACACGTGGATGAAATTGGAAACCAGACGAACCATTATTACCTCTACGGTTAAATGGGTAAGCCTTATCTCGCAACACATCCAGCTTAGCTTTTTGTTTCACATATTGAATATGTGAAATTTCGGATACCTCTGTACGAAATTTTTTGTCCAGCCAATCGAACTCAATAGAGTGCAAACGAAACGCTAACTCAGTGTGAACAACTTTAAGATGGAGATATAAGTTGTTCCTGGTAGCATACCCTTTACGTAGCTCATTATTCCTCCAACTACAACGGGCTAGATTGATAGCTCTTCTTCCCTCTAAAGATTTACTATTTCATTTAATATTAGTATAGTTAGGAAGCAAATTCAATTTTTTACAACTACTACCAATATTAGTTTTGCATTTTATAATAATAACACAATAAAGAAAATGGTTTTTAACAATAAACCTAGAGTTGATCACCTTTCCAAGTCTGGTGTTTATAGGATTAATTGCAATGATTGTAGTTTCTCATATATTGGACAGACTGGGCGCAATGTTGGAGTTAGAGCTAAAGAACATTTATCTGGTTGCAATCAATCAACGTTCCATAATCATTTAACTTTCTATACAGCTAACTTAAACAATTTAGACATATTACATATTCAACCTAAAAGCAGACGTTTAGATACCTTAGAATCTTACGAAATTCGAAAATCCATATTCCTTAACCAAGATATCCTTAACGAACAGAGAGAAATCCGTTTCTCACCAATTACAGATCCCGCCCTGTTTTATTCTCACGCTCTTAATAATATGACTAATACGTCGGGTAATTAAATGCACTTCAATATACCTTGAATTTTGTTACTCAACCGATAACTAATCGCTTACCTGCTATTGCACCCCTCCCCCCTTTTTTTGTAATTTTTCCGTGTAAACAACAGATGGTTGGAACGATCAATAGATCAATTTTTAATGCCTATTTTTTGTCCCTCCTTCTTTGATTTTATTTTGCTTATTTCTACTATATATAACTAAATTTTTATTTTTACCAATCAGTAGATACTCCTGATGATGACCTAACAAGTCGAAATTAATCGAGTAATTTTTTAAACATTTTTGGAAAAAAAAAAAATTTTTATTTGTGCGAAATAATAAACAAGTGTTTTAATGTGTTTATTAAATATAGGTTTTTGATGCATTTATCAATGGCTGGGAGATGGCCCAGGTTTTGGGCAGTATTAAGACTAAAAATCTGTTTATTTTTGTAGACATGAATATTGATATTCTTGGTCTTCCAAACAGCAGCATTGATTATATAAACCTAATGTCTTGGTTTTGGGCTTGAATCACCTCATTGATTAATATTCCCACGCGTATTACTGTTCTTTCTTTAACTTCGATTCACCACTTTTTTGCTCGGCTTAGATCTAATGATCTTTCAGGTATAACAGCGTCGGCTTTAGATATAAAAATTTCTAACCAGCATTTGAGTGAGATATGGTTTAAGGTTTCTCAGATAATGTTACCTGGCTCTAATTTGACCCAAAATTGCACGAGAAGAAGAAAGTAGCTCAATCTGTTATTGTTATATGCAAGGTTGGATCTAATGGACTGGGGGGTTAATTTTTAACATCGACAATCCATCGCTAGCTCATGAGGTACTTTTGGGTAATATTTCGACTATTTTAGAACGCTGCTACTCATATTGCTCATCTAAAATCAATCGCTTGCAGCCTTGGATTTCCTTTGACCTTGCGCGACGTATTAATAAAAGAAATAAACGGATAACTTCTTACAAGTGATTTAGGAATTAACAATGAGTTTAATTGTTATTTTTCTAGTATTACTAAAGGCCTATTTGCTAAATTCGACTCTAGCAACACGTCATCTAGTTCCGATTTGCCTTTTGATTTCAGTCCGTCAACGTTTTTTATGACCCCTGTGTCTAGTTATGAAGTTTTTTCAATTATTTGAGCTTTGGAACCGAAATACTCAATTGATAACGTTGGCCTGAGTAATTATATACTAAATGCCATTGCTGGCCGTATTAGCCCCGTTCTTGAACACATTTTCAACCTTTCCTTTGAGCTGGGAGTTGTACCCGACGAATTGAAAATAACAACTATAATTCCCTTTTTTACGAATGGTAATCGCCTCGACAAAGGTAACTATAGTCCTATTGCCTTGCAGCCAGTAATCTTAAAAATTCTTGAAAAGGCAGTTAAAAATAGGCTTTCTAGTTTTTTAAATCAAACGGGTGTACTGAGTATTCATCAACATGACTTTTGTCGAGGTATGAGCACCGAATCGGCCTTGTTGGAACTCTTAAATACAATCAATATTGGTTTAAATAAAGGTAATAGTTGCGATGCTTTATTTATTGATACAGCTAAAGCCTTCGACATGGTCAATCACAAGCTTCTGCTCTCTATTTTCTATAATATAGGGTTTAGGGGAGTTTCAAATAAGTGGTTAGTATCATATTTAGATGGTAGGTCGGTAAGAGTTAAGATAAATGACAAGTTAAGCGATCCGAAATTTATTGGGGTTGGGGATCCCACGGGGTTCAGTATTAGGCCCATTGCTGTATCTTATTTACACTAACTCGGTGTTTAAACTGAATCTTCATGGTTATTCTACCGGGGTTTGCCGACGACATAGCCTTGGCTTATTGTTGGAATTCTCCCAATAACGTTATTTCAATGATCAATACTGATCTAGAAACTTTACTTTCATGGTTCGACAAGCATCGTCTGATGCCGGAACACTAAGTTCATGTTGTTTAAATTGTCTCGAAACGTTAATTTGGCCTTTTTGTCTCGAGTGACTAATTACCGCAGGCTTGAATGTGCATCTATTGGTTGCCACTCTGAGTGTTTTGACATCGAACCTGTTGACTCGTTTAAATATCTTGTGTGGTGGTTACTTGGACACTTGTTGACATTTGAAATTGCATGTAAATTCAGTCAATCGGTATCTGTCATCAACAGCTAGAATTTTGTACCTCCTTCGTGACTATTTGTTCTACTCCAGTATTAAAAATTGCTTAGCATGCACTAGTTATAGCTAAATTAGAATATGGATTGGCGTGCTAGTGTAGTTGTTATGCAGCTACTCTGTACCCCTTATACGTGCAACAAAAAATGATTTTGAGAATATTTCTAAAGAAACCACTAACTGAACCATCTTGGAATTTATTCACTACAACCAACATCTTCCCGTTAAAACACTTGTATCTCTATAAGGCATTGAGAGTTTTTTTAACCGAAGTGGTCAACATACTCGTATAATGAGAAGCGATTTTCGATTCAATTTTCGCGACAACCATCAGTTTCTCTGCAACATTCCTAGATTTTACAAAGACCACTTCCGTCGCTCTAATCTTATCGCTGCGCCAACCTTTTTTAATGCGCTACCATTTTACATTCATTTGGAATCTTTTTTAGCAAAAGTTAAACAATGGCTTCTTGAAACTGTGGATAACAATTTTTTAATCAGAGTTGTTGCATAAAAAGTGTTGAACTGAGTTAAATATTTTGAAGTTAAAATTGAAGAAATATTATTGTTATTATTATAAGTAGTAGTAGTAATGGTAGTAATAGTATTAATTTCTTAAACGTTTTATTGTATCTTTTATGCTATTGATCATTCTTAATTGGAACATTAATTTTTGTAAATATAGAATTATTCTCTAAATTTTGTATGTATTTTTTTAAGAATTTGCTACTGTCAATTTTTAGCATAAAATTCACTTTAATTTTTGTAAATAAATAAAAAATAAAATAAATAAATAAAATAAATAAATAATATTGATCTTCAGGTGCCAATAAAACCCGAAAGAGCTAGAAGAAGAACTAGAACAACTCAACAACAGTACACAAGAAACGGCGTTGAGTAGTACCCCCGTAAGTTCAAAGGAAATGCGCCGAAATGCTATTTATTCTCTAGAAGTTAGGGAACTGGTTACAGCAAAACGGAAAGCAAAAAAGGCATGGAAAAGAAATCGAGCGCCAGAATATAAAACAACTCTAAATTTGTTATCCAATAAACTAAAGTTGCTAATTAAAGAAATCAAAAACAAATCCATTAATAAATACTTGAGTGGCCTTACTGGGGAAAAAGATACCGAGTACTCCCATTGGAAAGCGACAAAAAGTTTAAAACGACGTAAACTACAAATTCCACCAGTAAAAAATGAAGATGGCACATGGGCTATAAGTGCAAAGCAAAAAGCTTCGTTGTTTGCAACCCACTTCGAGAACAAGTTCCAGCCTCTACCCAGGCAAACAGCAGAGGAAAACGAATCGTGCATGCATTTCACCTTTTTATAATCCATTTTCTATTTCCATGCTCTATTTCCATCGGTCACGCCCATCTTCTGGAATATTTCTGTGTTTTGCTGAGTGTAACAACCGTCAATCTGCATTTGTAACTCATCGCGTTAATATCTGTCTTTTTATGCCAAATAAATATCTGCCACAAAAATTACACTGCCCCGATTCGAACAATAGACCTGCACCTCACCATCCTGCAACCTTAACCACTCGGCTAACGACAACTCTGATGTGATCTGTGTGTATGTTAGGCATAATCGCCACATTACCCCCACCTTAATTCCGTTCGTTCCGAATAGATTCATGAATGCTTCCGGCGTTGTAACGTGTTAACCTATCGATGTGAACCACCTTCATTTTCGTCCTGGGGTTTTGTTGAATTCGGTATACAACATCGTTGATCTCCTTTATTACTTTGTAAGGTCCTTCCCAATTTTGGTGTAGCATCGGCGATTTCCCTTTTCTTCGTTTGGGGTTGTAGAGCCAAACCAAATCTTCTTATATATTATATAAGTTATATCTCGTCTTCATGCGGTCGCTCGCCTTCACTATGTTGTCCCTTACTGCAGCTTGTACGTTAACCATCCTTTGCCTTAACTCTGTCGTGTAGTCTTGCTTAGTAACTGGCTCCGTCTCAGGTGATCCAAATTTAACATCACATGGTAATCGGAGTTCTCTGCCAACCACGACCATGGCTGGTGAGTATCCCGTAGTATCATGGATCGCACTACGATATGCCATCATGAACAATGGAATGCACTGGTTCCAATTATCCTGGTTGACGTTGACCTCCTTGCGTAGGTGCTCTTTCAGGAATCTCTCAACCATGCCATCAGACTGTGGATGCAATGGTGCAGTCCTTGTTTTCTTGATTTCGAGTGTTTGACACAACTCCTGATATACGGCTGATTCGAGGTTTCGGCCTTGGGCGGAGTGTAGCTCTAACGGTACTCCAAATCTGCATACCCAATTGCTCACAAACACGTCCGCAACCGTTCGAGCTTCTTGATCCATTATCGGATATGTGCTTCGACATTATATTGCTGCATCCTTCCTCTTGTTCTTGTTTGTGGTCCCTTACTGGCTGCGCACACCTTACACTTCCTACACCAATCCTCCACATGCTTTTCTGCAATTGATAGAACCGGAGCCGTATCTTATCTATCGTTTCGTTGACGCTTTAATGTGATCCGGATCTGCTGTTATGAATCTCTTGCAGGATTTTTCCTTTCCGGTTTTCTGGTAGTACGATTTGGGGTTTGTTGTCTTTGCCATCGATCGATTCCCAAAGTCTTATCAGCAACCCATTCTCGATCTTCAACGACTTCCACTAGACCCAATAACTTTTCACGGTTGCACTAAAGGTCGCGATCTCCTGCTACTGTGGTCTGGTACCTTCCTCTATACATTTGTTAATTGGGGCAATGGGATGATCGTGTCGCTGGTTTCCCGCTAATTGCTCCCTAGTCCAGTGATCTTCGGTATCTACACTGATCCTCGAAACTGAGCAATGGGATTTCTTTGTTCCTGTCTGGAACAGTGCGTATACTGAAGACTACAGGGCTTCCTGGACATTCCATCTTCTTCGTTATGTAACAATCCTCACCTGTGCTCGGTTTTGGACGTATAGGTTTATAGTCTTTCGATCTGTCTCAGTTTCTCTGGCGGTTTCTCTCGACTGTCTAGCTGTCTTGTGGTCCCGACTGCTGGTTGTTTACAGTCTCTGATGTTGTGTCACAACATCAGACCAGTTGACACCTAAAACACTATGAGCAAGATCTGCGGCGTCTGCTGTTCTGGAAGCTTTGTGTTGGTGTTTTCATGTTTGCATCTATCGGTCCCGTCTAATTTTCCCCCCATCTAATTTTCGCAGTTTAACGGAATCAGAGGTAAGACTGGTTCTAGCTGCCTCGTATTCTAGAGCTGATCCAAATACTTCGTTCATTCCTTTTCTCTTTGATGTCGTCTGCAAGTGCAGTTTTGAGCTGGTCGTCTCTTACAGCATCTAATGTTAATGAGAGCATCTAATGTTAACTCATTCAGGACATCACTCGGCACTTTACAATACGATTGGCGAGCTAACTTTGTTATTTCTCGTTCCATATCTTGTAGACGTTCACCTCATTGTTGCTGGCGGTTATGAAGCTGTATTTTGCACAACTCTTGGACATGGGATTGTCTGTATCTCAGCTCCAACTCCTTAAAATTTCTCTCATTGTTTAACTGTGCTGCAGGTACGGTCCGTCGCACATCTGTTGCTTTGCCTCGTAGCGTCAAGATTAATGCATTAAGCTGTTCTTCAGCTCCCCATCCGTTATGTTTTACTGCGGCTTCAAATTGTAGCTTGAAGTTTTCTATTAGAGTTTCGCTATCGAATAATGGAGGTTTCAACACTCCTTTATGGCCTCTAATATGCGGTTTGTTTGATGTACTCGTACTATTTGGTTGGGAGGTATTGTTGATGTTTGTCGGACCTTTTTCCTGGCGGGCTTCGAACTGTTTGACCCAGCACTCCAATTTTTGCATTTGTACTTTAATGTCTGCCTCAAACTTCTCTTGTTGTGCCTCTAATTTCACCAGCTTCTTATCCTGTTGCTGAAACCATTCACTCAAATTCTCATTGTGTTGTTGAACTTGTAGTGTCAACTTATTAAGCTGCTCGAGCTTTGCGTTTTATTGTTGGCCTTGTAATGCCAGCTGATCAAATTTTGTGTTTTGTTGTTGGCCTTGTAACAGTTAGGCGTTGAGAATTTCTCCAGTATTTGCTGGATCCCCAGGCTTTCCCGTAGACGGCAGTACAGTATTAGCTTGCTCTTCTTCCGCTGCTGTTGTTGAGTCCGCTTTAGTTTCGGCAGTTTCCTCATCCTTCTCTTTAATTGGGGTTACTTGTGATGATGGTCGTTACACTCTGAACTGTACTGCAGGTGATTGGTCCGGATTCAACGGCTTTCGTGTCTCCGCTGATACCACCGTCCGAGCCCTCTTTAACAGCATTTTGAGTCTCGCACATAGCTCCGTCTTAATGCCAACCGTTAGCAATTCTCGCTCCTCCAATTTTTCTCGAAGTTATTGAGATGTGTATCCGCTAACGTTCTTCAACATTGTATATCTGACACCAATTTGTTACGAATTCCGGGCTTCACAAGGATTCGTTACGGATTTTGCAATAATAACACTGAATCTTTTTATTAACAAGGGTAAAATTTATTTCTCAATAAATTACTACACAGTTCATCACTTTGACTCAATTTTGTCTCCTTTTCATACCCAGAAATGCCATTCTCGATCTTTCCATATTGCGCTGTTACAGCTAAATTGTCGTGCATACATTTCCCCTTTTTATAATCCATTTTCTACTTCCACGCTCTACTTCCATCGGTCACGCCCATCTTCTGGAATATTTCTGTGTTTTGCTGAGTGTAACAATCATAAATCTGCATTTGTAACTCATCGCGTTAATATCTGTCGTTTGATGCCAAATAAATATCTGCCATAAAAATTACATTGTCCTGACGAGGTTCGAACCATAGATCTTCACCTCACCATCCTGCAACTTTAACCACTCGGCTAACGACGATTCTGATGTGACCTGCACACAGTCGTGAAATATTTCCTAAACAAATCCTATGTATGCTAGTGTTAGTAATATCAACATAAACCCAAACATTTAGGCGAAACGATATTTTATCGAAACTCCTATCTAAACAAAAATATGGAAATTAGCAGTTATAAACGAATTAAAAAATTTAAATTAAAGTCAAGCCCAAAAACCATCTTCAAGTAAACTCAGCAGGAGATTTTGCCAAACACTCATCAATTCCACTATGTTCTCGGTTAGCCCTGAAAGAGAGGATTTAAAGTAAAAGTTTACCCAGATATAAGATTCGATTGTACTTTAGACAGAATTCACACTATTCCTCTAAATCAGAACTTACCACTGATTGGCAATATTAAATGAGGATGTTTAGAATTTTGTCATAGTTCTGGCATGGGAAAATATGGCCCCGAAACGTGTGAGTTGTGATTTACAATATTTTTGCTATTCAAACGATTACTAACCGAGATTTTGGCCAGTTCTCATCGATCCCGAAATGTTTCCCAGGAAGATCTATTAAATGCCAATGCACACGAAGATTTCTAGAATTTTGTCATAGTTCCGGCATTGGCAAATAAGGACCCGAAACGTGTGAGTTGTGATTTACAATACTTTTGCTATTCAAACGATTACTAATCGAGATTTTGGCCGGTTCTCATCGTGCTCGTTATGTTTCCCAAGATGTTCTATTAAATGCCAATGCACAAGAAGATTTTTAGAATTTTGTCATAGTTCTGGCATAGGCAAATATTGCCCCGAAACGTGTAAGTTGTGATTTACAATATTTTTGCTATTCAAACGATTACTAATCGAGATTTTGGTAGGTTCGCATAGATCCCGTTATGTTTCCCAGGAAGACCTATTAAATGCTAAGACACACGAAGACTTTTAGAATTTTGACATAGTTCTGGCATGGGAAAGTATGGCCCCGAAACGTGTGAGTTGTGATTTACAATATTTTTGCTATTCAAACGATTACTAATCGAGATTTTGGCCGGTTCTCATCGATCCCGTTATGTTTCCCAGGAAGACCTATTAAATGCCAATGCACACGAAGACTTTTAGAATTTTGACATAGTTCTGGCATGGGAAAATATGGCCCCGAAACGTGTGAGTTGTGATTTACAATATTTTTGCTATTCAAACGATTACTAATCGAGATTATGGCCGGTTCTCGTCAATCCTGTTATGTTTCCCAGGAAGATCTATTAAATGCTAAGACACACGAGGATTTTTAGAATTTTGTCATAGTTCTGACATATGCAAATGAGGCCTCAAAACGTGTGAGTTGTGATTTACAATATTTTTGCTATTCACACGATTACTAATCGAGATTTTGGCCGGTTCTCATCGATCCCGTTATGTTTCCCAGGAAGATCTATTAAATGCCAATGCACACGACGATTTTTAGAATTTTGACATTGCTCTGGCATGGGCAAATATATCCCCGAAATGTGTGAGTTGTGATTTACAATATTTTTGCTATTCAAACGATTATTAATCGAGATTTTGGCCAGTTCTCATCGATCCCGAAATGTTTCCCAGGAAGATCTATTAAATGCCAATGCACACGAAGATTTCTAGAATTTTGTCATAGTTCCGGCATTGGCAAATAAGGACCCGAAACGTGTGAGTTGTGATTTACAATACTTTTGCTATTCAAACGATTACTAATCGAGATTTTGGCCGGTTCTCATCGTGCTCGTTATGTTTCCCAAGATGTTCTATTAAATGCCAATGCACAAGAAGATTTTTAGAATTTTGTCATAGTTCTGGCATAGGCAAATATTGCCCCGAAACGTGTAATTTGTGATTTACAATATTTTTGCTATTCAAACGATTACTAATCGAGATTTTGGAAGGTTCGCATAGATCCCGTTATGTTTCCCAGGAAGACCTATTAAATGCTAAGACACACGAAGACTTTTAGAATTTTGACATAGTTCTGGCATGGGAAAGTATGGCCCCGAAACGTGTGAGTTGTGATTTACAATATTTTTGCTATTCAAACGATTACTAATCGAGATTTTGGCCGGTTCTCATCGATCCCGTTATGTTTCCCAGGAAGACCTATTAAATGCCAATGCACACGAAGACTTTTAGAATTTTGACATAGTTCTGGCATGGGAAAATATGGCCCCGAAACGTGTGATTTGTGATTTACAATATTTTTGCTATTCAAACGATTACTAATCGAGATTATGGCCGGTTCTCGTCAATCCTGTTATGTTTCCCAGGAAGATCTATTAAATGCTAAGACACACGAGGATTTTTAGAATTTTGTCATAGTTCTGACATATGCAAATGAGGCCTCAAAACGTGTGAGTTGTGATTTACAATATTTTTGCTATTCACACGATTACTAATCGAGATTTTGGCCGGTTCTCATCGATCCCGTTATGTTTCCCAGGAAGATCTATTAAATGCCAATGCACACGACGATTTTTAGAATTTTGACATTGCTCTGGCATGGGCAAATATATCCCCGAAATGTGTGAGTTGTGATTTACAATATTTTTGCTATTCAAACGATTATTAATCGAGATTTTGGCCGGTTCTCATCGATCCCGATATGTTTCCCAGGAGGATCTATAAAATGCCAATGCACACGAGCATTTTTAGAATTTTGTCATAGGTCTGGCATAGGCATATAAGGCCCCGAAACGTGTGAGTTGTGATTTACAATACTTTTGCTATTCAAACGATTACTAACCGAGATTTTGGCCGGTTCTCATCTATCCCGAAATGTTTCCCAGGAAGATCTATTAAATGCCAATGCAGACGAAGATTTCTAGAATTTTGTCATAGTTCCGGCATGGGCAAATATGGCCCCGAAACGTGTGAGTTGTGATTTACAATACTTTTGCTATTCAAACGATTACTAACCGAGATTTTGGCCAGTTCTCATCGATCCCTTTATGCTTCCCAGGAGGATCTATTAAATGCTACGATACACGAGGATTTTTAGAATTTTGTCATAGGTCTGGCATAAGCAAATAAGGCCCCGAAACGTGTGAGTTGTGATTTACAATATTTTTGCTATTCAAACGATTACTAATCGAGATTTTGGCTGGTTCTGATCCATCCCGTTATGTTTCCCAGGAAGATCTATTAAATGCTAAGACACACGAAGACTTTTAGAATTTTGACATAGTTCTGGCAAAGGCAAATAAGGCCCCGAAACGTGTGAGTTGTGATTTACAATATTTTTACTATTCAAACGATTACTAATCGAGATTTTGGCCGGTTCTCATCGATCCCGCTATGTTTCCCCAGGAAGATCTATTAAATGCCAATGCATTTAGTGCAATTTTTATACAAATTTGTACTAGCACAACTGAACTATAATGTAAGGAATATCATTTTCCCCTATCATTCATCACATATTATATGTATACATATACATTGCCATATAAAAACTTGGGTTTACATTTTTTAAATGTGGAATAGGATGACGCCGAAATAGTTAAATAAACCAGGAAATCATAGAATTTTACTGATTGATAACAGAATCAATAATTTTAGACATTGTCTACATTCACTACCTTGTCGACGTCAAATTTTTATTTATATACATACATTCTCTACACATGTAGAATATTAATTATCTACGCGGTGTAGACAATACGGCACAACATTGCCAGCCATTCCAAAACAAATTTCTACGTGGAATAGTTAGTGCACCGCGTGGTACATAAGAAATGACAACCTCCATAAGGATCTGAAGATGGATTTCGTCAGTGAAGAAATAAACAGTCTACACTAAAATGCTGAGATGCGTCGTATGTCGGATGATTCAAACTCAGTAAGACTGCTGCGAAGGAAGAAATCACATGATCTACTAGATTCAGTCAGGATCGACTAAAAATATAATAAAATTGCAAAGGGGACTAGCCAAAGGGCTGAAACCCTCCATACAAGAATATAAATTATGAAAGATGAATTACTATAGATGATTTGTAAATCAAGAGTAATAAATAAAAAAATAATAATAATAAACGATCACTTCGCCAGATCCAGCGGCAAGATTGTCTATAGCAAATTCATTGCTTTTATTCCAAAATTTCGCTCAAGAAACTAGACGATGGCTTAACGACATAAAGACGTACGACCAGATATTTTCATTTCGTTTTCTTTAATCCTTAAATATAATTACTTGTATTCCCAAAACTAACCATCCGAGTGATACAAATAAATTGAATACGAATTTAATCAAAACCGAAAATCAGATCAAAATAAAATATTAAGAAACTACATTTAGTATTCTGAAGTGAAAAAGAAAGCTTTCTACTTACTTTCCGCCACAATTGGGCCAACCAAAAAACTAGTGGCTGTACGATGTGTAGGAAAACAACTTTATTAATTTTTGATTCGATTCAGTTCTTATGTGTAATCCTAGAAAATCTCTTAATATAATTCCCAATTCTTATCAACTTGGTGTTGTTGGTGTTTTTCCGGTTTGGACTTAAATATACAGAAAAGCAAATTATTGATTTTGATGTACATTAATTTGATATTGTTGGTCTGTGTGTTGTTAATATTATTGTTTATCGTCCTTATCGATGTATATACATATACGGTACACACATACATTAATACAAAGCTATAGACAAAAGGAAAAACTAATTTTCGAAAATAAAATTTTCTTATTCTTGACTTTTTGGTCCTCCATGTATTGTGTATAATACACAGGCTAACATTTTGATTTGTTGGACGTGTATAATTTAGAATCAATTGAGTGAAGTAGAGATACATAATAAATTTGTTCGGTTTCATGCCTAAATATCTTTTAGAGTTTTTTTTTGTGGGGTTGTGGTACAGGAGTGTTATTCGGGTGTTCTATAATACTATGAGCTATTCGTTTGGAAATTGACCTTTAGTTATCCAGAGTCGGTGAAAAAATGGTCATTTGAAATAATTTATGGTTATAAAACTTTGTGTCTGAAGATATTTTATTGCGATTCCACGGAAACTTCATGATTTACAGATGCTATAGCTCAAATTCATTTTTCTTATGTGAGTTGTTAAAGTTGGAATTTAAGAGTACAACGGAATATTTAATCAATTAATTTTATTATTACATTTTTCAAAAATTTTCTTCACCAATAAATATGTTGTTGGAGCTACCCAAAAATGTTAACTGGGGGTGCCGTCCTAGTTTTCGCCATAAAATGTTCTTTACAATTGTTATAACATTTATTAAAATTCATTTGTTTTACTTTTCTTTTGCAGTCCTTCTGGCAACGATTATCAATCTATAACATAGAACATTTACATTTGATATATAGAATTATCGAGAAATCTAGAAGTTTCCAGTTACTTACCAATTCTTCCTTATTATTTATCCCACAAGCGTTTCCAATATTGGTTACCCAATTTAAAATTAAGAAAATAAATATTGAAATCGTTAACTTCGCAGAACGCTTCATTCTGTGTCACGATTAGTTGTATGCATAATTTATAACCTTTCCTAATCAAATTTGAACCGCGCTGCGTTCTAGAACTAATTAATTGTTCCATTTATGTAACCAATTATTAATTAAATAATAATTTTAAAGCGTTTCATTATAAAATTAAAGTAAATAGAATCAATTTAGTAGGCAATGCTTTGTGATAGCCAGTAGAGTTTCGTGGCTTTGCAATTGGGGCCTCATCGTAAGCAAATGCAAACCGAAAATATTAACTGTCACAAATTTAGTGGACCTATGTAAGCTTGGATATTTCGCCTATACATTAAAACACCAATAATAGGAGGTACTGCCTACAACACTAGGTAATATTAACTGATAGTATCCACCCAGGAATAGTCGAGAGTATTTTGTTAGTTTTTACAACCTTTTTGTAAAATTTAATTGATGTGCTTCCTGATATTATATTTGGATTTTGGGCCAAGTTCCTAAGATTGGCCGAAGCGCTCCTACCTTTTCAAGGTATCATCTGCAATTATACCTTCGAACGAGGTTAGCCTACGTAGTATGACGAAGCCCACTGGATTGTAATTTTCAAATCTTTTTGTAAGAACTTTAACATTCTTTTGTTGCGGCAATGGTATTCTAGCCTAATCTAGCCAGAGAGGAATCCTCTAAACAATTTATTTCGTCGTTTATCATCTGAGTCTTCCTTGTCTTCGTAATTCCTGATTTTGCTTTCATATTGATCTTCATGTTGCTCTGTCTCGTCTCTCCGCTCAAGGTGAAACACTTTTTGTTCCTTCAGACCTCGTATATTGACCTACGACTCTCCTTCTTTTCACAAGTTAGCTCCGTCTTTTTAGCACGCAGTATAAAGGTTTTGTCAAAACTAATGATTGAAGTCGTTTGGTCAGGATTGGATACTAGTTTTTATCGTTGGGCTACTTGAGATTAACCGGTAAATAAGTAATGAAAAATTCAAAAAAAAAATTACCGTGTAGCACTTCAACATATTTTGGCGCGTGTGACCAATGGGTAATTTTTTTATTACGAAAAAGAAAATCAAAATAGTATTAATTCAATAAAATCAGGTTCGTCGCTTATGTGGGAATTTCATTTTACAAAATTAATAAGGACTATCACAAATCTAACGATCGGAATGGTTTAGCCGATTGTCGTTAGGGATTTGTCGCTACTCCTCATCTTTCTGCAAGATTCAAAGTGTTTGGTTCTGGAAAGATGAGCAGTACTAATAATTTTATAAATCCAATGATCGAAATCGTTTGGTCGACTAACATTAAGGATTGGTCACTAGTTGTTTACGTTTGGTCATTTTTACGAAACGATTTATTGCTCTACATCCACCAGTTATTAGTATTGGTCATTATTTGTTCAGACCGGAACACTTGGAATCATGTGGAAAGAGGAGTTTTTAACGAATTTTAGTGATATATCGTTTTGTAGGGATGATCAAACGAAAATAGATAGTGAACAATCTTCAACGAAAGTCGACCAAACGATTCCAATCTTTGGGTTTCTAAAATACCATAATTAGTGTCGGTAATTTTACCAACCCCGAACACTTCGATTCATGCGGAAGTGATGAGTTTTTAACGAATTTTTGCATTAAATTCTTATGTAGGGATGACCAAAGGATAATAGCTAGTGACCAATCCTCAGCGACAGTCGTATAAACGATTCCGATGTTGGATTTATAAAATTATTATTAACGGTTTACTTTCCAGAATCGAACACTGCGAATCTGGCGGAAAGATGTGTTTTTAACAAATTTTCTTAATAAATCGTTAAGTAGGAATGATCAAACGAGAACAACTAGTGACGAGTCTTCATCGACAGTCGGCAAACGATTTCGGTCGTCGGGTTTATAAAGTAATTCGTATCGACAATTTTTCAAGACCCGAACACTTCGAATCATAGGGAAATGATTATTGTTTGACCAAACGAAAACAACTAGTGACCAATCATCAATGTCAATTGACCAAACGATTCCAAACATTGGATTAATAAAACTATTAGCAGCGGTCAAGTTTCTAGCCTCGAACACTTCGAATTGTGTGGAAAGATGAGTTTTTAACGTATTTTCGTAATCAATCGTTTCGTAGGGATAACCAAGAGCAATCCTAAACGACAGTCGGCTAAACGATTTTGATCGTTGGATTTATAAAATTATTAGCATCGGTCATTTTTCAAGATCCGAACTCTTCGAATTGTGCAGAAAGATGAGTTTCTAATCAATTTTCGCAATAAGGGGCTGAGGAGAGAAGGAGAGGGGTGACCAGGCGGAAATCACTAGTGACAAAACCTCTATGACAGTAGACAAAACGATCCTGATAGTTGGTTTTATAGATATAATGAGTTTTACGCAATAAATCGTTTCGAAGGGATCACCAAACGAATAGTTGTTTTCTCGTGACCCATCAACCAATCAACTCCGATTGTTGGATTTGTGCTAGTCCTAGGATTATATTAATCAAGATGAGGTTTTGGATTTAATTGTTAGCAAGTTATGTAGAACCAATAAATTGAATTGATTTTATCTTATGTTTTCCACTTTAGTACAATTCATTGAAAAAAGTTATGTTTTCTAGATAGTATGTTCCAATTGGATTAGTTATTAATTTTGTAAAATTAAATTCCCAAATAAGCGACGAACCTGATTTTATTGATCTCAATAAAATTCACCCATTGGTAGCCAAACGATTAAATGTGTTGACCAATCCTGACCTACCGAAATTTGTTCATTTTCCTTATATTTAAATTATAGTCAAGTATTTTTAATTATTAATGAAAGTCTAACAATTTTGCATTACATGTAGGTTATATTATAGAAGGATTTACGTGTTTAAAAACGTCAGCCGTTTTTCTTCTGAGTCATGAGGATTTTTCCTGTGATAAGTTGTGCAGGGATTTACGTTTCCCTGGAAATATAAGCTAGCTGGAGGGTCCCTTTCTTTCCATGCTTGCCTTTTATATACAAACGTTTATTCTTGCTAGTAGCCTACTCGCTTGCCTCCTCCAAATAATCATCATTGTTTTCGTCGTTATCATCAGACAACCCAATGTACTATATTTTCATATATTCAGAGCTAACAGATGTCAGGATCGGTTTTCCTGCTGCAAATGTTCTTCACCATTTCTTTTAGTTCAAACCATAAAAGTTGAAACGAATAATAATAATGAATCCAGTATTTCCTCTATCTACTGCCCTCCACGCTGTAACCTAAACAAAGAAAATTATACTACACTTTTTAGATCACTAGGATCCATTTTTATAATTGGTGGTGACTTTAATGCAAAAAAAAAAGACTTACAACCCATAAAGAAAAAGGCTTTTCGAAGCAGGTCGAGTAAACAACTGCGGGTTCCACTCTGGAGGTAAACCAACATATTGGCCTGCTGATATAAATAAAAAACCAGATCTCATTGATTTCTATGTAACAAAAGGGATTTTATGTAAAAGAAATAAATTGCAAAGGAACCGTATACGATTTATTACCTCTTTTATTACAAAGTTGTCCTACTTGTAACCATTCATTATCATTTTGGCAGAAGTTGTCTATTCTATTCATCAATCATCCATTGTTGATGGGACAACTTAGCTGTGCCAATATTTTCAAAGTATATCCCGTTTGTAGTATTTAGCGTGGTGATCTCAAATTTCGAATTAATGATTATCACTGAACATACCCTAAGCACGCTTAATAATGGCATCATTGTAAACAACATCAATCTAGACTGAAAGGATGGTCGAGTTTCCGTCTTTTTATCGGAGGTTGTGAATTGGGTTTGACATTCCTTGGAGCCTTCTATACATCCTCCTCTACATGAGCTTGCCACCAAAGTCTTGAAAGTTTTTTCTCTTTACGTGAGGCGTCTTCATGTGATAAGCGTTTCCTGGAGTTGGATTTGTTATTAATAATGGTTGGAAATGCTGTAGTTGTTTTAATAGGCGACTCCGTATCCTGGTTTTCTAAGGTATGATCAATGGGAAGAGATGGCAATTTTGTTATTGGTATTTTTATAAGAGCCCTTCCGAGACTAAGGAGTGTTGCCACTCGAACAATTCCGGCTTGATCTGGACCTCTGTAATACGTCCAGTTATCCATCTTGAGCTCGAGATGTTGATGTCTCGAACAAGAACTAGTTGTCCGACCTTTAAATCAGGTGAGATTATGGTCAGTTTCGCTCGTTGTTGTAATTTATGCAGATATTTTTGTGACCATCGCTTTCATAAGTCTTCCTTCAAATGTTAACGTTGCTCCTCCAATCACTAATTTTAAATAATATTTTACAGATTTTATAACCACCTCTCATAATTCACCGAAGGGAGGTGCTCGTGGTGGGATGAAGTGACATTTCGTAGCGTGATCAGCATTAGTCATAATAATGTTCAAAGCCGCTTCTTCAATTGTTTTCAATGTTTCTATTCCTATTACCTTACTAGCACCCATAAAATTGGTGCCGTTATCGAAGTGAAGCGTTTATATGCTTTTATACTCTTACACTGAATGGTCTCGTAGAAGTTATTCTTGCTTCTGGTAAATTGCCCATTAGTTGGTTTTGAAAGGATTTACTGAAGCGATGGCATCTTAAACATTTGGCTATGTGTTATCTGACAAGATTTCTACCATTAATAATCCAATACTTTGTTCGAATATGTGTTAATGTTAATTGGGTGCCGCTATGCATTGTGTTTTTATGTCCTTCATGGATGGGATGTCCTTCATGATTGTGGAAGGATAATAGGATGCTTCTTGTCGTATGACCAAGCAGTAGTATTATGTAATCTGCCACCAACTCTTAGTAGTCTATCCTTTAATAATGGGGACAATGATAACAATTTGCTTTTGTTGTTTAATGGCTTGTTTCTAGTTAAATTAAAAATGTCATTTTTGTAATGTTCAAGAAAGCTTCGTGCATATCTTCTGGTAACATATCTTGCGTGTTTCGTATTTTATTAACTTCAACTTGTTAACAAATCGTTTACAATACGAGACTATTCGCTGAATCATTTTAGATTTGAGTATTTTATGTAAGTACCTTTTGATCTGGAACATCTTCAGGTCTTACTTCCGAATTATTAGTTGGCTATCTATTTTGTTTGTTTGACTTTTAGATGATTTAACATAGTTCCAGGCTGCTGGGCTTGTCAAACTATGAATTTCGGATATTCGGTTCGCCACAAATGTTTTAAATCGACGTGGTTCTGATTTAATCCACTCGGGAACAATTTTTGAATCAGTAAATGCATATGTAGTTATCTTGGCATATCGAAGACTTTTAATTACTTTTGCCATTAATCTAGACAATAATAAGGCCCTATACAATTGTAGTCTAGGAATTGTTATTTTGGACTTTATAGGTACGACCTTAGTTTTTGAAACCAGTAAATACGGATGTCCTCAAATTTCCTTGATGTCGTTTTGGAGGCAATATATTACTGCAGCATAAGCATTTTCTGATGCATCGCAAAATCGAAACAGTTGTATCGCCAAATTGGCAGTTGTTTCGATCCATCTTTGGACCTTAATTTGTTCTAGCGCACGTAACGATGTTTTATACATTCTCTATTTTGCTGCTATTTTTTCTAGAACTGATTCATCCCATGATATTCCTGTTAACCAGAGTTGTTGTAGTAGTCTTTTTGGAAATGGATCAAATAATTATGATACTTCAGACAATAGGCTCCTTTTCGTCATGGTTTTATGGTTTCGTCTAGCTTTATATCACTTTTATTGATTGCTCTTGATTTTTGTGAAATTTGTTCTAATAGGACTTGATAATTACTTGTCCATTTCCGAAGGTGAAATCCTTCTTTTCCTAGCAATTTTATTGTTATTGTTGCAGTTGTGCATTTTCAATAGAATCGCTACCAGTTAATAAGTCGTCTACATAGGAGTCTTTTAAAATGATATTTGCTGATATGGGAAATTCGTCCTTTTCATCATTTGCTAACTGATAAAAAGTGCGAATGACTAAATAAGGAGCACTAGCTGTTCCAAACGATACAGTTGTTAACATATGCCTTAATAGATTCGTTCTCGTTTTCTCTCCATAATATTTTTTGGTATCTTTGATCGTCTTCGTGCACACGGATTTGGCGGTACATTTTTTCAATATCTGCTGTGACGACGACTTTGTGTTTCCTCTATTTCAGCAGGATTGATATTAGTTCTTCTTGTAAAGTTGGTTCAATCAATTGTTGATCATTGAGACTTTTGTTGTTGCTAGTTTTTGCGGATGCATCAAACAGACCGCGTAGTTTTGTGGTTGTGCTGCTTTGTTTGATCTCCGCATGATGAGGTATGAAGTATTTTTTTGTTGTTAGCGGTATTATTCCATCTTCGTCATTACATAGTTTCATGTGACATAATTCTATGTACTCTTTGATACATTTCTTGTAGTCCTTATCAAATCTTGGTGATCGAGCAAATTTTTTCTCCAATTGCAAATATCGGGCTAACGCCATCATTTTGGAGGTCCCGATAACTGGAGGGTTTGTGTTGAATAGTAGTCGTACTATATATCTACCATTAATGTCTCGCTGATGGGTTTTACAATAATGTTTTGACACTGTTTTTCTTCCTCCGTTAATGCTCTATCCTTTTGTACTTCTTCAATCTCCCAAAATTTTTTTAATCTATTGCCTAATTCCGTTTTGGTTATTTTGCAGCGTATAGTTGTTGACTTGTTCTGAGGCAGTGGCCCATACCCATCCTATTTCCGTTTTTTCTTTAACTGGATCTCCTAGTGTACCTTTTGCTATATCATTCATTAGTATAGCAGGGTAATAGTCTGCACCTAGTAATATGTCAATTTTGTTTGGTAAACTATAGTTTGTATCTGCCCACAACAAATTATTGACATAACAAATTATTGTTTTCCAATAGGAATGATATGATTTTTAAGTGACGTTTCGGCCATTTGTAATATGTCATGATCTGTCATTTTTTGTTTCATTGTATTCAGTAATGTTTTCAATTTCATCATGGTGAGATATACGCACGAACAACGTTTACAAATTATTCAGTTTTATTATCAAAATAATCGTTCTCCAATTGCAACTTTTCGTGCACTTTTGCCATTTTATAGTCGTAATAATCGTCCAAGTGTGCTCGCTATTCGTCGATTTTGAGCGTAAATTTTCTTTTCAAAATGTTGAAGTGCCAATAAGACAAAGATTCGCTCGAAGTAATGCAAATATAGCTGCCGTTCAGGCAAGTGTTGCTGAAGACCGCAATTTGTCGATTTACCAAGACGTTCTCAAGAATTGGGACTGTCTCAAACCATAACCTGGCGGATTTTGAGAAAGGATTTGGAGTTGCATCTGTATAAAATTGGTCGTGAATTTGCTGATTTTGCCTTGGAACAACTTGAAAACGATAACGATTTTTTTTAAGAAAATCATCATCTCCGATGAGGCTCACTTTCACCTGAGTGGTGCGGTAAATAAACAAAACTGTCTATTCTGGTGCGAAGAAAACCCACAAATTATTCATGAAAAACCATTACATTCACCTAAATTGACAGTTTGGTGTGGTGTTTGGTCTGGTGGAATCATCGGTCTGTATTTTTTTTCGAAATGAAGCTGGTAACACCGTTACTGTCAATGGAGATCGGTATAGATCGATGATAACCAACTTTTTATGGCCGAAATGGGAAGAAGTTGATCTTGACAACATTTGGTTCCAACAAGACGGAGCTACGTGTCATACAGCAAGTGCAACAATTGAATTATTGCGAGAAAACTTTGGAGATTCGATTATTTCAAGAAATTTTGGTATTGAATGGCCTCCAAGAAGTTGTGATTTAACACCATTATACTATTTCTTGTGGGGTTATTGGTCTTTAGCAATAAACCAAACTCTCTTCAAGCTTTACGAGTCAATATTGAATGTGCTATTCATGACATACGACTTGATTTAGTGGAAAAAGCTCAAAGTTGGGTTCATCGAATTCGTTCCTGCAGAAGAAGTCGTGGAGGCCATTTGAATAACATTTTATTCAGAACTTAATTGTATCGATTGTAAAGGATGTTTCAACAGGTGCGCTTCAACTTTTTTCCGATAGGGACGGCGAACGACGCCATATCTTTATTAATCTTTTGTCATTTGGAAACTTTATTAGTATGCATTTCATCATGGAACGCTACACACGTGAACAGCGATTGAAAATCGTGCAAATTTTTTATCAAAATAATCGTTCTGTCAAATTCGTTAATAAAAAAAAAGTTAGTTCAAAAGTCGAACAGTTTGTGTTTTATTCAAAAAAAAAGTTGAAGTGCTCTTATTGAAAAACCCTGTACTTCACATTAAATAAGAAATATTTCAATTTCCTTAACAGTTAGTGTGTTTTTTTAAAGAAATCATATCACTCTTATTGGAAAACCCTATATAAGGCTAGTTCAAAGCATAAAAATTGTACTCTGATTGGTTCCCTACAATTTTATCAACATCCAATACGCTCATTTCCAGTTTGAATTCTGGGGAAAAATCTCAGTTCGATTTAGATTTTTAGTCGTTGTTCTAATATACCAGCATTAACTCCTCCTATTCCCTTTCTTGGAGGCCTCGTGAGATATAGAGGACGCTTGAGAGCTGGCGTCGATGAGTACTCTAAATAGCTCCGGATGACAACCATTCGTACAAATCTTCACTATCGCTGTGCTCAGAAGTATCTGTGTTTCTGATGTTGTTTTGCAGGTTGTGTAGTTGGGTAATTAGAAGCTGGTGCTGTTTTTGTTGATATTTATTAGCTTCTTTCGTGGGACCTTCTCTTGTGTGAAGCAGAGTGTGATGATTGCCCTTGCACACCAAACATTTAGCTTCTAATGAACAAGCTCGGGAAAAATTTTGATCGCCCAGACATATTATACACAGATTTTTCATACTGCATATCTTGTTGCGATCCAAAGTGGACATTTGTAGAAACGATCTGCATTGCTCCATTCTATGTAATCCTTTGCAGTTTATGCACTTCTGTATATTTGTTTCTACCATTGCTAATGCTCTTGGGGGTTGAAATCCTTTAGCTGTTTGGCATCGGTTACCGGTTGTTGTTTGATATCGGTTGCCGATTGTTGTTGGTTGTCGATTATTATTTATTGCTTGTAATGATTGGAATCGTTTCTCCAAAAACAGAAAAAATCTGTTTAGATTTTGACCCTTTTTAGGGTCTTTTAATGAGGCTTCATAGATTCTGATTGTGTCATTATCGCGTGATCAGTGCATCGAATTTCTCATCATCTTTCAGTATGTTGTTTATATTATGAATAGCTTCTTTTGTTGTATCACGCATCGTTCTGAACCTTTATGCATCCTTGATGTCGTACGCTACCCAGTTATCTGCCGTTGATTCTAAGTGGTTTATTAATCTAGCGGCTGGACCTCCTAAATGGATTTTTAGGTAGTTGAGCTTGTGAGTGTCCGTGAGTTTATCGTTATTGTGAACTAATTTCTCGAAAGTATCTGCAAACCCATTTCAAATACTCTCCATAGAAAACTGGAATCTTGATTTTGGACAGCCGTACATCAAACTAGTTGTTGTTTGTTTGGTGGCCATCAATCTCCGTGGTGATCTTTGTTATAATGTCCTCATGTTCGCTTTTGATGGCATCGTAAAATCTCGCAGAGAAATGTTTGAGTATATTTTCTTCTTCCTCCGAGGCTTCCACCATTATCCTCTCATCTAGATCCATGATCTATTTCATTATTCGTTCGATTCGTTTCAACAGCAGCTGTAATGCTAGTTTAGAAGCATTTTGTATCAATGAGTCTCTTCCGATGTTGTTGGTATCGGTCCCCTGGTTTAATTGAGTCCGCATTTCGTCGATTAAGGTGTTGTAGCTATCACCTTTCATTTTTTGAGATAAGGATGGTTTTCCTCCAATGTTGGGCTATTTCTGATTGTTTCAACAGCATCTACATATTTTTTGTAGAGTTCTTTTAGAGGAGCTATTTTGGACTCCAAATAAGTTTTAATTTCCCTCCTTGCTCCATCATTATGGTAGTTCTTGCTTAGGTGGACTATTTTGTGATCTCCTTCTAAACGAATTTCCATTCTCGTCATTGTTGAAAGTTTCCGTTGTGATGCCTATTGATTATTGGCTTCGACTAATACTGATTGCCGGGTTTTGTTAGACTGAAGTTAAACTTGTGCCGGTTGGTGGTTAGTTTGTGTGTTCGATTCCTGTTGGTTGTTGAATGTTATATCAGTGCTAACACTTAATATAGCTTTTTTCGTTTAAATTGTGGGCTCCGTTTATCGTGTTGAATGTATTGCGAAACGATTTACTAATATCGTTAGATGCTGTACCGATAGTGATGATGCGGATACTAACCCAGTTCCCTGCAAATTGTATGAGTTGATGTTGGATCCACACATGATATCAACTGTTGTTTCGTTGAGAATTATGAATATCCATTCGTGGAGCGCTGGTTTTCGCTGTAGGATTGCAACTTCGCACTGGCTTTTGTTTGTCGTGGCGTTGAAAATTAGTGATACTACGCATACAAATTATGTAGGTAGAAATACTTGGCAACGGTTCACTATTTCTGTTGTTTGGGATGCAAAATGCTCTCGATGATTGTCTACTGCTAGGTACCTTGTTGATGTAAAAATGCTTGATTGAGTGTTGTTATGATTAATATCAGGAACTGGAAATACGGCTAGCAGATTATAATCCAGTGTAAAGGACAACGGTATCATGATTTCAATTATCACATTACGTCGTGTTACTCTGGATGCTGTGATGTGAATAATAAACAACATCACGCAACCCCCGTTGCGTATTCACTAGATTTTTTAGTATTAGAGTCAATTCTATCATGCTTGTTAATATTGAACGGACCCTGTTTTCGTATGTTCGATACTCATTCAACAGCTCCATCTTCAATCTTAGTTTCTGTTGCTCTTTAATTAGATTATTCCACGATGTCACTGTTAGATTAGAATTGTGCTTTATCAACTTGATTATGTTGTCTATCATTGATGTTTGGTTTCTCATCAGTGTCATTAGATGATTTTCGTTGTTGTTAATATTCTCAAATTGGACTTCAAATTGGTCAGCCTCACGTTGGGTGAAAAGTTCAAACATGTCACCAAGGATAAGACCTACCGTGCCTCCTTAGCCCCGTTTTACTCGCCGCCGTTCTTTGTTGATTAGGATTAGTAGAAGCTCGTTATCTGCGGCCATGTTTTTGAATTGCCACTGGAGTTGTTGTAGGATTATCTCGCATCTTAAGTTAGAGAGCTCCTTGCAAACTGCTTCCAATTAGACTTGTGCTTTCTTAAAGGCTTCCATCTCCTCCCAGTAGTTCGTCATGTTGTAATAAGTTACTAATCTCCACATCATAGCTACCAACTCGAGTTTACCTAGATCATCGAAGCATATTCATGTTGAATGGTTAAATGGAATGACTTTATAATCTGGCGTGAACCCTAGTAAACGGCAAGTTGAGAGCATTGCTAACAGAAGATGATTTGCCTTTGCTCATCTTTGGGGCTGCTTTCTCAATTTTTGGTTGAATTCTTTTGACTACGTGTTATCGTCTTGCATGTTGTGGTTGTATTTTGTATTGAGTAGGATTACTATTCTTGAAGTACATGTTCACGTGATCTTCAGACTCGTTTGTTAATGGAAGACGACATACTTTCATAAGATTCCTCTTCAACGTGTTGATTATATATTTGAGTGTCACTACACTGACTAGTCCATCTTGTCCCGGATGTTGTTCGATGACTCCGGCTAGTGGCCAATGCGTAGAGGATAGTTGTTCATCTTTGAGGCTTACTAGTACTCTCACCTGAAGAGGTTGTTCGTGTAACCATTTTGGCCTACGTTGTAATCGTGAGTGATAGTCCGTACGCCATTTTTTCCAAAAGCTTTGACTGACCTTGGTCAGCAAATTCCACCTTGTAACGGTCTTGATACCTTCAATGTCAGGCGAGAGTATTGCTAAATTAGCTCTTCCTATTAAAAAATGTGGACTTAAAACACCGTCTTGATCTGAATCGTTTGAGAGAGGGGCTAATGGCCTGGAGTTCAAACATGCTTCTATTTGAGCTAGAAATGTTGCAAGCTCCTCGAAGGTTAACATGTGAGTCCCTACTATATTCCGGAGATGTTGTTTGATTGATTTGACTCCGGCCACCCACAAACCTCTTTAATGAGGATTTCCCGGTGGGCAAGAAGTACCATTCGGTTCCCATCTGGGCCATTTTGTTTTTAATTTCATCTTCCTGTTGTTTTGCCTGCCTTTGTAATTATTTATCTGCTCCAACGAAATTAGTCCCGCAATCGCTGAACATTTTCAGACAAATTCCTCTTTTTGAAATGAATCTCCGATATGCGGCTTAGAAAGGATCTGTTGGCAAGTGGACTCTACTGGAAAGGAGGTTCAATAATTCCTTTTGCGCGATTGTTGTTTCGGTTATTGTATTGGCTTCCGATAAGAGGTCATCTACATAGAAATCTGTTTGCACAATCTTTGGACCAATTGGATGTTTTGAAGCTTCATCTATGGCTAATTGTTGTAATGATTTCGTATCCAAATCAGTTTCAGATTGGTTTATATGGATCTGATCGCCAAAGTATTCGTTGAAAATCTTGATCTTCCCTGGCTCCATTGTTTCGTCTGAACATTTTCTCAATGTCTGATGCGAATACATAACGATTCTTCTTCCATCTCATCAATATTGTGGTTAGGTTGTTTTGTAAAGTTGGACCGACGTACATCATTTCGTTTAAAGACATGCCTGTTGTTATTTTGCAGGAAGCATCGAAAACTACTCTCAAATTGGTTGTTGTACTGTCTTCTTTCATTACGGAATGGTGTGGTATGTAGTAAACACAAGAACTATCTACTATTGAATCGTCTTTGATCAGTTCCATGTGGTTAAGCTGGATATACTCGTTCATGAACTTATGATATTGACTCTCGTCATTGAAGTCTTCATCTTTCTCGAATCGTTGTTCCACTTGAAGCAATCTAGCAGCTGCTTTGGCTTTACAGTCCCCCATTGCCACTTCTCTCAGCTTGTCGTTGTTGAATGGTATTCTAACGTCGTATCGTCCATTCTCTGACCTCTTGTGGGTCTGCTCATACTGTTTTCCACATTCGTAATATTCTGCAGTTAGGTGTCTTTCCCGGTGTAGTTCTTCGGCTTCCCAAAAAACGTTTTAATTGCTTATCTATGTCTGCTAGTGTGTCATGGCTGTTTAATCGACATATCGATACATTTCTGTTCTGGGTTAGGCGACCTGATATTATCCATCCTAATTCAGATTGTTGTGTATACACTCATGAAGCGGATCTTTCTTCATTCCTTTCAACAGTATTTTTCCGTAGATATCAGCGCCTATTAAAAGATCAATAGGTCCGGGAGTGCCGAAGATAGGATCGACTAGGATTATTTCCTTCTGCAGTTGGCTGTCTAGACCCAATATGTTTTTATCCGGAAGTGGTTTGGTAATAGTTGTTAAGGCTAGAGCATTAGCTTGTATCTTAAAGATCGATGGAAATTTGGGACTAATGTTTATCATTATCTGTTGGTGCGATCGTCACTTTGTTACTGAAATTCCGGAAACTTCGGCTAGAATCCTTGTCCTTGGTAAGCCGAGTTATTGTGCTGCTTCTTCCGTGACAAAGGTGGTCTGTGATCCTGAATCTATTAGTTCCCGCAATATGCTGAAACTACCGTATATATTTTGTACTTTTACCATAGCTGTTTTAAGAGCACTGGGTCACAATTCTTGTCAAACGCTGATATGTTCAGTTTCGTTTACTGTTCTGCTGTTCCGGTTTTTTTATGTAGCAAAGTATGGTGGTTACCCTTGCAGGCAAAACAATTGGTTTTAATGCCGCAATTTGTTGTCGTATGGTTTTTGTTAGACAATTTTTACACAAATTGTGCACCATAACCATTTGATTTCGTTCGAAAGCGCTTATGTTTTTAAAGCGTTGCCATACTTCTGTTCGATGGTTTTGTTGACTGCATACGCAAATAAAATTTGGTTGTGCTGCAGCTACGAAAGCATGTTTTAATTGTTGAACTTGATACCTAGGTTGTTGTATTATGGTATTGACTTATTGCTACCGATAGCCTCTAAGGATTTAAAACGCCTTTCCCGAAATTTCAAAAACTGGCTCTTGGAATTCTTTTGAGGTTTCAAGAGAACTTTTATATAGACGTCGTGTTTCGTTGCCCAATTTTTTTAACAAAGATGATGAATGGACTCCATGTGTCCATTCTAATGTCTGTGTTTGTTATAGCGAATAGACATTCGGTTGTTTTGTCGTGTAAACTTTTGATCGCAGGATTCAGTGTTGATAGTTGGTTGACTTAATAAGGTATTTATCAGATTCGATACAAGTAATCTTTTGTTGGTGAAGCGATTCTCCAGGATTTCCCAGGCTCAATCGTAGTTGTCTCCGATGGGTTCCAAATGGCTTACTAGTAATAATACGATTCTGTCGTATTCGTTGTTTACGTTTTCGTAGTGTTGTTCTACGAAGTATTTTAAATTAGCTTCCTGTTCTTCGGACGCATCCCTGCAGATAATTTCACGTAGCTCCATGACCTGCATCATCATCCTCTCCATATTCTTTAATTTAAGCCGTAACGCTGGTCTGGATCTGTTGTTGCTTGCCAGTATGTCTTCAGCTGTGCAGATTTCTCTATATAAGCCTCGCACTCAGACGTCTTGCTGTTTTAATTGTTGCACGAATTTTTGAGTTTGCTGATGTTCAGTGCTTCTTGATGATTCAGACGATTGATTAGATGAAGCTCCATTTCCTTGGCCGTTGTTATTTGACTCTTCAGGTTGGGCAAACTTGAATTTGGAGGAAGCATCTGGAGTTGGTGTTTACCGCAAGAATGATGAGTTTAGGCGTTGACACATATCGTCAATATATTTTGTAAATCTTTCCCATACTATTTGCCTATCTTTATAGTATTGGTGTGTTAATTCAAGTTGAGGTTGGAATTCTCTTATTTTGTTGTCTACATCGATGTACTCGATGTACTCAAGATACTTTTTCGTTTTCCGAACTGCACTGTCCTCTTACTGCTGCAATAATTGATCCGTGTCTGTGTTTTTATGACTGTGGTGCTGGAACGTTTGCGAAGTTGGCCCAAAATGCTGGCCCATGCAAATTACATTTTTTATCGCTGGCAATACCGTCATCTATTTTGATAACTATCATGACAGAAAACTAAAAAAACATTGAATTTCACATAAATTCGAAGATAAAATCGAATTTGAATGAAATGAATATAAACAGTACAATTCTTTTGTATTTCAAATTTATAAAATTATAACTAATTATAAAATAAAAAATATACACATTTCACTCAAACATGTTCTTACTAATTGGTTTCACAATATTCTGTTTACGCTATCATGATGGTGCTTTAAATGGGAGTGATAAAGTACATTTCTCAAAATTCTAATAATTTTTTAATTAACGAACATTATTAACATTTAATTTTACGATATGTGGCGACAAACAAGATTAAATCTAGAACTTTTAGGATGCCAAAAATGATATTTAACACAATAAAATGATATCAGTGTTTCAGTAATTTTATGATGTGTCAAATGCGTTCAGTCCTTTAAAATGACGATTTTACAAATAAATTGCCAACAGCTAAAGGATCTGGAAGTGCTCGCGTAGTATCTCGAAATAAGCGAACAATTCTATTAAACGAACGAAGCGAGTAATTCTATTAAAACAAATTAAATACTTATTTAAGGTATTTGTGATTTTTAGTATTGTCTGCTGTGTTCGTTCAGTACCACTAAATATTAGGACGTTGAGATTTTCGGTGTTGGTCATCAGTCTCGCTATGATTTTTGGACATGTCTAGTTCCTGCTTCTACGAGTAAGAAATTTCATGAGGTTGTGATGAGGCTCTCATATCGAGAATGGCCTATATTCAGCCGCTTTACGAACAACCATAATATTTAGTGGAAGTTGAGATTTTCGGTGTTGGTCATCAATCTCGCTATGATTTTTGGACATATCTGGTTCCAGCCTTTACGAGTTAGCAATTTCAGGAGATTGTAATGGGGCCTTTATAATATTTTTGATAAGCAACATTTACTTCATTGTATTTTACTCTGGTTTAAAATGAGAAAATGCTACTCAAGCTATGGAATTGATTTATTCGACATTGATTGAACATTCTATGAGTTAACCATAATTGAAAAAGTGGTTTGCAACATTTCCGGATGACAATTTGAGGACGAGCCTTGAGGACGATTCACTTCCTGGTGCAGTAAAACGATTTGAAGACGAAGAACTTAAAGTTTTGCTAGATCCGTGGAAAGTCCGCGTCAAACTCAATTCAAAAGATCTTGCAGAACAGTTATGAGTTACTCACTCAAGTAATACCACTTCGATTGCATGCAATGGGAAAAAATACAAAAGGAAGGAAAATGGGTTCCTGATTAATTGACCGAAGAAAAGAAAAATGGAAGAGTTGACGTCTGCATGAATTGGATTTCTAGGTACAAAAGTAAGATTTTTTTCACAAAATTATTATGGGTGATGAAAAGTGGATTTTGTACGATAATGTTAGAAACCAACATAAGTAGGAAAAATAAATATTCAGTGAGCCATTTACTACGAGCTTCTGGACTATGGTTAATCTGTTACAGCTGGCGCAATTGATCAAATTAAGTAATGCTCTGGAGGAAAAATTGGCGGGCAAAGGAAGGCGGAAAGTAACATTGCTGCATGACAACGGTCGTTCACATGCAGCAAAATAAACCCAGGAACTCAACTTTTTCTTTGGTTAGAACATTTTACAGCATGCGGCGTATTCTCCAGACTAGGCTACCTCTAACCACTTATTCACGAAAGTTGGCACTCATGACCAACACCGAAAATTTCAACTTCCACTAAATATTATGGTTGTTCTTAAAGCGGCTGAATATAGGCCATGCTCGATATGAGGGTGTATAGTATATAATATATGTGTATTAAAAAATTCTCTTAAACTTTTAATGAACGGATTGACTAATCGGATTTATATACGAGGCGTTTATTATCAAATTCCGACATTAGTTACTTTTGAATCTCTGTTTAATTTGGTATTAGTTCTGCAAAATTGCGAAAACTGCGATTTTCTTAATAAAAGTTTACATATTTCGAAAGATAGTAAACAAAAGTAGAAAGTTCAGTTTAAATTTCAAAAGTCGGTATGTCCGTTGTATGTCCGTCTTTGAAACTCGAGGCCACATATTATGTTCTCTAAAAATTATATTTTCATGAACCAATTGAAAATAATAAGAATTGCTTCTTGGCTGTTTTACATTTATTATATACGGTTACAATGGTTGCTTTAACTATGAAAATTTGAATTTTGACCTGAGCGTGTTTGACATCACTTTCAAGACAATTGTTAATGTCAAGATAAAAAAACTATTTGCTTACTTCAAAAATCTATAATGAAAAACATTTTTGTTTTTTGGGCTGACATCATTAAAATGTCGTTGTTTCTATGAAGACAATGCCGTTGAATCCGGGATTGATGCACTTGATAATCCGTAATTGTCTCCAAATTTTGAAGGCTTTGTAGCCTATTTTACTTTCTTGCAATCGCACAATAAAAAATGTATATAACGTTATAAATATTGGTTTTATTTACTTGATGTTGCCTCGATGGTGTCTTGATTGCTTCTATATTTCTTTCCTACAACATCTAGTTTCTATTAACTGCTAATAAATTTCCTAGTGACATCTAATTGACAATAGTTAAAGTATAAATAAAGTTTAGAAATCTCTGATTCATTTTATACAAACTGTTAAAACATAACACATCAATAACAAAGTGATTGTGCTACAAAAATGGATAAATATACGACTAATCAGATAAGTATAAATGCTATTAATTATAAATCCATCGTGATGCTTTGTGGTATTTTAGGTACGCAATTTGTTGGTACAAATTAGCTAATGCGATCAAAATGATGTTGTGTTAACAGTTGGGATATACGATTTTTTTGGACTGACAGTTCATACGTGGCTGACATTTGGGCCAACTTCATACTTGATGTATGGCGTAGACTCTGGCGTTGTGGGATCGAAGTTTCAATATATCTTGGCCTATAGCAATATATTTGTAGAACTTATTGGCTGCTTATTGTTGTTGTGGTAGCTCGAGATTCCAATGTAAAATTCCTTTGCAAAGTGATTTTTATTGTTGAATTTTCCAATGTTTAATCCCTTTGGCTGAGTTTTATTGGCCACCGGTTGTTGTACTGGCTGTCTCTGTTTACGACATTTCATCAAAAAATTATATTTGTGTTGTGCTATGTTTCGAATATTCTATTCAACAGTTTTCGCACATAACGTAAAATAATAATTTTGTGAAAATTACTAGGCTTACAACGATATCGTGGTGTAAAAATCAGTAAATTTTACGATATTATCAATTAAAAATTATATTACGGGCTATTGGTAAGAATTAATTTATGCCCTAATTTATTTAACATTTCGTTTAATCTCTAACACTTTCTACGAACATTACTGCCATCTAGAGTTCAAAATGAAACTGTCGACATAAATTTAATGACGTATCAAGCAGTATTGTCTGGCACTCTAGGTGCATTGGAAAAACACACATTTTCAACAAAAAAGGTGCATTTAAACGAGTATCTGTCAAAATTGCAATATTTTATAGATTGTGACAGTATTGAACATAATATTTGTTAAGTACTTACATATGGCACGTGCAATTTCCTGAAAATAATAAACAATTTACTGTTATAAATAGTTATAAATGAACAGAAAATAAAATACTGAAAAGCCGTATTTGTGGATTAAAAAAGAAATGATTTGATTGTTGAATGAGTGCACCGCGGTCTATGGTAGAAACAATCGAAGAAACCATTACTTACTCACATAAGTCGACTAAAATGCAAGACGTTCAAGACAATTTGTTGAATAGTGATATATCTGAGTTTACAGTGTACTCTGATAATGAGATGGGAACTACAATGATGAACATCACGATTCGAATTTGATATAACTGCGATGTTGCAAACTCACAAGATGAAACAACAAAATAGCCAGTATGATGGTAAATTTTTAAAATTTTAGTCATTCCCCTCGAATATGAGTTTGTCGTGTCGTCTAAAACTTATTAAGCGAATTAATTAAATAAAAAGCAAAATACAAGCGAATTATATTCGCAGGTGACATTAAAGGAGTGAAATATACTCTAAATTCAGAATACAGATATATATATATATATAGACTGGATAGTCCGATATGGATAGTGGATGGTTCTCAAGACTAAAATTTCCATCACGAAATGTTGCAAACCACTTTTTTACAGTTTAATGACTCACAAAATGTTCACTCAAAGTCGAATTAATCAATTCCATAGCTTGAGCAGCATTTTTTTAATTTGAAAATGTTGCTTATCGACATCCATCACGTAAAATTGATGCACACGAACTTGTAAATGACTGAAACTTATGTCCTAAAGACAGCAATGGATGCGTTCAAATATATTATAATGCAACCAACTTCCGTGCCGATTATGCTTGCACTCCTAATAATTATCTTTGATGTTAGCTCTGAACATGATGGTGACATGATCACAAATTACTTAATTGATAAAAACTGCCTGGATCGAAAATTTTTTAAGGTTTTATGTAGAACTGGTGCGAAAAATAAAGAGACCGCTCACTGGGTGGTAGAAGTTGAACCGGCAACTAAAAACATGTTGGTAAAGTCTCGAAGACTGTACGTGGACTGGTTACGATACCATGTGAGCGAGTTTGTGCAATTGCAAAGAATTGCAGGGCATCCACAGAGACCTGCTCTCACTATGCGCAACATGGCCTTGGTCATAAGGGTTGTCAAAATAAAGATAAACCTGCTAGTTGCGCAAGCTGCAAGGACATAAAACACCACATATGTAAACGCATCTCCACCCACGGCATAGATATCCTATGTATGCAAGAAGCACACTCGGTCAATGGTCAAATTCGGACGGCACGCCTTCTACAGCCAAAGTAGCAATGGGCTGCTCTGAGAATTCCAAGACTGCAATTAGAATTCATATTGTTGGCATGAACATGATGAAGCTAAATCAGTTTTGTGATAGACACTGCACCTATGTTGAAATTTCATCGGAAGTTGGTTCATTCTACCTATTCAATATATGCCCAATACAGTGAACCGATCGAGTACCATCTGTTCAAAATCGAAACGATCCTAGGTTCTTTATCGGGTCAACAGCAATAGGTAATGATCACTGGAGGCTTCAATGCTAGAAGTAAAATGTGGCATGACCGTTTAACCGATGAAAACGGAAGGAAGTAGAGGTCTTTGTGTCTAAGAGTAATCTTTTATAATGAACTTGCAGGGAAACCCAACGACGTTCTCGTCGAATGGGAACTCCAATACATAAGCTATCAATAGTCAACGGAGCCTTCCTAGGCTCGATATTTGGCTGGTGTGCAAGAGAAAGTTGAACATCTAGTAACCATAGAGTCATTACGTTTGAGCAAACGAAGTAGCAAAACTCCGAGATTTGCCATTAAGATAGCTGTCTGGGGTTGAGGTTTATTTGTTAGACACTTGGTTAGCTCTTGGGATGATGTAGAAGCACTTTCAGAAATTAATTCGATTGGTGAAATTGATGCTGGTATGGGGCTGATCTCAACTAAGTTAGCCAGTGTCTGCAATAACTCAATTCCTAAGAAGCAAGGAGCTAAGAATCTAAATAGTTGATGGAACTCTAATTTAAGGGAACTTAGATATTATACGCATAAGCTTAGAAGAGCATACCAGACGGAAAGGAACCTAAGAGCAAAAGAGTTAAAACTATCACTCTTTAAAGGGGCAAGAAATAAGTACTTACATGAAGTATTTAAAATGAAGCAAAGTAGTTTTCAACGGTGCGTCACGGAACATGGTAATAAAAATCCATGGGGTCTTGTACATAAATTTGCCGCTGGTAAATCTAGACCTCTTCAAATGGAGTCGTCACAGATACGTGGCATAAAACACGCTTGGATTTACTTAACTTAATTCTACCGGACGAAACCGGGTTACATGCAGTTGCTGAAGACCCCCCATTTACGTGAAAAGAGGTCACCAGTGCTCCCAATTGCTTCAAACGTAACAATTCAAAAAGACTTGATAACTTGAACGCTGAAATAATTCAGCTTGCATGGCCTATCCTAGGGCCAAGCATAGTTGTTAGGGACCAGTATAGTCCGATGGACCAATGTTTAGCTAGGTAATAATGTGCCGCTTGATCACTAGTTCTAGATAAATGATGAGGTGAAAACAAAACTACTTGTCGGTATATAGTTTTGTTCTACTTTATTCTAAAAATGTACACCCTTTTTATACAAATTGTAATGCCTATCTTGCTCAAAATATGAATTTAATTATAAAGAACGTGTGCTTAAGGATTATAGCAAATTATACAAAAAATATTTTAAATTAAATTTCGATATTGCTGTTTGTTATATAACGGGTGATTTTTTAAGAGCTTGAGAACTTTTTTTTAAAAAAAAACGCATAAAATTTGCAAAATCTCATCGGTTCTTTATTTGAAACGTTAGATTGGTCCATGACATTTACTTTTTGAAGATAATTTCATTTAAATGTTGACCGCGGCTGCGTCTTAGGTGGTCCATTCGGAAAGTCCAATTTTGGGCAACTTTTTCGAGCATTTCGGCCGGAATAGCCCGAATTTCTTCGGAAATGTTGTCTTCCAAAACTGGAATAGTTGCTGGCTTATTTCTGTAGACTTTAGACTTGACGTAGCCCCACAAAAAATAGTCTAAAGGCGTCAAATCGCATGATCTTGGTGCCCAACTTACCGGGCCATTTCTTGAGATGAATTGTTCTCCGAAGTTTTCCCTCAAAATGGCCATAGAATCGCGAGCTGTGTGGCATGTAGCGCCATCTTGTTGAAACCACATGTCAACTAAGTTCAGTTCTTCCATTTTTGGCAACAAAAAGTTTGTTAGCATCGAACGATAGCGATCGCCATTCACCGTAACGTTGCGTCCAACAGCATCTTTGAAAAAATACGGTCCAATGATTCCACCAGCGTACAAACCACACCAAACAGTGCATTTTTCGGGATGCATGGGCAGTTCTTGAACGGCTTCTGGTTGCTCTTCACTCCAAATGCGGCAATTTTGCTTATTTACGTAGCCATTCAACCAGAAATGAGCCTCATCGCTGAACAAAATTTGTCGATAAAAAAGCGGATTTTCTGCCAACTTTTCTAGGGCCCATTCACTGAAAATTCGACGTTGTGGCAGATCGTTCGGCTTCAGTTCTTGCAGGAGCTGTATTTTATACGGTTTTACACCAAGATCTTTGCGTAAAATCTTCCATGTCGTCGAATAACACAAACCCAATTGCTGCGAACGGCGACGAATCGACATTTCACGGTCTTCAGCAACACTCTCAGAAACAGACGCAATATTCTCTTCTGTACGCACTGTACGCATTCGTGTGGTTGGTTTAATGTCCAATAAAGTAAACTGAGTGCGAAACTTGGTCACAATCGCATTAATTGTTTGCTCACTTGGTCGATTATGTAGACCATAAATCGGACGTAAATCGCGAAACACTTTTCGAACCGAACACTGATTTTTGTAATATAATTCAATTATTTGCAAGCGTTGCTCGTTAGTAAGTCTATTCATTATGAAATGTCAAAGCATACTGAGCATCTTTCTCTTTGACACCTTGTCTGAAATCCCGCGTGATCTGTCAAATACTAATGCATGAAAATCCTAACCACAAAAAAATCACCCTTTAGTTGAATAAACGAAATTAATTGTAATTGCTAAGTTAGCATAAATTTTGTAGAGGTAGCTTGTTCGTGTTAATTACTTTTACCAAACGTTACACCACATTTTTAATTTTATGAAATTATCGAAATTATTTGATTTGTTCACAATTATTATAAGCAAGACCCCCTGCAGCCTTTCACGTGTATTATTGTACGTACATTCTACATAAATTGTAAATCTAAATGGATAGTTTTATTCCATTTCCACATTTTGCTATACAATGTTCCTAATCAGATCTATACGTGAATCTATATACTGTACCACATACACAAATAGTTATATGTCAACTTCAAACGTGACTTAATTTAACTAAATATAATATGCAAAACCATAATTTACCATAAATCATGAAAAAAACTGTAACAAGTATAAATATTAAATACTTTTATGTACGAGTACAAAGCCCCAAGTATTATGTAAGTCTATATCATAGTACTAAACTAAACAGAGCTACATTGTGTTCCATGCAGCACTGGTATATCATCCTATATGTATGTACAAACAAACACACAATAATTGAAATTTCATGAACTTTGACGACAAAATAAAAATAAATTTTCATTCAAAAATAATAACCAAAAATTTTCAATATATACCACAATAAAAAAATAAAATAAAAAGCTCAAAACCTAAAATGCTGTCTTCCCATTTTTTTGTATGCTTTTATACCACATTTTCATCTTGTTGTTAAATAAAAATATAAAATATTTTCGTTTTCCTTTTTATATTGTGAGTCTTAAAATATTTAGGTCAATAACTCTATAAACTATTTCATATACATATTACGTCTTTTATGTACATAAAATATGATACACATAAAAATGAAAATGACATTGTTAGTTGAATATTGATTTTCCCGTTTTTCCCACACAAACTTTTTTACTCTTCATTTTTTTTTCGTTTGCGATAAAAAATTTTAAAATCTGATTGTTGGTAATTTGTACGACGAATTTTTTATTTTTCTCGAATCTTTACATTGTGCGGTGCAAAAAAACAGAAAATTATCAATATTAAAATTGATAAGAAAATTATATCTCTATGTAATATCAATTTACCATTTTCTTTGTTAAACTTACCTACGTGCAGTATACTGGGGAATGGGAAAAATACTTATGGGAATATCATAACAATATCAAAATCTCAAAGAACTTATAACTTACATAAGAAATTTTATATTAGAGATACACACTGTATAGTACAGACGAGATGAAATCGATTGTTTGCAAATTTTTAATTTAAAAATCTAAGAATTTTTGTATTCAAAGCAAAAGCATATCTCTATATGTGCATGAATACGAGTAGTAGATACAAGTAGCTGGGCCAATGATCTTACTCTATTTGATATTTCATATATACGACATGTGAAATTTTTCTATATAATTTATTGATTTGACATTTTTATAAGAAGACATCATTAAAGATTTTTTTTATTGTTGTTGCTGTTAAACATATTCAATTTGTGAATGACAAGGGAAAATCCTATTTGACAAATTGGTTTTTATTTTTAGGATAATAGCCATATATGTCTCTATGTAACATGCATGTATATGTTCTTTGAATAGAAAGACCATACCAAATAATTTAATTCCCAATTTAAAAATTTTTGATTTTGCTATCTGTGCACAATGAAATATGATTTAAAAGTTGGTTTGTTCGCCTGGCCATAAATCTTGGTAACGTGAGGTTTCCGACAAATTGATAAAAAAAACCTAACAAAGACTGTATATACATAAATATCTTCATTAAAGAGATGTTTTCGCTTAGATTAGGCTAGGTTAGGTTAGAGTGGCTGCTAACGCACACTATCTTCCCTTTACTCCCGTTGAAACCATCCAGAGCTACTTATATGTAGCGTAAAATATCTCGCACTCCACAGTACGCAAGTTCTACAAGGCTGTCATACCGTACACACCTAAGTACTTATGCCTTTTGTCTGATAGTGCCGGTCACAAGCATAGGAAGTGATCTATAGTCTCTCCTCCTCTTCGTCCACACAATTTTTTCAAAAGTCATTCGCCTGTAGACACAGTCTTCTGCCATGTTCCCCAAAAAGACAGTGTCTTCGAGCGCCACAAGTGGTCCACCTCTCATTTGTCGAGGCGATTGCCTTCATATTGAGCGTCAATTTGAGCGCTGCTATAGGTCTCCCCAGATCTGTCCTTTCCGGCTGCATCTGGAGAGTCGTACCGTACCTAGCTAGTTCGTCTGCTCTGTAGTTTCCCATGACGTCCGAGTGACTAGGGACCCAGCATATATGGATTCTGAAATACTCGCTCATCTCATTATGAGATGATCGGAAACCCAGCGCCACCTGTGACTTCAGACAAGTCGTCTCTAGTGACCTGACAGCCGCTTGACTGTCCACATAAATTGCGATATCCCTCACGGATAACAGGTTATGCTTCAACCATGTCACGACTTCCCCGATCGCCACCACTTCAGCCTGGTACACGCTGCTGTAGTCAGGGAGACGAACAGATATATTAACATTAAGGTTTTTACAGAAGACTCCGGCTCCTACCTTGCCGTCTAGCTTATAGCCGTCCGTGAAAAATTGCACTGCCTCGTTTTCTAGTATTGATCCGTTCCTCCAGAATTCCCTCGAAGAACAGATGGTTCGCAAACCTTTTTCGAAGCGCACCGTTGGTTCGGTAGGTTCGTCAGTTGGCTGCCATCTGCTTACCAAAACCTTCAATTATAATATGGTGGAGCTAAACCTCTAAAGCGCGTGTAGGTGTTGCCATAAGCTTCTCGCTTATAAACATGCATGCCGTTCTTTGCACTTTCTCCATCATCCTTATATATGTTACTTTATCCAGAGCTGGCCACCACACGCCCACTCCGTACATCAGCACAGGTCTTACCACTGCGGTATAGAGTTAGTATACCAGCTCTGGTTTCAAACCCCATCTCTTACCTATGTCATTCCTACACGGGTAAATGGCTACATTAGCCTTATTCACCCTTTCCATAATGTTAGGCTTCCAGCTAAGCTACTGGCCAAGGTTACTTGCCCAAAAATCTCGCTCTGTCTAATGCCGTGCATGGCAGGAGGGCTAACTACCGGAATTTTGTATTTCGTAACGACCAGGAGTGCATTATGCATAACATACCTAATCGTATCCAGATATTTGCCTGAGACAGCTATCGCTACATCATCTGCATAAGCTATCACCCCTGTGCTCTCTCTCCCCAGTTTCAACAGCAATCCCTTCATCACTACACTCCAAAGAAAGGGAGACATTACACCTCCCTGCGGAGTTCCTCTAACCACCCGTCTTCTAATGGTGGACTCTTCCACTTCTGAGGTAATAATCTTGCTTACCAGCATTTGGTTCAACAACCTACTTATAGGGTAGTCCATCTTCAAAAATGGCAATCCGACACCCTCAATGTCCAGAAATGCTACTATACAAAACTCTTGCGAGTAAATTGACTTCTCAATCGTGCTTACTAGATAACTATATGCTAGATAACGAATAACTACATCTACCAGCCTTTCCAAGGTTTTGGACAGCTCCATTGGCCAACCATATGAGCTCTTTCCCGATTTTGAGATAAAGACTACTCTGACATCCTTCCATTCCTTAGGAATATAGATCAGTTTCAGACATCACCCGAAGATAATCTCCAGCCAGGAGACGGTGACTGCCGAGTTTCTTTGGATCTCTGCTGGTATAATCCGATCCGAGCCTGCCGATTTATAGGACTTAAAACCGTTCAGTGCCCACATGATTCATTCCCTCTCCACGATGCCCTCCATATCTATTGAAGGTGTTTCTCGATGAGCTCCAGGCTCCATCGTGCCCTCAAAGTTTCCCGGAAAATGGGTATCTATGAGAAGCTCCAATAATTCCGCACTTGAAGCTATCCATGACCCGTCCAGTATAATTAAATAACTAGGACTGGCTGGGTTGATAGATAGAATTTTCCTAAGGCGAGAAGTCTCAGAGACCTCCTCCACTCTATAACAGAAAAGTGCCCCCCCCCCCTTTGTGTCTTCCTTAACTATTTTTCGTACTTTCTTAGGCCCTTCTTATAGGAGTCCCAATCCCAAACCTTTCTTGTGTTCTTGGTTTTATTAATGGCTGTCCTACACGTCCTCCGATAGGCTTTATCAGGTGGCACGCAGCATTAAATGAAAGATTGCATGCCTTTGTGACAATTTCAACCATGCAATCTAATTTTTCTACCATCGCCATTCCCTTCTCTGAGTACCATAATGACGATGATCGTCGGTAAGATAGCTCGAGTGTGACCTGTGGTTGGTTGCACCATCGCGTTTAAAGTAGTTGTTCCCACTTGTTCTACCTCATTCTCTTTTTCCTGTGAGTCCAAATGTAAGGTGACATGGTGTCGTCGTCTACATCTTGCACAATTATATTTGGACCTGCAGATGTTGGCGTGATAAGTTAACGCCAAGCTGTTAAAACATAGTTTCTTTTCTGCTACAATAATTTTTCGTTCCGACACAGAGTTTCTTATGTAATCTTCACACCTTACTTTATAGTGGTCACCTGAACAAAATGGGCATGCTGATGGAACTTGAGCTATCATTGAGGTAACCCTTTTTGATGGTTTGAACCTAATACTGTGGGCAAAAAATAGTAAGACTTTCTTCATAATTTTTATATTCTTTATTTATTTCTCCAAATCTATTTCGTCCCTCTCAAAGTAATCCCCCCCCGGCCTCAATACACTTGTGCCAACGTTTTTTTCAATCCTCCAGTTGTTAAAGTCAATTTCCGGAATAGCCTCCAATGCGCGTAGCGATTCACGTTTAATGTCTTCAATTGACAGTCTCATACTGTCTCATAGGTGCATTATCGTGGTACAAAAGCCAAGAGTTGACGCATAACACTCAAATAATATTCCTTGTTGACAGTTTGGCCGGTCGGAAGGAATTCGGAGTGCACCACACCTCGATAATCGAAGAAGACGGTCAACATCACCTTGATTTTTGACTTGCTTTAACGTGGTTTTTTCGGCCTCGGCTCACCTTTGGCACGATATTCGGCTGATTGATCGTCTGTTTCCAGGTCGTAAGCATAGATCCAAGACTCATCGCCAGTTATAATACGTTTCATGACATCCTGGTAGTCGGAAAGCATTGTTTCACAGACGTAAACGCGACGCTATTTTTCGAAAAAATTTAGTGATTTTGGAACCAATCGTGCTTTCACTTTTTCGTCCGATATTTCAACGATGCCAGTAAGGTCTCTGACTGTTAATCGTCGATTCTCGAGCACCAATTCCTTGATTTTATTAACGTGTTGATCATTAGTTGATGTTGACGGCCGTCCTAGACGTGGTTCGTCGTCAACACGTTCTCGACCCTCTTTGAACAATTTGTACCAATCAAAAACACTTGCTCGCGACATACAATTATCACCGATGGCCTTTTGCAACGTTCTGAACTTTTCGGCACCACACAATTGATTCCGCACACAAAATTTAATGGAACTTCTTTGTTGAATAATTTCACTCATTGTAAAAATCGCCGAATGCACTTTTGGTACTTCAGAAAGACAAGCGTATACTAAACACTAATGATTATTTTGATGTGACATTTGGCACAGATGTCACTCACAGTCATACAAACATAGAAACAAAAATATTTAGACGAATGGTTTTCCGCGCGAAATTTAAATTAAAAAGTTTTACTACTTTTTGCCCACAGTAGTATTCTTTGACATCGAACTGAAATTTTCAAATGCGTCACTTATTTTGTTGATAAATTTGAAAAATTCAGCTAGTGATGGAAAGTCGTTTTCAGTCGTTTCATGCGCCCAAGCTTCCTTCGATTCGCTGTCCAATTTATTTGCTAAACTATAGCCATGGATCTCGTCCTTCAGCCTTCTCCCCAAGCACCCTTAAACCACGAATGGCTACGTCTGACACATCTCTTAGTCGTCGCAGTGATTTCGAGCAACACTGTTGCATGGATGTTAAATGGATTATGTGTTTAGGTTTGTTATACCTCGTCTTGATTTTGTCCCAAGTTTCTTCATAATTCGCATCGATGACGCTTAAACGTTTGATTAATGAAAAAGCTTCTCCCTTGATCAATCCTTTCAGGTACTGCAACTTGTGCACCTTTCACATGTTTATGTTGTCGTGAATTGAGATCTCGAAGACATCTCAAATTGATGGAATGTTGGAATATTTATCCTGGGTAAACGTATTTTGTGCAAAAAATTGGTTTGGTTCAAAACCAACTCATTCATAGTTTTGTCTGGTTTTCTATTGTTTTCTTCACAAGCTTTTTCCCATTTGAATAACTTTCGCATCAAATCAAAATGGAGGCTTTCAATCCTTTCCACTCCTTTCGGTATTAGCGTCATCAATTTTGCTTTTAGTTTGTCTTCGAGACCTTGGAATTGGTTCCATTGATCAGCTAGAAGGGCTTGGGCAGCTCGTATCTCGCTTAATGATGTGGCTTCATTGAATATCGAAGTCCTTGTCTTGATATAATTCTCCTCGTTTTATTATGAAACACTATCTCACTCACTTCTCTGAACACGTGTTTGGCGTTTTTACTCGTTTCTATATCCGGCTCGAAGGACCAATGTTTAGACAGCTGAGGGGGTTGCAAAAATGTTTAACATATATTAATATGGATCACGGTGAAATTAACATACTACAAACTCATTGCCTATCCTCAGGTTTCTACTATCACTTAGTGGACTGTTTTGACAATTTTTTTATACTTTTATTATTCACGTTGTACAAATCTCGAATGATCTTCATCCGACCAAATTTCTTTTTTTTTATTGTTATTTTTATTCTATAGGTAGATGTTTCTGCCGATGTCAGCTTGAACAGCTATCACTCAGAATAACCCAAATTTCATTTAAGTACACCAGAGTCTCGCTTTGCGTCTATTCTATGTGCGTCTATTCGCTCTTGCGTCGGCTAAAAAAGAACCAATCACCTGCTTTGCGTCGGTTCTTCGTTATGCGTCCTTTAGCTTTCTTTCCATTTTTCCGTTTTGTCATACAACTAATGAGAATTTTCGTTGCTATCAGAATATTTGGTGAGAATAATAATGCATTTGTGTGTTTGTATAATTTTTTGGTTTAATTTTCCTTCGAATTTGTAGTATAACATGTAACTCGGGCAATTCCAATATTATGTGCATTTGATATTTCCTCTCACTGACTGTGAATAATCGTATGAAAGTAGACGTTAGCTAATGTTTAAAAGTTAATTTTATAAATTTTTTACAGTCTTGTGCATTTCACGTTTAATAATTTTTTTATTGATAAATTTATATTTTTAAAATAATTGTGAGTCAGTATGAGCAGTAAACGGAAGGCTTTAACACTAGAAGTAGAACTGGACATTCTTAAGCGACTTGGTCGTGGACAAAAGCCAGTAGATATCGCAAAGGCTCTAACTTTACCACTAACAACAGTTAAAAGAATTCGGAACCGAGATGCGTCAAAAATAAAAGAAAGTGCAAAAAATACTACACAATTGTTATCTCGACAATGTACACTCAATAGACCTTCTATAATGGTTAAAATGGAATCACGTCTAACAATATGGACAAGAACAAAAACTAACTAGCAAGAACTAACAAGAACAAAACTATCGTAGAATGCCGTTAAGTAAAATGCTCATCAAAACTAAAGCAAAATTAATCTTTGATAGTTTAAAGTTACAAGAGTCCAGCACAAGTGCAGCTGCAAACGATGATTTGAGTTTTGAAGCTAACGATCGATGGTTCGCTCGATTCAAATCTAGAGCAAACTTGCATAATTTAAGCCTTAAAGGGGAAGCTGCCAGTTCAGATTCTACTGCAGCAGAAGCTTTTCCAGAAAAATTCAAAAAAATAATCCAAGACGGAGGATACCGTTCGAAACAAATTTTTAATGTAGATGAGACAGGTTTGTTTTGGAAATGCCTGCCTACCTAAACATACATATCAAAAATGGAAAAAAATGCTCAAGGATTTAAAGTCGGTAAAGAGCGTCTAACGCTTCTATAAGGTGGAAATACTGCAGGGGATTATACATTTAAACCATTTCTAATTTATGCCTTTGAAAATCCTAGAGCCTTGAAAGGTATTTTAAAGAGACATCTTCCTGTTCATTATCGCTGGAATAAAAAAGCCTGGATGACTGCAAATTTGTTTCGTGATTGGGTGTCTTCATGTGCCATTCCAGAGCTGAGATCATATTGCGAGAAAGAAAATTTAGAATTTAAAATTCTTATTCTATTGGATAACGCCCCAAGTCACCCAATTGATTTAGATGAACTCTCAGAAAATATAAAATTTGTTTTTTTACCAGCTAACACAACCGCATTAATACAGCCTATGGACCAGGGAGTGATATCCAATTTTAAATCGTATTACCTTCGCCGAACTTTTAAAGAACTCTTCACAGCCACTGAAGGTATTGAGAATATTACAATGAAAGTGTTTTGGAAAAATTTCACTATCTCGTAGACGGAATTAAATTTATTGCATTATCTTGGGATGAAGAAACCAACTAAAAGCATGAATCGAAGGAATGGAAGTCGAAGATATACAAGAATTATTGAACTCGCACAATGAAGGTATGACAAATGCCGAATTAATGGAAATTGATTTTCAGCCAGCATATGGCAGTAACTCCGATGAAGAAATTCAAGAAATTATTCCCGAACGAACCCTTACATTGAAACGTTTAGCGCAAGCTATACAATTAATTGATCAAGCACTGCAGATTTTTGATCAGGATGATCCTAATCAGGAACGAAGTCCTAAGGTGAGCAGTGCAGTTTTAGGTAGCATAAATTGCTACAAATAAATGTACGAGTCAAAAAAACAACAAGCAGTACAAACGACTATAGAACAGATTTTTAAAAAGTAAAACTTATTTTGAACTTTTTTGGTTAATTACGAATATTTTTTGTTTAATATGTATAATGAATTTTTTGTTTTGTTTTTTGATTTATGAATTAATATAATAATGGATTAATATGTGTTAAGAATTAATTAAAGAATTATTATTAATAAAGTGATATTATTTATATAATTTATCATACATATTTGTTTTATTTTAAATTCTATGTGGATTAATCTTCCGCAATACTTTTCGGCCACAAATATTTTAAATTGTTTGATATGTGTCGAAATTCAGTTTGCGTCTCTCCGTGTGGAACCGAACAGGGACGCAAAGCGGGACCTTGGTGTATGTTGGATCCTGACCACAACCTAAAATGAAAGAAGAAAACTCCACAAAGAATCATCTACAAGAACTTTATTATATTTAATATACTTATCTAATTTTGTCATTGTAATCCAATTAATATTACGCACGATTTAAACTCACTACCTAGAATGTAAGAAAGAATACTTAAAATTAAGAATTATTTGTATACAACAAAAATTAAGACTTACGCCAAGTAACGAAATCAGCTGATGATCCGATTATGCAATTGCCGTTTTGTTTTTTGGTTTGTTTACTTCTGTCAAAATTGTAGGAACAGTAAGATAAACACAAAGTTGTAGTAGATTGTAATAATTGAATAACAGAATAGATTATAGCAATTGCATAATTGGGCTAAATCCGGTAATTACAAATTTATAGGTTTATAACCATAATTTCGTTATCATTATGGTCAGTTCGTTTACCATTTTTCTGAGATATAGAAAAAATTGTAATGTCATGGGAGTGTGGTTGGGAATCGTGTCGTGAACAGATGTCGGATTTGTAGTGTAGAAATAAATGCAAAAAAAAAAAAATTATACTTGTTGTGGAAAAAAATATACACGTTGCTGGTCTGGGATTGTCGTTGGGGAAATCATCCCAGTAAAATTCAGTGTATAAATGTTTACCAAAATTCCAGGAAGTTTAACTTTTCGGTTTACAAATGAAGTGTACATTCTAGATCCATGTGCCATTGTGGTAAATGAAGGTCGGGTGTTAACCATAACATATACACGTATCCATTTTAACCCAACACCAAAAATCAAACCATGATTGACTTGAGGTCCTCTACTGTATACATAGTTTATTGAGCGAGTACAACGAGTTTCAACTGATATTCCTAATTCAAGTAATGTACGTGATTACCACTCTCTCTCTATTGCACCATACGCGTTTTCTAAGAATCACGAGCTAAATAATTTACAATAGCGTAACAAATTCTTATAAGTAGAGGCAATCACAGCTATACAACACGGAAATATTTATTAATGGACCCCTGGCTCTAATTCATTATCTTCCGTATTAAAACCAATGTTTTCTAATTTATATTTTGTCATAATATTTATTTATAAATATATGGCATAGGGGAGTCTTGAAAAACTCGACCTTAAATTACATTAAATATTATTTTGATTTTCATCTTATAAATATATTCCAAGTATGTGGTTAAAGAAGTTATCTCTCTATTCTAGATATTACCTATCTGCCGTACGTATTCATTATTGCTATACGATCATAATATGAATAATAATGTTTCGTTCTGTAAATTTAGAACTTAATTCAAAAAGGATAGAAATTATTATATGGTAAAATCCTCAAGAGAATGTTATAAAATTTAATGCTAGATCCGTTTACTATATATACATCCCCCGTATAGTATACCCCCTTCGAAATCACCATACTATCGTATTATACCGTATATACGGTAACCTTCAGCCAATTTTATAATACGTAATCTATATGTGAGTGGTATACATACAAGTATGCACACATATACGGTTCGTACCAATGGCAAATTTGGATTATAATTTAAACGCTCTAAACTAGAAAATGTCACACATTCAAACCATTTTATAATATTAAAGATCTGGACTTAAGTGAAAATCGATTTTTGACCTACTAAAAGATTTAAATTTTTATCGTAATCAGCATCATCATAATCATCAATATAATCCTCTTATTATAGAAAATTGTAATACATCTCTATTATATCTGCTCGTACTTGTCTATAATATGAGCACATATTACATATTGAAAATGGAAAGATATCGAAAAATCATAATGTGCGATGAAAATTATCCAGACCCGAATTAATCGCTCCACCGCACATCCAAATTTTTTATTCCAATGGTCAAGCAAGGGTTTGTAGTAGTTTGGCTCTCATCCAATTTTATTTTATCAGTACACCGCACCGGATTAATCTAATATGGATACGGCGCGTATTATAATCGGTATCGTAACCAAATTATATCTTCGGCATAATAAAAAAATTTATGGTTGGGACCCGAGCCCGATCCTCATCCCCATCCCAAACCAATTATATAATAAATTGAATTCGTTACCAATAATTTCCACTTTAAATATATTATAGAAAAAAAACACGACATTTTACAATCCCCAAAATTTTCGGAAACTGTTTAAATTGATGGAAAAATTTTCGTTTTTTATTTTTTATTTAAAAATTAGTTTTTCCTTTTAAGATAAATAAATAAAATTCAGATCACGTTTTTCCGATGTTTTTTAACTGATTTTTGTTACAATCCACTTTGAATTTTCGATTCACCACCATAAGATGTAGAAATATGTATGTGTATGTACCTACTTGTGTTTCGGAGAGATTTCCGTTGCCTATTATTTTTTATATATGTGTATTGTGTTGTGCCGTTCAAGATATATCAGAAGAGCTCAAAATTTTTTTCATTAAATTATAATTAAGATTAGATTCTTAACATGTTTAATCCATAAAATATGAGTGTGTTCTGATTATAGTGATTTGTTGGTGTTGTCTGCTCTAAAGCAACCCCTAATGACTCAGTCCCTTTATACTCGTACACAAAAGAATATTTAATGCTACCCCATGTACAATTATGTGAGGACGAATAATGCCAAGAAATAAATCAATTTTCTATTTTCCTAGTTTATGATTTTATTAATTAAATATAAACTCAATTAAATAAGAAGAAAAAAGTCATATTGCAATAATACAGAGAGCGAGCATACAGCAGCTTAACAACATTGTATGTATATAATGTAATCAACATGGAAAAGCTCGTGCATGGAAAATGGAAAAGTTAATGAAAAAATAAGATTGTGTGTTACAATATGTTGGACCAAAATTACAAATTAAACTGTCGTTGGGGTGGTTTTATTTAATTACTGTATATATGGCGCAGTCCAAAGTATAAAATTTATTTCGTTATGGTGAACGGTTGATAAGAATTAATTGTATACATATAGTTGCTCGGTGCTCTGCTATTCGAAAATCAAATTTGGTTTATCTTAGGTTTAGACGTCTTGGTTTAACTTATCTCAAATAGTTTTTTTTAATGTTTCTTACTATAGAAACAAATTTTTTTTATATTCTAGTTATTCTTAATCTAGATTTAGGATAGTAGAATGTCCCTAATTTCTGGCAATCTCGACGTTTTACATTTGTTTGGAAATTTCCTCCCGGAAGGAGGGGAGGGATAGATTTGTGATTACGAATTTATTTTTGGATTAGTTTAATTCGATTGTTGTGAACCATTTTTAATTTATTATTAATAAGTAAAGTGGTATTTACAGGTGAATTTATTTCCTTGATTTCGAACGGTCCAAGCCAAAGAGGTGAAAATTTATTTCTTCGTAATTCATTTTTTAGTAATACAAGATCACCAATATTACGATTTTTAACTTCGGTCTTCGTATCATCGGCAATGCCGAACGAATTTTGCATCCGATTTTTCACTTTAAACATATAAGCATAAATTTCGTTGCTGTGTGTGGTGTCGTATTTAACGTAAAAATAGCAAATGGAAGCCAAGTGTCCCAATTTTGATCATCGGCTTGAGTGTAGATTCTCAGATATTCAACCCAGGTACGGTGAGAACGTTCTAAAGCCCCATTTGTTTCTGGGTGATAAGCAGATGAATTTAATTTTTTAATTTTTAACAATTTGCAGACGTTAGCAAATATTTCGCTCATAAAATTCGCTACCTGATCTGAAAGTATTTGTTGGGGAGCGCCAAAGATACATATAACCTTCTCTACAAATACACGTGCTATAGTATTTGCTTCTTGATTAGGCATCGGAAAACCCATGGAAAATTTAGTCAAATCATCTTGAAGTCAATGAAGTTGGCCCGAACCCGAAACTTTTGGTAGATTTCTTCGCTAAAGTGTAGCCATCCCGAAAAAAATGTATAAATTGAAAAAGTGTAGTCTCATCCCGAAAATATATAAAAAAGTGTAGGATTCACGAGAAAATGTAAATATTGAAAAAGTGTGGGACTAACTCCCGAAAAAAAATCAGCAAATTAACAAAAAATATTTTGTGTATCATTATTCTTAGAAATACCAAACAAGAAAATATATACGAGTACATATATAAATATTAAATACTGTAAAAGTGTAAAATAAAAATATCACAACAAGATATAACAACAAAAACTTTAAATTTTGTGAAGCCAATAACAGTGATATTCGACACCAGTGGCATATACCACCAGAGTCCATTTTTTTTTTTTTGAAAACTGAGACTTGAGGTTACGAGGACACGAATAGGACACATCGGATAATTGTATTATTTTAGTATTGTCATTGTCAAGAGTTGATTGATCTAATTTCGTTTCATTTAATTGCTTTTGTTGTGATCGAGTAACAACATGCAATTCTGGATCGGGGTTATTAATTTTAATCCTGCTGAGCCCGTCCGCGTTTAGATTCATATTCCCAGGTTTATGGATTATCTTGTAATCGAAATCATCTAATCTAATACGCCACCTCATCAAGCGGGATGATGAATTTTTTAAATTTTAAGCCGTATTAATGGCTTATGGTCCGTGACGATTGTGAATGGTCGACCGTTAACGTATGACCGGAAATGTTCAACAGCCCATACCATCGCCAAAAGTTCTTTCTCAATTGCCGGATAGTTATTTTCTGCCTTGTTCAGCACCCTACAAGCATACGCAATAGGTAAATCGAAATTATTTTTTTGTTGGGAAAGTACACCCCTATGGCCGTATCGCTTGCATCCGTGGTTATAATAAACTGTTCGGAAAAATCTGGGTACTGGAGTATTGGCGGATTTATTAATGCTTTTTTTAATTTAGAAAAGGGTACTTCACAAAAAGCGTTCCAAATGAATAGTTGTTCCTTTTTTAATAAATGGGTCAATGGTTTTGCTATTTCAGAGTACTTATTGATGAATCGCCTGTAATATTCAGTTAAACCCAGGAAGGATTTAATTTGTTTTTGATTTTCAGGTTGAGGATAACTTCGAATTGCAGTAACCTTAGATGGGTCGGGTTTAATTCCATGTTCGGTTACATGATGCCCAAGACAAACAATTTCCTTTGACAAAAACTGACATTTTCCTAAATTAATTTTTAAATTGTTATCCTTAAAACAAGCAAAAACAGATTCTAGTTTTGAGTTGTGATCTGTTAGATTATGGCGTGTCACTATAACGTTGTCCAAATACACTAAACATTTAATACCATTTAGTCCACTTAGTATATGGTTCATACAGCGTTGAAATGTTGCCGGCGCGCCTTTCAAGCCGTACGATATTCGCTTGAACTGGAAATGGCCTAAAGACGTGCTAAATGCCGTTTTTTCTTTGTCAGATTCATCTAGGTATATCTGGTGATAACCATTTACGAGATCTATCGTAGAAAAATATTTTGATTTACCGAGATGGTCCAAAATGTTTGAGATATTGGGTAACCGTGACATTATTTAGCCTCCGAAAGTCAACAGCAATTCGCCATTTTCTTTGTCCGTCGTTAGTTTTCTTTGGTACTACTATGAGAGGAAAATTCCACGGGATTTTGCTAGTTTCGATTATTTCGTCCAATCTAGCATTTGATCAATCTGATTGTTGATTTCAATTTTGGTTGATTCTGGCAAGCGATATTGCTTAATGTATATATAGGATGTTGATTAGGTTCTACTCGAATTTTATGACGAGTAACATCCGTTGCGGTAAGTTTATCATCCGGCAAATAAAAGGTATCATTGTATTTGCGGCAAATGTTTAAGATCGATTTCTTTTCCTCCGAGTTAAGGTGATCTAGACTAAGCGATGATTGAATTATTTCCAACCGATTACTAATATTATTGGACCATGATCGTTAATGAAAAACTTCAAATTCATCTAAATTTTGTAGCGATAAATCTAAATTTTCTATTTCCACGTCGTAATCGTTCGTATTAAAAAGACTTAGAGTAGATAAATTATTTTTAGAATTTACAATTGAGTTAACAATATGAACTCCATTTAAAATTGCTCGGGACTGACAACAAAAATCTGTATTATTAGGAATATTTAGATGAATTGTAAACGTTTTTTCAGCACGAGCTGGTAATGATACACAAAGAATTCGTAGTAAGTTTTAATACAATTATTTCGCTTTTGGTTGGAATTTCGAGATTGTAATTAGAAACAATTTGAAATGAATGTGGGATAAGTAACGAATTTGAAATGTTTATGTTAGCCTCACAACTTGCTACAGTTTCAATTGTTTCTGTAGTAATACATTACCTTTCACCTTACACTTACAATCGGGATAGCATAATGTATTTTCCTTCATGAATTTTCGTTTAACTATAGTGCTACACTGATAATATATAACAAAAATTCCCTTTTATATTTTGGCGTTAAGCAACAAAAACAAATATTCTCCATGAAGAACAATACACTTATGTGTTCGAACCAACTTCCAATGCACTTTTTTCACTCCGATTGAGGTCCTTCCGAAACATTATTTTTGAGCGCATCAACCACTTCTTCAGGTGTCCAAAAACGTTGACCTTGCAATTTTATTTTTAGTTTGCGGGAATAAAACGAAGTCATTGGGTGGCAAATCAGGACTATATGGCGAATGGCTCATTAGTTTGACGTTTTGGCCGCTCAAATATTCTGTTCTTTGTGCCGATGTTTGAGAGTTTGCATTGTCGTGGTCGGGAATGATCCGTCGTTGCTTCGACCATTTGTTACGAAGTGCTTCGTGTGCGAACAACTTTTGTTGGCATCGACTGTTGATTGATTTCGGGCTCATACGCATATATCCAAAATTCAAGTGTGTGAAATTATCTCAGTATTTCATTCCAGAAAAATAAATATGTTCACTAGTTGTATGCAATACTAGTTATATCCCATCCCAGGGGTTTTCAAATGTATCCCAGAAAATTTTAAAGTTACACAAGCCTAGAAATATCTATGATAAAATGACAAGAGGACAAGTCTTATGTTGGGATTGGCGCAATAGACCCATTCAGTTTATGTATGCATTACTGATTTTAGTTAATGGTTCCAAGAAACCTGAAATGTCATCACCGATCTCTTCTGATTTAGATACAATATAATAACTTCTAACTACGAAAAAATCACAAGACCAACCGTATGTTGAGATTGGCTTAATAGCCCATATATGAATGGGCCATTCAGTTTATGTATGGATTATTGATTTAAACTAATGGTTCCCGGGAACCACGAGTGTCTTGATCCATCTCTTCTGATTTGAACACGGCATCACGTCCACTATCCATAATAAACTTCACATGACGATCCGTCTGTTGAGATTGGCGCTAATGCGTCTTGGGATGGCTCATTTTAAATAAAATATACATTTTAGATTTAAACGAATGGTTCCCTGGAACCTAAAGTGTCGTAACCAATCTCATTTGATATCGATTGGATATAATGGGTACTATCTACAAATAAAATTCCAAGACCAGCGGTACGTTAGGATTGGCGCTATGGGGTCTTATTTGTAACTGGCCCGATCATTTTTAAGACCAAAATTCGGATTTAAAATAATGGTTCCCAGAAACCTGAAATGTCGTCACCGATCTCTTCTGATTTCGATACAAGATGATGACCTAGATACAAGATGATGTATGTTGAGATTGGCGTAATAGGCCCATCTATGAATAAAAATTAAATATATCGGACATGATGCCGTGTTGAAATCAGAAGAGATAGGGCACGACACTCGTGGCTCCCGGAAACCATTAATTTAAATCAATGATCCATACATAACTGAATGGCCCATTCATGTATGAGCCTATTGCGCCAATCTCAACATACGGTTGGTCTTGTGATATTTTTTGTAGATAGAGGTCATCATTTTGTATCGAAATCAGAAGAGATCGGTGGCGTCATTTTAGGTTTGGTGAACCATTAACTAAAATCAGTAATTCATACATAAACTGAATGGATCTATTGCGCCAATCTCAACATAAGACTTGCCTTCTTATCATTTTATCATAGATATTTCAAGAATAAAAACTTTAGATCAAGTATTATCTTGGTTTGTGTAATTTTAAACTTTTTGGAATGAATTTAAAAATCCTGGGATGGGAAATAACTAGTATTGCCTGATGAACATATTTTATTTTTCTGGGATGAAATACTGGGATAAATTCACACACTTGTGCTTTAATAAATTAAAGTCAAATAGGTCGTCGACGATGTCGAATGATTTAGACAACCTATTATTGGGGTTATCTTCTCCATAGTTTGTGGAATGGTGTTCTAGTGCTAAAAACTCATGAGAAGTCGTCTATTTTCAAGCGTGCATATTTTGTAATCCGTGCATCTTGTTGAGTACGGAGGTAACCGAGTCACATTTTCATGGAATGGTAAATTGTGGTCGTAATTTCAGTCACTTTTCTTTAACAAGAAAATCAAAAACTTCTTTTGAATGCTTTCAATTTTTTTAATGTGTACAGCATAGTATGGATTCCAGACCGATACAGCGTGTTCCAGTTGAGATCGAACGTTAGCAAAATAGAGTGAACATAAGGTTTCAATATCTTTAATTTCACCTATCCATGTTTTAACAATTTTCAATATGCCGATTGAAACTGGCATTTTCTACAAATAATAACATTTAAACACCTAAATCTATGATCTCTTTGACTATTTGCAATACTTCGTTGTTTATTTTGTATAAAGTAATTAACGGATTTCTCTTACGATGGAAAGACATGATTTTTCATTTTTTAATATTCAAGTAAAGCGAGTTTCGATCATACTACTCACTTTATCTATCGATATCTTCTTGAAGCTTCTTCGTATCTAGCATTCCGTTAACACTTCGAAAAATTTTTACGTCATCAGGAAATATGAGCATGAAATTTGGGTTGTTCTGGTTGATAGCTAGATACTGCTTTTACATCTAGATGAGGTTACCAAGACGTTAGAACTGGAACTGGAATATGGAAACTTGGTTTTGAACTAATGAAACTTGAATTTTTTAATTTAAAAAATTCGGTCGCCTCATCAGATTGCAGTGACCAAACTAAAAAAAAATTTTGAAAATACTTTGCACTTACATACAAAGTATAATCACAATGCCCTAGCGAATTATTATTTTTCGCTACGCAATTGTCAACCCCTTCGTAGCCTTGAATTTTATAGTATTTAACGCATACATGCGATTTCTATATAAAATTTGGGTTGTTCTGGTTGATAGCCAGATATTGCTTTTACATCTAAAGGTAATTCTTTTTTTAATATTTTTGTAGTTTGGTCACTGCAGTCGGATGAGACGACCGAATTTTTGATGTTGCATCCGGCCAATATTAGCATTTTGGATTGAAACGTGCATTAGTTTATATTTTAGAGCAGTCTATTTTGAAAGTTGCACAAATTTTTTTGGATTTTATTTTTGTTGGTTTGCCAATTAGCAAGAGCTCTAAAGGTCAAATTTGGGCAATATTTTGTAAATTGCATTGCTTGAATTACCCGTGAAGGGTTTTTATCTGTTCTTCTGCTTCGGCTTGCTTGGTGAGGAGATCTTCTATTGCAGATGATTATCAGTTGTTCTTGTACTGGAATTTGCCACTGGTTGGTCTTGATGGCTCGAAGGACCAATGCTAATTTAGCAAACCACTTTTTAGTTTGTAATACTAAAATTTGTTAGATTAGAGGCGTGATCTAATTAAGTTACCACTTGAGAGGCTTAATTAGATGTGAGAATATAAACTAAGTTGATTGTAGTCAATTTCATTCTGATTTTATTTATAAAATTCACGAGTTTATAGACAAAACTATTGCTAGTAAGCAATTCTTTAAAACCAAATCCTTAAACTAAATACACGGAACATCAACGGAAATGATTTTGATATGTGTGATATGACAAATGAAAATTCTAACAGTGGGAACAGTTTAAGAAGTGTTGTATTATATGCCCCTGTTGATCTTCAACAATTTCAGACTGATTATTCGGCATGTTGTATTCTTAACATGTGTTGTTGAGCTTATCTCAACACCAAGTAATGATCAATTGATTTGTTTTTCAAAACAGTTAAATACATTTTGTAATATTTTTCTCCTCTAGAAGCAATACGATGAAGGCAATAAAATTTACTAACCAATACTGCAAAGTATTCGAATTCACTACTGTTCTGAGAAATACCAATCAATAGCAAAATCTTCTAAAGTGTTGTATTGAAAAGTGATTTAAAGTTTCTCGTGTTTTCCGTTAAACAACTAACAAACAAAAATCCTGCTTTCCATTTATTTAAGTTTTATTTCTATCAACAAGTACATTAAGTAGAGTGTTCGTATATAAAACTCTTATAATGGTTAACGAATGAAGCAAATTTTCCTATTTACAGCTTGTTGGTGTACTGTAAATGTTTTGATAATATAAACTTTTTAGTTTATTGAGCTTTACACACAGTTACACATTTAAAAGATGTCAGTTTTTCATATTTCATGTTCGCCCATAGGAACTTTATGTCGGTGTACTGATGTCGATTCTGATAGATACAGCTGGTTCGTTTACTTCATGAACACAACGGTGCCTAGGTATATCATATATATACTTTTACGATCATAATTGTTTTGTGCTGCCGCTGTTTCCATTTTGCAAAAAAAGTGTAAGTGTAATTTAAAAACTACAGACTCATGAAAATAATACTAAACTAAAACATCATCATCATCATCGTCATCATCAACATCACATAATCGTTTTATTTATTGTTGTTGTGCGATGTGTGCGCAATATAAATGTACCATGTATATTTATTTATGTGTAGCCAGTATGTTTAGAAGAATAATTCCCTAACCATATGTTATACAACAATATATATATATATTTTTGTAATTTAAGATATTCCCATAATTTTCTAACGTTGCAATATCATCATTTTTATGTATCAAATTCATCATATTCATCACCAACGATGGAACGAAACGAGAAAGGTTAATGGCAATGAATTTTAACCAAATACTTAATCACAATAAACACTACTCATACGTAAGAGTTGTAAAGCTTTTGGAAGATAGAATTGTGGAACAACTGATCCTGAAATATTTTTTGGTTCACTCTATGTTGTATCCATTCGCTATATAGCCGAAATCATAAAAAGTATAGTTTTAAAAAAATCTGTGTATGTGTGTGCATATGTGGATTGCCTTCGACTGTCGGAATGAACCTTAGTACTTAAGCTTGAGGTTTGGCTGAAATTCCATACAACGGAAGTGGCATCTACCATATGGTAGAGATTGATAGCCTCCACGAAGTATTCATAAACGAATACAGGCGTACTCTGGGCAATGTTCTGTAGCACGAACAGTTGGGGTACCCAATCCGTTCGTAGTAGTGAAGCAGAATACCTAATCAGTCGATCAAAACTATGTAATGGTACTAACAAAAATAAATAATACCTCATCTATGAAATTGAATGCTGGAAAGTATCAGTGGTAATAGGACCGACCTATAAAAGTCATGGCAAGAGGTTTGCATCACACTTGCTCAAGCAAAGAGATAATGGAATAAATAAAAGTCTTAAAATACTAGATGCTGTGAATATTGTTTAAAAAGAGAGAACAGAAATCCAGAGCGAAGAATACTTTTCGTAATCGAGAACACGAAGAATACGATGATGACCGAATCTTATTGTGTGGTAATGATTATTTAGCGTTGGATTTTAGTACGATAGATACTGCGTTTTCGTTAGGGACATGTCCCATTTCCAAAATGTTCCTGGATCCAGCATGTCGGCGATGATGTTGATCATGATGATATCCCATGTAGTGGCCGTTATTCAGGCCTTACAAGCAGCGAACGTTGTCGGTTGATTTATCGTGGTTTTTATGCGGGAAACGTTCCATGGTGACTGTCGGTGATGTAACGTAATTGGTGTTGATAATACTGGAGACTTAAGCAATATTAACTTCACTTACCATAATTAGGCTCGTTTTGTGATAATGCAGTTTTTGCGATTGATCGCCTGCTTATTGTCGTGTACGAGATAAACGAATAAATTTCCTGATTTTCCCGAATCGATGTCCTGTTCAATTCATATATAATTGTCATCAGAAGGCGGAACCAAACAAGTTTGGCACAAGTAGCACGATATATTGAGCATCATTGTGCACTATATGCTTTTTCAGCCGGAACCTTATATTTCTAGCCGGAACCCGATAAAGCCAGCTAGAACAATAGAACAGCCAAATCAACTATGTCAAAAGTAGCACGCTGCATTGTGCATCATTGTGCACTATATAATTTCTCAGTCGGAAAATTATAAATCCAAGAACATACGATTTTTCTGAAAAAACCTTACAAATTCAGCTGGAATCATACCCTCTACAGCCACATTAACTATGGCTCAAGTAGCACGATGCAATGTGTATGATTGTGCACTATATGCTTTTTCAGCCGGAACCTTATAATTCCAGCCAGAACCTGATAAAGCCAGCAAGTTGCCCCAACATCAAGCGGAGTTAAAATTTTAAAATCTTTATCACATAAGCATTCTTAAAATTGAACCCTATTCTACATAAGTATTTTATTGAAATCTATCAATTTAATATAATTTTTCTCCGTCACCAACATATTCTGAATCCTATCCAGATTCAGTTCCTGGGGGTGTTGTATATTTAATAAAATTGGATAAATAATATACTTTAATTATTTTTTGTATAGATTTGGACAAAAACACACGCGTTTATGTATTTGTCAAAAACCATGTGGAGACGTTGAACGGAATTTTCAAAATGGATCTTGCTTCCCAAAAAAACCGAAGAAATGGTGCAAATAAGATATCTTGGAAGTGCGGACATCAATTAGTCAGAAGTGTCGCTAATCGAATCAGATACGGTCATCGAAGTCAAAGAAAATAGCTTGGAGGAAAATTGGAAGGGACTAAACAAAAACAGCAACTCACAAAGCGTGTTGGAAATAAAAAAACGTAGAAGCAAAACTTCCATATTGCACCCACAAAGTAGAAGGTCCAAGAAAAAAATACCAATTTTAAACAATGGACATATCAGTACTGAGAAAAGCGGCATAACCACTATCAATACGTGTCCGTTTGATAGCATTTTGCTATCATTGCCGCATTATGTTTTGATGACAGGCAACCTCTAGATGAAATGTTCGGTCAAGCTAAAACTAGGAAATTTGCCAGATTTTAAGTAATTTTTTACAATTCCTTGTCAAATATTGGAAACTTATCTGCGGAGATTTATAACAATCTTAATAAATTACTAAATTAAATTTTTTGTCGAGAACGTTTTATCAAATCGGGCAACTATGGCTCAAACGAACGTGTCACTTGCATTGATTCTAAATCATCAAATGAAGGATTTTTCGCTGAGCTTTGCATGTTTTATGATGATGTTACTTTCACTGTCAATATTGAAAGAATTTGTGATAAATGTGGAACTAAACTCGAAAGTTGCCATTGCTTTCAACAGACATTAATGAACTGGACTTGAAAAATGTGAGCAACTCAATAAAGATAAATATTGTGGAATCTTACTGTGGTTGTGGCAGCTTACATAATGTAAATAAAGTATATAATACTGATATAACGCTGGAGGTCGAGCCGCTAGATCCACTAGAAAAACAACAAAAGGTTCCTTTAGGTGACATAACGAGATCGCTGAATTTAGATGATAAATTGTTCAATTTTCGCGGTGTAATTGAGTACGATATTTTAAATGAGCATTACACTGCACATGCACTTAGAACCGGTGGCATATGGAAAACTTACGACGATTTTAAAAAAGCCGAGACCAACACCAAAACTTCACGAAAAATACTTAGTCAATAAATTATTAGAAAATAAAATATTATTTTCGTGAAATTTACGATTTTAGTTATATTTCGTTTTTTCTGTTTAAGCTTTTTATTTAATTAACACTTTTAGCGGATCAGGAATTATAATGTGCCCAAAAAATTCCAGGTGGAATTTCAGCTAGTTAACAATGACCATCAACCATGTTTATTGTTTATTGCTCCGAATGGTTCACACCGACTTCATATGGTTCCGGGTGGCTTTGCGGGTTCTGGTTGGGTTGGCATTGTAGTGCATAACTTCTTGATCGTTACGGAAACTTCATATGTTGCACTATCATCTAAATTGCACTGCGACCATTGTGCAAGCGCCAAAATAATTTTTGTAAACATTTTGTTTCGACTGGATTTGTAAGGTTCTGGTTGGCATTATATGATTCGGCTGGATTTATAAGGTTCCGGCTAAAAAATTATATTAAGTGCACAATAATGCGCAATGCATCGTGCAACTTGTTCCGTAGTTATTGTGGCTGTTATATTGTTCTAGCTAGCTTTATCAGGTTCTGGATGCAATTATAGGGTTCCAGATGATAAAGCGCATAGTGCCCAATGATGCACAATGCCTCGTTCTACTTGTGCCATAGTTAGTTTGGCTGTAGAGGGTACGGTTCCGGCTGAATTTGTATGGTTTCCGAAAAATCGTATGTTTCTTGATTTATAAGGTTCCTGATGAAACATTATATAGTGCACAATGATGCAAAATGCATCGTGCTACTTGTTTCATAGTTGGTTTGGCTGTTATATGGTTCTAGCTGACTTTGTGAGGTTCCTGCTGAAAAAGCGCATAGTGCACAATCATGCTCAATGCATCGTGCTACTTGTGCCATAGTTAGTTTGGATGTAGAGGTTATGGTTCCTGCCGAATTTGTAAGGTTTCCCCCCTGAAAAATCGTTTTTTGCTGGATTTATAAGGTTCCGACTGAAAAATTATATAGTGCGCAATAATGTACAATGCTGTTGTTTGGTGACTTCCCTGATTTATGAGGACAACTCCGGTGTTTTGAACCCTGTTTAATGGGCTGGTGTATGGCAGTCTTTCATAGCTGTACTTTTATATCATCGGAATGAATCTAAACTTAAAGGTATGACAAGTCGGTAATGGTAGGAACATTACATAACCTCTAGCAAGTAAGATTAAATGGTTGGTCTAGTTTTCAGCCAATCGTTTTGTGATACTCCGTTTGCTAGTATAACGTTTCAATTAAAACTTCTCTGAATTTTGTGATTATATTTGTTTCATAAAACTTCCAAAATCTTCATAATGGTAAGAGTTGACGCATCTTCTGATTTTTTTTTGTTTATTTCACTGTTCCTGCTTTGTTCAAACCGATTCTGACAATATTTTCTTTCTTAGTGTTTTTTGCTCTTAATAATACTTTTAAACCCAAAATATAAACTCACTAAGGTTTATTTACTTTCGTATCATTTCACAATGTTGTGCTATTTCTTAGGCAATTAGTCGATGTGAGGATCTAATTTGTTTGTTTTAAAAAAGGATTAAAACGCATTCAATAGTTTCAACATTTCGAGTTAATTTTGATGTTATAAATTTTGGTATATCACATATGTTTGTATCTTTAACTCGGGCTCAAAGTTTGATAAAATGAAGATCTTTGCCGCAATTCGCGGCGTAGTTTAAATTCACCGCCGACTCTCTTGCTTAAAATGAGAACTGTAGGCAAAAAAGCTTGAATAGGGTTCAATATAAATATTTGGAACAGCATGAACAGTTGGTTGTTGCATTATGTATAGTATTATGCAACGACTTGCTGTGTCCCTTATCAGTGTGCGGCTGCAACTTCCCTTGTGTTGGCCAATAATATCTTAGTGTATTGAAGTATTGTATATCGTTTTTTTGGATCCAACATGTCTCGTAACTGTTCACTTGGTTTATTTACACACAATAAACGTTTTGCTTTGTAGTTCATTTCACGGAAACGAGAGATCTTTTTCCGTTTATTTTTAATACGGTACAGGGCAGACTTTTAATCTATTCTAGTTCATGCGCGATTCTTTATGTGAAAGTTTAAATCTGCCATAAATTTGTACATTTTATAGTCCAACGGAAATTCGAATCTGTTTAGAGAATTTCACTTCTTGGATGTTCGATAAATAAATTCCCGCTTGGCTTCCTCAGGAAGTCTTCCTTGGCTATTGCTGAAATTTATTTGTGGGTCACTATTTGAGTTGTTCATTACCTCTGGCAATCTGAACGTCGGCACATTAGAGATGCCGGTGGTATGGATGTGGGCAATTTGAATATTGGTGATGTTATGTCAGCGGCCTAACTACGCAAATATTTCTGCCGATTATTTGGTGCTCAGTTATGATGGTACTTGGCAAAGATGTAGTTGGCAAAACCATTGCTTTTTCCATTTTCCAGTATTATCAAACCCCAAACAGTTTTGCTGTTATTCTGCTAAACAAATTTACTTAGGTTTAACAAATCCTGAGTACGTCACTGATATAGCAAACATATGGAAAGCTCGATTTTTATCTCGATTAATCTTCACATTAATCTTCACATCATATACCAACAAAATATTTTTGTAATCTTGAATCAAAAATGATAATAAATTCAAGTAGCAGCGATGCACAAAATTCATTTCTGTACACAATATTATACACAGGCGATAGATAGTTCACAGTAATGCTAGATGAAGCTTACATGAAAAAATATATATCAAGAACAATACATTCAGAAATATCATCCTTTCAGTTTATTTTTAATAAAATTTATAAAGCTTTAATCTAACTCTGGGGCTATGAACCCATATGCACACAACACATAAAGTTTAATACAATAATAACTCGTTCTAAGTTCATTCCTACTACGCCATATAAAGATGGAAAATCTACATCAGATAGAAAATACAGATTTATAATACATAAAAAGGTGACAAGTGTTTGGTCATAAAACAGGATTGAAAACCTTTGGGTCACCAACCCCACATTCTGATTTCAATTTATAAAATGAGAAATATGTTTTACTTGCATCACAATTTTCTATTTCATTTGTTATGTAATTGAAATGAATTGCATTTGTTGTCATCTCTAAATTTATAAATCTGCTCTGTGTGTCTCTTGGTGATTTTCAATATTAATCGAGATTTTATTTATGCATTTAATGACATTTTTGTACGAATGAGAATTGTGTTTTATCAATTTTAATTAATTTAATTTGTTTGTTTAGTATGGCAGAATGTAGTTCATTGCTACTAATCCATAACAAAAAGAAGCAAAATTTGTCAAACAAACTATCGATTCCAAATATGGTTTGTGAAGCAAATAATAAGAAACACTCAGCCGCGATTTATTGAAAGCGCCACCTGGAGCACCAATAGACAGAGCAAACACTATACTTACTATGCTACTGTTGGCAACAAGTATGTGAGGTTTGTAGTACATATTAGCTCTTATAAAGGTTTATTGCAACAGGAGATTGAAGGTAATCAAAGAGTCGATGTGTTTGCGAAAAGAGCGTGTGAAATATGAAGATTTTTGTAGTTTTAAATAAAGAAGTTAGGTTGAGTTGAATGATATGCAATTAAATGTTATCTTTTATGAGAAACTCAATCGTGATATTGGCATATTAAGTGAAGTTTGGCGTGTTAGAATGAACAATGAAGATTCGCAAGAGCATTGCTTAACCGTTATTTGATAGTTAGCTATTTGAGTGAGGAGTGCGTCATTCCCTCCCTATTTTTTCGGCAGACTTATGAGAAGGTGGTAAATGCTCAGACCATTTTTATTAATTTTTGGAAGAACAAAATTAAGTTTCTATGAAAAGGATTTGTTTTGGTAAACCTTATAACAATCAATCAGAAATTCTGATTGCACGAATCATACAATTAATCATCATTTTTATGATTGGAGCCAATGTTTATAATTAGGAGATCGTGATATATTAAATTATTCATGTTTGTTGTTAAGGCAACAAAGTTGTATTTTGTCATAAAAATGTGGTTCATGTAACATTGACTTTATAATTTATTTTGCTGCCTTTATTAAAGGCTAACATAATTACGTTATCTACGGATTAATGTATGAATCCTAGCCGGATCGCAGAATATTGGATTGGTCCTACTGCTGAGTACTAGCATGTCAAGGAGATGATCTCGTTTCCTTTTATTTTATATTAATTTCTAATTTGTACGAACATTAGCAACTGTTTCTTGACGTCGATTGTGAGACTGTTGTCGCAATATTTCTCTCTGTCCGGCACCGCCCACCACTCCGGTGCTGTATAATGGGAATTTTTATTTTTCAATTGCAGTGCATATCTCCAAATAATTAAATAAATCAAATTGTAAAGATTTTCATTAACTTATTCGGTTATTGTAAAATGGAGGACTGTGAGTTTTGTAATTGCAAGCGTTTTGAAAACGCAGTAATTCGTAAAATATTCACACACAAATATATAGGGGCATTACCTTGACCTTTTAGTAGCAGTATCCATCTTAGGTTAATTTTCGTTGCACTAATTCGAAAAACACTCACACATAATTTATATTGAAAATTCCTACGATAAGCTGAATCTCATACTTGTAGAAGGCCATAGTAATCTAGAGTTTATTTAAATCCTTATGCATTAGATTTGTTTTATTTTTCAAAGTGAGAAATCCGCGTCTCGTGTCATATATTCGAATTCCGCGAAATCCTACGATCAGCTGAAGTTAATCTATTGGAATAGATTGCGCAAAATGTACCGATATTCCTGTTAATAACAAATTGTTTGTCTTTTTAGTATAGTTCTCGGGTTTTTGGGCTTCAAAAAGGAACGGGTAATTTGCCCACTTGTTGAAGGGCTTTAAATGAAACATTTCAGGACAATTGATTGACATTTCAGGACAAAATATCTATTTGATATACTTTGTTAATTCAGCAACCATAAACGGTTTACATAAGGCTCATGATCAAGTCCAAAATAAAAATATTTTATTAACAATTGTTTCCTTCGTCGCACAATTTAATTGACCTGTGGCTGGATGGATACGATTTGGCAGGTACATTTTTAGTTCGTCAATGCACTGGTTCTTCTAAACAATGACAGGTTCGTACCCTCGTCTACGCGAGACATTTACTCTGACAACCTCCACTATGATTCCTGTCCAAATCATACTTAAAAATTCTACAGGCTTTTTATACGAGTATAAGGACAGTGATCGTTGGGCAGCACAGGCTATCAACTTTATATAGGTTTTGTATTATCCTGCATTCTGGTAAGATTGAGTTAATCAAGCCTCCTTTCATTATATTCTTGTATAGGTGGTATTCACTATAGTTGCAGTCGTTTGCAGCCACTAATTGGATATTATTGTTGTGCACTTTGTTAAAGGGCATAGTGTAACTTATCTACAACCTTGTTCTTTTCCTGTTAGAACTGTAATGTCTATCTAGACCAAAGAAACAACTTTCTACACTTATCGCGCAAAAACTTATAAAAGCGTTCGCGTTGTTAATGAAAATTAAACCTTAAGCGTATACAGTGGTGGTATTTTAATTAAGCCACTAGAAATAAAACATTGGTTCTCTTTATTAATTTTTAATTACTTAACATACTTAATTTATAAACTAGTCTTTAATTCAAATAATTTTAGGTAAATTCTAAGATATTAATAATTATATTTAGTCTTATTACTTTTAGGTGGTATTTTAAATAAGCCATCTGTAAAAAAATAATAAAATGGTTCTAAAAACTATGAATATTGTTATCTATATAATTGTTAGTTCATTAGTATTTGGGAAATCCAAAAACCTGTGTGGACTTACGGTATTCAGCTCTGGGGCTGTACAAAGAAAACCAATGTCAATATCATCCAGTCATTCCAAAGCAAAGTCCTTCGTGGAATAGTTAATGCACCGTGGTACATAAGAAATGACAACCTCCATAGAGATCTGAAGATGGATTTCGTTAGTGAAGAAATAAGCAAACACGCGAGAAAACACATGCAACGTATTAGTCTACACCAAAATGCTGAGATACGTCGTATGTTTGGATGATTCAAACCTAGTAAGACGGCTGCGAAGGAAGAAACCGCATGATCTACTAGATCCAATCAGGATCGACTAAAAATATAATAAAATTGTAAAGGGGACTAGCCAAAGGGCTACAACCCTCCAAACAAGAATATAAATTATGAAAGATAAATTACTAGATGATTTGTAAATCAGTTGTAATAAATAAATATATATAAAAAAAAAAAAAAAAAAACTAGTATTTGGTTGGATAACCCTTTTGTCTCAAAACCGCACTGCATCTTCTGGCCATACTTTGAGTGATTTGAAACCTCGCGTCCTTAACATGAGCCCACAACGACTCCTTGTTTATGTGTTTTGTTCGAGATACCTTTTGTTTTATAATATCGCACAGGTTCTCTATAGGCTTTAAGTCTGGACTTTTCGCTGGCCACGGCAAGACGCGAATTTTTTGATGCTCCAACCATGTCGTTACTTTTCGAGATGTGCGTTTGTGGTCGTTGTCGTGTTGATAAATCCAGCGCAGAGGCAGATCATCCCTGTAATCTTCGTTTAAATTGTCAGCAAGGATTCCAATAGATCTTTGTGCATCCATGAAGTTAAATCGCAATCCACTGGTCTAGATATGGTTAGTTTAAAATTTGTTAATCGTATTTTTCCTAATGTATCAAGATACTTGTTACATATTTTAATTTTATTTTAACGACCTCGTTTTATCCCGCTCAGTGGAAGTTGAGTAAAATTATTCCTGTTCCTAAAATTAGCAATCCTTCTGAGCTTTCCCATTTCCGACCTATTACTATTTTAAGTTCTCTGTCCAAGGCGTTTGAATTGGTAGTAAAAAACCAAATTCAATCTCATATCGATAGCTTTAATGTGCTTAGTATTTTTCCATCGGGTTTTAGAAGATTCCACGGTACTACCTCTGCTTTACTGAATGTTTGTGATGTTATTCGTCGTAGTATGAGTAAAAGAGAAATGACTTGCCTTACTTTGTAGGATTTTTCTAAAGCGTTCGATTCAATTAATCACCAAATTTTGTTTAATAAGCTTATTTCGAACTTTAATTTTTCTCTCTCTGCTGCTAAATTAATTTTAGACTATATTTCGGGTCGCTTTCAGGCAGTCTTTTTTGACAATTCGTTTTCTGACTTCTTACCTGTCTCTTCTGGCGTTCCTCAGGGGTCGGTTCTTGGTCCTTTACTATTCTCAATGTACATTAATGACGTTGCATTCTTCTTTTCATATTTTTGCTGATGATGTACAAATTTATAGGAGTAGTCGCTTAGATAATGATTCCATTAACTCTAATATTTCTCTTATTAATGAAGATTTGGTTAGAATTTATAATTGGTCACTATCTAACCGACTCGCTCTTAATGCTAATAAATCTCAGTCTATTATAATTTATAAAAAATCTATAGATACTGCCTCTTTTCCTGGAATTTTTCTCGGTGATTCTTTAATTCCATTCTCTATAATACAGTTAGAAATTTAGGGTTAATTTTCAATAAAACTCTTACTTGGGGTAATCATTTGATTAAGGTTAGCAAACGGGTTTTTGGAATGCTTAGTTGTTTGTATAAAGTTGCTGGGTTTTCTGATAGTAATTTTAAAAAGCGTATGTTCCCCTCGCACCTTCTTCCACATTTTATATTTGGGGATGTTTTTCGTATGCTTCAGGAGAATATGAATGTTCTCCAAAGATGTTTCAATGCTTGTACTCGTTTTGTTTTTAGTATTAGGAAATATGATCACATTTCTCCCTTTTTAATTTGATTCTGTGTTGTAATTTAGTTGATTTTTTTGAACTTCGCGTTTGTCTTTTTATTTTTAAGCTTCTCAGGACTAAGCAACCTCCCTATTTATTTAATAAGTTATTGTTCAGTAGGTCTTATTCTTCAAATTTACGTTTACTTCCCCCTACAAACTTGTGTAGGTCTCTAAATACTTCGTTTTCGGTTAGAGGTATTTCTCTTTGGAATTCTATTCCATTAGATATTAAGAGATCGGCGTCGCTTAGATCTTTTAAAACGAGTTATTTTGCGTGGCGCGCTTAAATGACAATACATTTGTATAATAATATTTTTATATTTATTTATATTGTTTTTGTACGTAGTTTGTAAGTATTCACTTCTTGCTGTATCCTCCGTAACAAATGAGCTTGAGCTCAACATGGAGGGTATTAGCATGGAGTGGATTTGTTTTTCGAAAAAATCTGAGGTTTTATTGCCTAATGGAAGTATTTTTTTGTTATTGATGTTAATTTATTATGCTTCCATATGTGCTTTTCCTCTACTAAAATTGTTACGTCAATCTATCAATAAATCTAAATCTAAACCTAAATGACCCCATTTATTTTTGCGATGGGTCCAACCCCGCGACTTGTAAAACATCCCCAAACCATGATGGAAGAGCCTCCATGTGTTACAGTTTTTTTTCATGTACCGTGGATTTAATTCTTGATTTGGGGAACGTCTAACATATGGTCTACCATCATTGCCAAACAAGTTAAAGTTACTTTCATCGCTCCAAAGAGGATCCAAAATCCTTGTGACTTACTTAAATGCCAATATTTATTTCCGAATGATGTGGTTTCTTCTTGAATTTAAATCCTCGAAAGTAATTATCTTGAAGCCGCATTTTGACAGTTCTCGCTGCAAGATTAATTCCTTAATTGAATTCCAAATCTTCTCGAATCTGTGTTGAAGTAGCAAACTGATCTTGCTTGCTCATTCTGATGAGATGATTTTATTAGATAGGCGGGTTTCCATTTTAATTTGTGGCTTATTTGGCACTGTGTTTTTATATTTTTTGAGACGGTTGTGTATTGATTTTGATGTATTTACCTGTGTTGTATTACATTGTTATGTATTTATTGGGTTTTCCACCGTCACTTTTAGTGTAGTGAGTGAACTTAATTTTGCTTTTTGGTGATACTGTAAAAATTGTCACATAAAGAACAAGCTATTCTCATTTTTTATTTCAATTCAATTTAATTAATTAATTTTAATTTATTAAAATAAAATCTCGTAACAAAACTGTACAAAAGTAATGGAAAATAATATAACTATAACTTATTTAAATATTATTTTATATTATTATTCAAATATTTATTTAAGTCAACCTATTCACCGTGCGGCTTAATTAAAATACCAAGACTTTTATAGCCTGAGAAGCCTGTGTTATATAAATAATAAGCAATAACTAAGGAACATTTCATGAGACAGATAAATTGTTTTTAGTTATATGATCTAGGAGTAAAATGTATTACACATGTTTTGTATAGTAGTGGCTTAACTTAAATACCACAACTGTACATTATTTGATAACATCTAGAGATCTGTGTAAATAATACTAAAATAACCTTGGATGGCTATTAACATCAAACTACCTCCTACACTTTCATATAACATGTTGCAACTGGATCGGTTAAAATTGACGTAAAATTTTACAATGATCTCTTTATTTATGTAGTTTGTGGCAAATATTTTATTACACTAACACTTGATTTTCCCTTCCTGCATGTAATAATTATACATAAACCAACTTTTCGAAAAAATAGTAAACAATTCCTTGTACTGTATCAATTTTTGATATTTAGTGGTATTAAAACACATGATTTTTCTTTTCTTCTTGCATTTAATAATTTTTAGAACCAAACTTAGCTAGCAGACTTATAAATTTTTAATTATACTGTGTTAAGCGTTTTGAGTATTAATTCTTGATTTTAATTTCCTGTATGTAATTTTTTTAGCAAAATACAATTTTCATAGAATTAGAAAAGGTTTCTTTGTTGACTCGTCCATAATATTTTAATAATTCAAATAATTCTTAATAGTTGATGGTAAATATTTTCTGAATTTTACTGCCTGCATGTAATGATTTTACACAAACTAATTTTTAGCGAAATCGTAATGACTTTTGTGCTGGTTAGTCTTCTAAAATATTAACAAATCATTTTATAAAGTTTTAATAGTTGTTGGTTAATATTTAGTAGTTCGAATAGATTTTCACTTCCCGCATGTAATAGTTTTACACAACACAAGCTAATAGACAAACTAAACGATTTTAGTGCTGATTTTTTATAAAATCAATTTTTAAATATATAGTGTTAAGTGATTAGTAGTACTAGTACTTAATTTTCACTTCCTGCGTGTAAATATTTTGCACACACCGAATATTGCAGAATTGATAAAGGTTTCTTTTTGGCCTTTTTTCTTAAAATTTTAAGAATTTAAATAATACATCCTTAACAGTTGATGGTAGATAATTTGTAATAATAACACCTGCTTTTTACTGCCTGCATGTAATGATTTTGCACAAACCAATTTTTAGAGAAACCGTAAAGATCTCTTATAAACGCTTAACAAATCATTTTATAAAGTTTTAATAGTTGTTGGTTAATATTTAGTAGTTCGAATAGATTTTCACTTCCCGCATGTAATAGTTTTACACAAAACAGGCTTATAGATAAACTAAACGATTTCATTGTCGATTTTTTATCAAATCAATTTTTAAATATATAGTGTTAAGTGTTTAATAGTACTAGTACTTAATTTTCACTTCCTGCGTGTAAATATTTTGCACAAACTGAATATTGCAGAATTGATAAAGGTTTCTGTTTGGCCTTTTTTCTTAAAATTTTAAGAATTTAAATAAAACATCCTTAATAGTTGATGGTAAATATTTTGTACAACTAACACCAGCTTTTTACTGCCTGCATGTAATGATTTTACTCACATCAATTTTTAGAGAAATCGTAAACATTTCTTACAAAATCTTAACAAATCCTTTTGTAAAGTTTTAATAGTTGTTGGTTAATATTTAGTAGCACAAATAGATTTTCACTTCCCGCATGTAATAGTTTTTCACAATACAAGCTTATAGACATACTAAACGATTTCATTGCTGATTTTTTATCAAATCAGTTTTTGATTATATAGTGCTAAGTGTTTAATAGTACTAGTACTTAATTTTCACTTCCTGCGTGAAATTTTCACTTCGCGATATGGACGCGAATAAATTACGAAAGGCCCATATATATTTTAATAATCCAAAAATGAAAATTAATTTAGCAGTTCAAATATTAAGTAGTTCTGTAGCAAGCGCATTAGAATTTTGTGACAGCGTTTTAAAATTACCACAGTTTGAAGGGTGTAGTGGAACAATAAAATTTATTAAATCTTCAATAATTCCTTTGATATTTTAAACAGCAAAAAGTTTCAAGATTATGGTTTAAAAAAACCAATATCCCAAAGTAATTTTAATGTTCCTTACGAGTTTCAACATGTGACATGGATCAACAAAAAACAAAAAATTGTTGAGGTATACCAGCCAATTTAAAAGCGAGATTTATATTAGGATAATAAACGTTACAACCTAGTTCTCGAGTTATAGTAAAATTTGTTGATAGTCCCTCAAAAGTCACTCCAATTGTTACAACCCCATCATCGTGTAATAAACGTAAACAAGACTCAATCATATTTTTTTTGTAGGGATGTTAAAATTTTAATAGGGAAATAACCACGAGGAATTTTCCAACGAGCAGTACAACCGACAAATATTAAAACAATTACTTCGGTTGCTAAAGTATTATCATTAGGGTCACTACCTTCAATCTCGACGCATCCCCATATTTCTTTGGTGTGAAAATCGTACTCGTATTTTGGATGAATCTCGTCCAAGCATACGTTCCCAATAACGACCTCACCTGTTTCTTTTTTTGATCGAACCAGTAACTCTAGAATCCGAAATGGTTTTGTGGTAAAACCTGGATTCCCATTTACTACTTTATACCTATTAGCAAGTGTACGAGAGTGAGGTAAGCAGTTTTTAATTTTTTTTTACGCAAACTTGCGTATTTCTTTTTAATATTTCCTTTCTGACTTTTGATTTGAAATTTTATTCCTATATCTATTTAAAAATATTGAATTTGGGTCAGAATGTTCTAGAAATGTATCCTTCTGGCAAGAACTAATGATTTTTCTTCTTGATCTACTACTTTTTTGCATTAAGTTGCTATTTTGTTTTCTCCAGATTGTTGTATTTATTCCGTAAATATTGTAGCTTTTGTCTTCGTAGTTTATTTCTTGAACTCGTAGGAAGTTCAGCACCTGATGACGCCATTGTTCGCTTCAAAGTTATTTTATTAAAATTTTCGTGTGTATGGTAAGGTTTTATAATGTTACTAACAAGAAGAACTAGTACCACTACGAATGCTAGTATCACTACCTAGAGGTGCACTATTTACGAATGGAATGGTTTGCAATTTCGAAGAACTTTTGGTTAAATCGGATATATTATCGTGATTCAAATTTTCCATCTCCTCACGATTAAACAAATTTATACAAATCTATATTAGTACCGGATACATTCAGTTCAGGTACTTCGTCAAATGGTGGTAAAGGATCCTGGAATTCAAAATCAGAAATGAAGAGTGTATTTTTTTTTTTTTTTATCATGGTCTTTATTTTTCTAAATGCATCGACTTGATTGCAACCCACATCAGATAATAAGTTCAATTCATAGTTTGGATCTTCCTCAACATGAGAAGATACTTCAATATTAGCAAAAATAATATCGTCAGCATCATTTATAGAAGTTGGATAAACGTCTTGGGAAACAAATTTAGAATTAGAGTGTTCGGGGCATCCAACCATGTTTTCTTCAGTATTATATGGAATTACGGTTTGATTAATATTGGGGCATGTATTTTCAAGATTATTTGCAGCGACGTCAAACCCACACGGTGATTCGTCAATGAACAAGATAGGAATAGCCGATTTTCTTAAAAACCTCCTCCGATTCGCTTTTGTTTGTGGCATGAAATAGTGCTTTTCAAAATATTCCGAGCAAACAATTGAATTTCTACTTAGTACATCTTGTTCACCGAAGCCAATTGATTTCAAGCATTGCTTTTTCAATTCTCCATATTTTGGTTAACTAAAAATAAATTGCTCGAAGAATACAGAAACACAAATTCGTCTACTATTCGCTATAGTGTTGACTACATCTTTCTCGGAACGAGCAGACACGTTGAGGGATAAGCACAAAGACTTAATGACTGACTATATATTGCATCGAATTTGTGCGCGGTGCAACGATCTAACGATTACATTCAGCGACGATATGTACAATGAAGCATTTATTGTTATCGAGGATCTTTGCGTTTTCATTGCCAATTTACCACTCAGTTACTTCGGTGTGAGTTCGCCAAATCGAAGTGCATCTGATTTAATGGACACCGAACTAAATCGTGAACTGCGGTACGATACTGCAGAAATGACAGCGATTAACTCATGCAAAAAAAAATCATTTATGACCGCATTATGTTGGCAGTTTCGGTGGGACAAGGTGGATATTTTTTTTTTTGGATGCATCAGGGGGAACGGGCAAAACATTTCTCATTTCGCTTTGGTCGTTGCATCATCTGGCATTGCAGCAACTTCATTGGTTTGAGGTAGAACAGCTCTTTCAGCATTTACGCTGCCACTGAATAGAAAAGTTGCTGTCTGTGAAATTACTGTATGCATAACATTGACCGCATATTTCGCGATGTACGCACACAATATATAAATCATGCGTGGCTGGCAGAAAGATTCATTTTGACAGCAAAATATGTGGACTCCAACGAATTAAACTTCAACATACAGCAGTCGTTGCCAGGCGACTTGGTATCATACATATCGATCGATACAGTTTGCGATGCCAACGAAGCTGTAAATTATCCAACATAATTTTTGAACTCACTGGATTTGCCAAGCATGCGACCATACCTTCTACGACTGAAAGTTGGATCTCCGACAATTTCACTTCGGAATTTGAACCCACCACGGTTGTGCACTGGCACGCAATTGATCATTAAAAAATTGATGTAAAACATTATCGAAGCTACCAATTTGAATGGCAAATTCCAAGCCAAAAATGTTTTGCTGTCACGAATTCCAATAATTCTCACAGACGTGCCAATTGAATTCAAACGCGTTTAATTTGCTATTAGACTACCATTCGCAATGACAATCAATAAGTCGCAAGGCCAAACGATGTCTGTTTGCGGTTTAGATTTGGGCACATCATACACAGAAAAAAATAACTTAGTAAAATTGATAAAATATTAGTATTATTGATAAAAAACGCAACCCATAAGTAAAATTGACAAAATTGATAATTTTTTTCATCGGTTTAAGGGGAAAAGCAAATGTGGTAGAAAGTATGAACAGTTTATAGTGTTTATATGAAAATTATGAATATGATAAATAATTTTTTTTAAATAACTACTAGAGGTTCATCACTTTGATAAATCGATTTATGGGAATGTTACTAATGTTTTCAAAATGAAGTTCAGTTTCAGTAATCTATAATAATTCTGTTTGCTTATGATGCAAAATTAATCATTTTAAAGAAACTTCTTATTGATACGATAACCTGATTTCATGAAAACTATACATTTCGTTTTCTAGTTTATAAAAAATGTATTGTCCACATACAAACCTCTTTCGATTTAATAACTCAATCTGAATGAAAATATAAAATTTGTATTTAATTTTATGAATTTATTTTTTATTTAATCTTATTTTTTATTTTTAACTTAGATTTTTTTCAAACAAACATAACTTTTAAAATTAATGAAATATTTTTGGTTGATAATTGCAACAATTTACGCTGGATTTCCAGGAGCACCTCTTGTAATGAAAAATTCTGCCGGCACAAGTTTCCAAAAACCTGAAAAGTGAATTGATTGAACTATTATCGCAAACTAATAATTATTTTCCAATAAACTCACCAGTTGGTTGTTGCATTTTCGAGTGTTGAGTGGGTTGATAAGCATCGTACAGGTATGCACTAGATGCTCCAATCTATTTTTGACCAAATGGATCGGGTTGCTCTAATTAGAGATTTTACATGACCCTCATTATTCTCGGGTATTTATCTGCCTCACCATCTGTAAGTGATAATTTGAATGAATATATTAAAATATCTCGAAATTATCACCGATGTTTATTTTACCTGAATATTTAACCTCCAATATGGCGAAGACAACAACTTCAATTTTGCATTTGTTTAGAAGAACCAGCCATTTTTTTCGCATTTTGGTGTCAGCAAAAAAGTTTTGTTCACTTATCACATTTTTCACTTAACACTTTAAAAAGTATTAGAATTACACAATATTTTTCAAAAACTTTATGATTTATAATAATTATAATTAATAAAAAAAAACACAAACTTAGTTAGTGACATCCTGTCGGCATAAAATTTCGATACTGAATACTAGAATAAATGTGCTTTTGTAAACGCCAATATTTCAGTTTTCTGATTTTTACAAAATGTATGAAAATGATAACATATTTTTGAAAGCCATAACTCGATGACATAAAAACATGTAAGTCATAAATTCCTGAGTCAAGTTCATAACTCGACTTATGATTATTAATATTTTTGCCAATGGTTTTATAATTTATGAACGATTTTAATAAAATGAAAACAAGGTTTATAATTTATGAAAAAAGGAGGAACTCATTTGTCTTCTTGCACGGTTAAATGATACACAATTTATGAAAACGATCAGCGTACGTGAATGCTAACTCTGACTCAATTTCTCCTAACTAATTCTAAACAAAAATCTATTTTCTAACCCGTAATTTTGAACCCCGTACAAACAAATACTTATAAGACTATCAAAGCAAAACTGTAAGATGAAATAGTGATCCATCTTCGAATTGCTTTGCAGAAGTTTCGCATTTTCCAAATAAATTTTTGCATGTACTTTGTATCTGTTTACTGAGTCTGAGTCTCTTAAGCCAGTCAAATTTGGTTTTAAATGGTTATTTGTGTACCTTTATTCCCCGGAAGAAAGTATAGCTAAACATACCTGATGGTTTTTTGTCAGGTAATTTTTTTTAAGAATTGATCTTATGATTGAGTGTTTAACAGTTTTGCAATGTCTTGAAAAAAATTATAAATTTTTCTCTGTAACTTCAGAAAAAACGATGAAATGTTTAAAGTAGGATTCATACAACGATAACTCTTAAATTTTCTCATGTGAGCCTCAAGTGTGAACCATAAAAAATTTGGAATTCTGATATTATATAAATGACGTCACTGTGAAAATTAAAATTTTCTAGGAGCAATGAGGTATTCTAACAGTATATAAAAAAATATAAACTATTTTTCAAGCCAGTACGTAAATTTTATAGACGTAAAAGCAAATTTATACATTTCTTACGTTTTGTATAAAATGGCTAATTTGAAAATCATATTTTGCACATTTTTATTTAATTTGTCAAATAAAAAACTTTATTTAAAGACTACTGCTTTTTATACAAATAGTTATTGCAAGCATTACGAATTTTATCAAATATATAAAAAAAATTATACAAAATTGAAAACCAGTAATTTATCAATTTAACAAAATTTATTTTTTTCTGTGTATTTTTCACGCGGACAATTATACGTGGCACGTTCTCGTGTAGGCAAACCATCGAGCTTATTTGTGTTGGCTAAAGACGGACTGACAAAAAATATCGTACACTTCCTCTTCGTAATTAATATTGATTTTCTTTATTCCATTTTCCTACTTTAGAATAAAAAATATATTATTATTTTTCACTTTAACTTTTAAGAGATCAAACAAGACCGACCAAATGGCAAAGTGGTTGGGCGTTTGGCCGTTCCACTTCCATGCCAGTATAGGCTGGCATGGAGCTATGCAATGTACAGATGGTGATAAAATCGGACTTATAGGTCCTCGAATTGGCTAACACTGGCGTAGTAAGGACGGGAAAAACAAACCGCGAAAGAGTTGGGCGGGCCTTGACCCCAGAACAGATTACAGGGATAAAAATAAAAAAAAGGTCAAACAATGAATATGTCCTTTACGTTAATGAAATATACATTGAATTGAGAAAATGAATGGTTGGTGTTTTTTTGTTTCTATCGGGGGTTACTATCTACCACGCTCCATTCCTCTTTCTGTCACAGATTCCATCCCCACATACTTAAAATATATTCTTTATTTTTTATTTAACAACCAAAATATTCACTTATATAATTTATGTAGCAGAACAACGTTTGCCGGTCCGGCTAGTTTTATATTCCGGGTGACTGATACGAAGTGTTACCAACTTCAGACTGTCATTGCTGTCAAACCAGTGATGATCGAGCGCTCAAACTTACACTAATGATAGTTCATTCCATTGTTTACAAGCGTACAAAAGCATTTTAGTGGGAAATATTAAAAAAAAAAAGTTACCCGCAATGGAATTCAAGCGTAATAGTGTGATTGCTCTATATTTGGCTGGAAAATCACAGCTGCAGATTGTTAACCAGTTAAAACATCTACATGTGAATAAAATGTTTGTGTATCACACCATAAATCGTTAGAACGATACTGGCAACATTGCGAAACGCCATGGTGGTGGACCGAAACGCACTGCAACATCTCCGGATATCATTCGGAAGGTGAAGGCCAAATTGGCTCGGAATCCACGCCGTAGCGGCGGAAAAATGGGTCGTTTGGCGAACATTTCGCTCGAACGGATGCAACACATATTGAAAGATCGGACTAAAGGCTTTGAAATTCCATAAAACGCATAGTCTCATCGATGGTAAAAAAAAGTTAAAGCGGAAAGAGCAAAGGAGTTGTTACGCTTGCACGAAAGTGGCGATTTGCCGAATTTAGTTTTCTCCGATGAGTAACCGTTCGTTATTGAGCAATACGTGTATAAGCAAAACGACCGGATTTACTTGCCCGGCCATTCTACTGAAAATTTGGACCAACGGATTGCCACTCGAAACCAAGCGCTGCCGATGGTGATGTTTGGGCCGCTGTAACGGCCGAAAGCCGTTCACCGTTCGTTTTTTTGGACCGTGGCATCAAGATAAATGCTAAAATTTATCAGGATCATGTGTTGGAGGGAGCGTCGAAGTCTTGAGCACAAAAACATTTCGCCCGCAGTGCCTGGGCATTTCAACAGGACTTGGCACCGAGTCATAAAGCGCACGTCAATCAAGATTGGCTGAGAAACAACGTTCCGCGGTTCATTTCCACTTCCCAATGACCACCAAATTCACCGGATGCAAATCCGCTAGATTCGTCGGTTTTGGGTATTTTGAAGAGCAAGTTTGGGACAAAAAAAATACCAAAGTGTCGATCATCTCAAGCAAGCGCTTCACCGGGAATGGGCCAAAATACCACAGACCCACTTTCATGCTGCATGCAATAGCTTTGTCGGCCGTTTGAATGCCATAATCGTGGCTAAGAAAATCTAAATATTTGTGAACATTTTTTACTTTGATTCAATAAAATTCATCAAAAATAAAAATTCTGTGGCGTTTTGTTTTGGTAACACTTCGTGTCAGCCACCCTGTAGTTTCTAACAAATTTTGTGTACTGAAATTAAAATCAGATTGAGTCGAGAAAATTTACAATACTTATAAAATTATTATTTTGTGAAATAATCTATATTTTATTTAATAAAATGCCCCTTTTCCGGATAAATAAGTCATTTGGGTAATCATATCAAAAGCTTTACTTTTTATACAATCGGGCCCGTTAAATATATACGGCCCTGGTGTAATAAAACAGTCAACACGAAACCCAGCAGCAGTTTTATAATTTCCTGTCATTTTTCCTAATCCACTGCGTATGGTACTTTAAAATAAGAAAGTCTTTGGCTGGTGATGCCATAAATCAATTCGAGACGTTGGGATTATACACGTTAAGTTTTCCCTTAAATATTCAGAATGGGTTTGGTTACCATTTAATAATATTGACATTTAATATTAACTATTGGATACAATTTACAAATTACATTCTGCGCAATTATTTTTTCGTGATTGGCTAACAATTATAAAAATACACTTAAACAATTAATCGTACCGGAATAACAAAATTCCATATTTCAATAAACATATATTTTAATTAATGAAGCGATGCTAAAATTCGCAAACGAAAATACTTCAAATTGGACCATTATAAAAATTAAACATTAATTCTAAACAGATTGAACATAATGTTGGTGAACGATTTTTAAAAAAATACTCTAATTGCTCTAGCCCATGCCCATAAATATAAAAGTTTAGGAAAACAACCAACAAAATACTTCACAAACACACATAAGCATAAATAATTTAAGTTGTACATATGAAAAATCATTTAATTGTACATCCCTGTAAAGCACTAATTTTCGCTAAAAACTTTCAAATCCACTTAATTATTAAAATCGAAAACTTTCCAAAAAAAGTGCTGAAAAATTTTCCACAACAAAAAAATATAAAACTCATAAAAAATTACAACGTGATGGTTATCTCATTATTAAATAAAGTAAATTTATTTATTTACTTTGTTAATGTAAATCTAAAAGCTCGAAAATAAAATGTTTTCCAACACAATGTTGCTTGTGATAAAATTGAAAAATTCAACGAACCAGTTATAATTGAAGCATCAACTTCAATTACTTAACACAAAGGAAAATAATAGATTTTGGTATGTAAATGTACGCAAAAAGCTTGAGCGAGACACAAGGGGTGTATGAACAAGGTTAAAATCGACGCCGCACATAGTTTGGTGATCGTGTCAGGCCTATGTGACGAAACCGTTAAAATAATTTTTTATAAATCTACTGGGGATTTTAAATTATATCCGACTAATTATGTGCGACTAGACATGTTTCCATGTCAATTAAATTTAATAACCCCATGAATCCGTAGTGTATAATTAGGCTCAGTCGAATTGCGTGAAAATTTGTCAAAACTGCGTGTCGAAAATTTATTTTCACAAAATAATGTAGTAATCCACACACATTATTGCGAACATGTGGATATTATCCCTTAATATTAAATAAAATCACCATATGTTCAAACAAATAGTGGTGTCACAACACAAATAATTCACATATTATTTCAATATCATAATTAATTCATAAAGATTAAATTTTATATCCTATTTTGGCGGTGTTGTTGCCTTATTATATTCTCATGAAAATGGGGAGCGAACATTTTTATTAAAATTTGTGCAAAACCATTAGCGCAAGAAAATTTATTATTTTATTATTGCTAAAAGCCATGTCAATCATGTGTCGTTTCAAACATTTTTAACATGCGTGTACACAGCAAATAATATTTAGACATATTCTTCGTACGAGGAGTGAAATAATTTTTAGTATAGTAAAAGCTCCTGAGGTTGACAAACTTACTCCCTCCAGAGGTAACATCCATTACTCTTTAAATTGTGGATATTGCATACACAATAAACATACTCGTATTTACAATAATTATTGTAAACTCAATTAAATTAATTACATTTTGCGTTTCAATCGAGTTTTTGCAGTTGAATTTTCCCGAGATGGAAAAAATTTAAAAAAATGAAAACTACACCAACAAACTAAAATGTACGTTCCGTACAAATAGAGAAGCTTTTTTATAATATGAAGCTTTTTGTTTTATGTCTGCACAAAACTGTATGTTGTCGACGATTTTTCAGTTTTCCTTCATCCCTATTATCTGTACCATATTCTATTTGGTTATGTACGAACACACACGCATACGTCAGTGTACGGCACATATTTAACTTTTCGTCTTGAAAGTCATTAATCAAAATAATGGATTGGGTTTTTTGGGAAAACTATATGATCTTATCGTAATTAATGTCTGCTACAGTTTTCATTCCGTTTTTTTTTTTATCTAAACAGGGTGTATTTTACATTCTTTTGTAAAAAAATCGTTATTGAATGCTTTTGTGCACCCTACATGAACAAACGACATTATGATGATTTGATTGATAATTAGTGCCTTTGGTGGCTAAGTATTCTATACGGTATACATTTGTGACTGTGGAATGTTTTAACATGGAAATTGATTAGATCTGTAAATAGGTGTCATTAGAAAAATGTCAAGTTAGTTTTTTAGGGTAATTGATTAATGAAGTAAAGAAAACATTTTTAATTTATCATGTATCTACATTGTGGTAGTCAATTAGTGATATCTGATATATTTATATATATCCAAGAAGGATTCGGTGCATTTACTATTTTACAGGAAATAAGATTAGGATAATGCAAGAAAACATGATATTAGCGACTGTTTTTGTTATACCTGAACGGACATTATTTGCGTAATTGCCAAGACGATTGTATGACGATTATTGCGATAAAATAAAATTTGATGTAGTTTAAAAAATCTTCATGCGGAGAATGTGGAAAATATGTCGATAATGCGCAGATTATTATTAATGTTAGCGTTAAGCAAAATTATACAATATCTATGATAATAGATCCATTCTTGTCATCTTACTTGTTTCGGTTTGTAGGCTGTTATTCTTGAAGTAAATGCTACTTTCCTAAAAGTGGTTTGAATAAAATTTTGTGTTAACGAAGAGACGTTGAAAGTTGTTGCAACTTATCAAGACCGAAAAATTACTTCCACATTCATATTATTGTGTTATTTTGGTTTTTCCTTTTAATTTCGACGAAAAACACATTTTTATCATTTTCTGTCCATTTATTGAATTTAAATCGTTTGAAATCTATCGAATAAACATTGCATCGACAAATACAGATACAATAGAAACTATTTAGAATAAAATTAAATCGATTCAGTTGATTTTTCTTAATTTTTCCCTAAAAAATTAACATTTTTCTTAAGTTTTTTAATTTTAATTTTCTGATTCGTTCGTGTCGCCTTCGGGATCTTCTTCCTCTTGCAAATTCCAACAAATGTCACCCAAGAATGCATGTAGCTTTTTGCCGCTTTGTCAATGTTCAAGCCATGCCGTCAATTGGTGAAAAGGCTCGACATTTGAACGTTTATATTATGAAATAGGTCAGCATATTTCAATATACATATTTACGCCAATCAACGGATCGATTAATTTCGAGAACATCCTTAGTAACTTCTTTTAAATATTTCCATGCCACAAGCTCTCGTTTACTGAAAGCATTTTCAAATGCATCATCGTTCGTCAAACGACGAATATCTGGTCCATTAAGTATTCCTGTAATAAAAAACAAGCACAACACCAACCTTCTTTTATTTTCATTCCACTTAACCGTGAATAAATGCGACGCAATTCGCTTGATATGAAATGGTGGTTGCAATATTTTTTCAATTGGCACAAGTGAAGCCTCAACCGATGGGTTCGTATAGCAATCTAATGTTCTTATGTAAAGCCCAGTTCCGTTCGTTGTACTGGTCGCCTTTAAAACATAAGCACATAAAGCACATGTTTTTAGTGTTACCCATTTGCATGCCTCTTAAAGAAATTATCACCTTTAAATCAGCACAAACTTTCCATTGATGGTCGTTGTATTTAATCAAATCAATGATTTTTTTCATTGATGCATAAGTTTCGTTTGTGTTTGTGCTGAGTGAAATTGGAATGCAATTCTTTGAGTTTATTTATTTATTTATTTGTTTTCTTATACAATTTTAGAAAAGCTGCACGTCCTATTTTGAGCTTTAAGCTCATTTATAACAGGACGAGCAGCCCTTAATAAATTACAAATGTAAGATAAATTTTTTTCTAATTTCTTTGTAAATCGCAAATTCAATTTATACCATTGTATGTTTTGTATCATGGTAACTGCAGTTATCGAAGCTTCACAAAAACTGTCCATCGAACAAAACAGTAATAAAACAAGTCGTAACAAGATTGAACCTCCCCTTCGTCTTCTAATTAACTTCTTCGGAATACATATTATACTTAGGCCGACTAGGTCGCATGCTTGACAGTATTGAATCACTTATTCCTATTATTTAATTAGACATAATTAAAAATTTTAAAAATAAAAATGTAAATCTTACAATATAAAAAAGTGACATGTCGACACTAAAGTCAAAGCCAACTCCGAGTTGGTAACGTGAAGGAGAACTGGTTTCAAACTGCTTTTGGAGGAATCGATAAACAGTCGCCAATCTTTGGAATTATATGCATTGTGCATTGTGCATTGTGGATACCAAACCACGAATATCAGTGCAAAAAGCGTATGATTATTCTCAATTGATTTAAAAAAATGCGTAAAATGACGATGACAATTTATTGCTCCATATATTCGAACATTTGGGGCCCAAATGTTCACTTGTTTTAAATCCTTTCACAAAATAATGGATTGCCGCTGCGATAGTTACAGGCGTCGTACCATAATATCCAAGCGATTTTGCGAGATTTCAATGTGATTGCATGGCACAGTGACATTTGATGGTTGATATATTGATGCAAATGTTTCTCCGGTTTCAACAGATTCAAATGTTGATGGTAAATATTCTTCAGTTGGGTTTGATCTCTTCGGAACAGGAATTTCATCTGAATGCAGCAGCGGTAGTTGACCATTTGTCGTTATAATGTATGTCAAAGAACCAATTTTTTTCTGTTTGTACCTTTGTACCTTTGATTTTCAGTTTTTATGTGTTGTGCGAAATTTGATTTTATGTACTTTTTTAAATTTGGTTATGTCGTTGATGTGTTCTTTGTATCTTATTTGAGAGTCCTGTTTGGTCTAAGTATGCCGACCTTCAGTTGTATTTAACCTTACCTGTGTATACGGATCTCTGCACAGGTGGTCCCATGTTTCTCTAGGCGGCAAGGTAGAAGCCGGAGTCTTCTGTGAGAAGCTTTTGTCAAAACTGACAGGACCTTGCCTTTTTGGGGAACTCGCTAAAAAGCTGGGTCTACAGACGAATGACTTTGTAGAAGTTGCATGGAAGACGAGGAGGAAGAGACTTTAGATAACTTTCTATGCTCGTGTTCGGCACTATCATACAGAAGGCATAGGTATTTGGGGTGTACAATATGGCCAGCCTTTCAGATCTCGCGGACTGTGGAGTGTGACATATTTTGCGATACGTAAGTAGCTCCGAATGATTTTGAACAGGAGTAAAAAGGAAATTGGATCCTGTGGTATCACAACGGGCCACTACTGGACTAAGTGTGCGGAAGCAGCGACTCTAACCTAACCTAACCTAACCTTGGCCTAAGTAAAACACACATATATGGTGGATGTAGTTTTTCAGTCTTGATATGTGCGACGAAGTTGTTTGTCTTGACTGGCGCAACAACTTTGCCGAAGAAAGAATAACGAAAATCTTAATGGTTCAAATACTATTGTTGAACAACGAAAAAAAAATTCCTGTTTTTACGACATTTTGTATAAAAAAATCCACTGGGTGCATTTTTTCGGCTGGAATAATAGGAACAACTTCGCTGAAAAAAGCAAAACGAATATCTTAATTGCGCAAGAGTTATCAACGTGAAAATGAGTGTATATTTTGACAAATTTTTGACTCAGAGACAACACATGTCGAAAGCGATAACTCAAAAATGTTGTCTAACTTTGAAATGGGACTAGCATCATTGAATTCAGCCTGCTTGAATTAGGGTTACCCCTGGGTGCCCAGCTTGTCAAAAAAAAAAGTTTGCGATTCAGGCACCGTGATACGCATAACTGGTATGAATTGCTAAAGAATCCTAAGAAAAAATGGTGGTGAACCAAATACGCTTCGACTAAATAATTTCAATGGAATAAAAGTCAAGTTTTTGCGTTGTGATCATCGCTCTAACCATGATTTTATGTTAGACCTATTAGATGCCGATGTCGACGACAATTTTCAGAATTTGTTTTAGTTATGCAATGACCATCGATTTTCCAATTGCATATCGTTGTTATTTAGCGAAATCTCTTGTCTATAACTATTTTCAGAAATTCGTCATAGTTATGATATGATTATCCATGGCCCAAATGCTGAACAAGTAGATTTTGCGAGGAGATCATCGATTTCATAATGTTTTTATGTAAGATCTATCTGATGGTCATATAAATGCCTATTTACAGAGTTTTGTCATAGTTCTGAAATGTTCATCCATGGTTTAGAACCATATCCTTGAAAGTATGACTATTTTCAGGATTTCGTCGATGTTTTGGAATGGGCATCTAGTATATCTAACATAAAAATATAGTGAAATCGATGATCGCCCCCCAAACCAAAAATCTCAACTAGTTGTAACTGGATACATGGCTTCTTACATACGTGTCTAACTTTTTTTTAAGAATCGTACAGGAATTAAAAATTACGTGTTAGTATACAAAATATTATCGATTAATTATGAAAATTGAATTATTCGAATTGTTAGAACTTTATAGAAAAAATTAACAAGTTAACAAACATAAACGAATTCCGGAATAATCGGTTTGTGTAACACAAATTCATGCAAAAAGTGAAAATCAAGTATTAGTACTACAAAATACTTACTACAATATAAGATAAGAAAATAAGATTAGATGTTTACAATGCAGGGCAACTGTTATCCTTGTTACCTGTATCATACTTCATGCTACTTTAGCAAGATGTATACAAGTTTTTTCGATTAACGTGGTGAACTGACTGGGAATCGTGAACCTACGAGGGTTTCTACTATTACTAATAGTTTGTTTAATGTTCTAACTTATGGAAGAAACTAATAGCAAAAATTTGTTTGTAAAACAACATTATTACATGCAGGAAGAAAAAAATCAAGTGTTGATACTACCGACCAAATGGCGTAGTGGTTAAAGCTTTGGCGTTAGGATCGTGAGGTGCCGTGTTCGAATCCCGATAGGGGTAGAACGCAAAGGAAATTTTCAGCAACAGCTTACGATCTGTGATCGTTACAACTACGACCCCTATCGGCGTGGGCCGTCCCACTCATGGGCCGACCCATCTGCCATGTCCAGTACTATCGGCTGGCATGGAGTTATGCAAAAAAAAATAGTAACTAATAAAAACTAGAAAAAACGTCAAAACAGAAACTTTTCGAAACTTTTAGGGATATTATTTGTGTAAATTGTTTATATGCAGGAAGAGATAATCAAGTGTTAGTACTACAAAATATAAACCCCTCTATCGTATATTTAAAATTGATAATTTGAATTGTTAAACTTGTATATTCAAAACCAACACAAAAACTTGCACAAATTCTTGTGAAATTGGTTTTTGTAAAGTTATTACATGCAGGAGGTAAAAGTCAAGTGTTAGTACAACAAAATATTAATAATCAAACATTAAAAAAATGTTATTTGAATTATTAAATTTCTATAAGTTAAACAGCACATACATTTCTTTGAATTGTCGAAAAGTTTGATTGTTTACAATAATTACATGCAGGACGTAAAAATCAACTGTTATTATCAATATATTGAAACAGATTTTTTGAATTGTAAAAACGTTATTAATTTTTGCCCCTTTATTAATCAACTGATACTGAGACATCTAGCGATTTATCTTTCAAATTTTACATTTCTTAAACAATTCTGATTTGTTCGGGTGAAACCCATTGGTTAGCCCCAAAATTAATTCAACCTATTTAAAATATTAATTTTAATTTTGTATATTTACTAGGTGAAGTAGCCTCGTTCTTTGAAGACTTCTTTCAACGATAGGGTTATCTATCATATGGCGAATATAGGGGTTTCCATGTTCCTCGAGCCTTGTTTCGAGTTTGGCGGCATGCTATTTGATTTCATTTTTTTTGATGTATTCCATCAAAACTGGGTGCTACGGAGAAACATGTTTTGAAACGACTGTATCATTTTAGCATTTGTTTGCTTAGTACATTCCCAGATTTGAATACCGTAGGTCAATATCGGCTTCCGTATTTGCCGTAATAGCAGCAACTTGTTGTGTATTGTAAGCTCAGAGCCTCTACCTATGAGCCAATACATTTTTCTGAGCATAATATTAAGTTCTTCTTTTTTCTTTTTACATGCTCTCTCCAATTGAGCTTGGCATCGAGTGTCATGCCAAGATATTTAGCTTTGTTCGCATATGCCACCGGTCGTGAGTTAATTTCTATCGGGAGATGGGAAGCTTTTTGATATGTCAAGTTAATATGCGTGGATTTCGTCTCATTAAATCTTATGTAGTTTGCGCGTTGCATCAACGACATTAGTTCTAATCGCTAAGATTGTTGTGTCATTTGCAAAGGTGGCTATGGTTCCTTCATCTGTTGTTGGAATATCCATTGTATATAATAAATACAGGATTTGTCCTAAGACACTCTACTGTGGTACATATTTCACACGAAAATATCTATTCGATAAATAAGATCTTAGTTTGGTATAAAATTGCCTCGGCAGATCTCAATGCAGCTCGAATTCCAGTCCACTGTGCCAGACTTTATCGAATGCTTGGGCAACGTCCAAAAATAAGCTGGAGCATAGTTTTTTACGTTCTAACTTTCTTTCAATAATGTTGGTGATTCTATGCACCTGTTCAATTGTGAAGTGTTTTTCTCTGAATCCAAATTGATGTGGAGGAAGTAGTTGTCGGTTCTCAATTATTGGTTTTAGTCTTTTTAGTAATAATTTTGCAATGAGTTTTGACATAATTGGCAGCTTTGAACTTGGTTTTGCAATCATGATTACTTCTGCTACTTTTCATTGCCACGGAACACATTTTAACCGAAACCTTGCATTGATTATGTGTAATAGCTTACGAAATACTTTACCTGGTAGAGCCTTGATTATTTGGCAAGTAATCAAGTCATACCCTGGGGCATTTTTAACATTCATGTTGCTTTTTACTTCTTCTTTTAATTCTTTCAGAATTACTGGGCGTATATCAAAATCATTTAGCTTGTGGATTGACATTATATTCTCATTGGCCGCTTGCCTTGGTGGTGGTTGGAAGGTATCCTCGAGATGATTGGAAGGTCCTCTCTTTAGGAGCTCTTGCTCAGGTTCCATTCTCCTTTTTTAAGTAGAGGCACTTGCATTTTGGGTCTTTTGAGTTCCTTCGTCGCCTTTCACAGTGAATAAACAGTATGTTTAATCAACATTTCAAATATGTTTTGTTGAACCCAAACCTTTTACTACTTGGACAAATAAACTTCTTTGGCCTGTGTTGCTTGGTGTGGATTTTGATCCATCTCATTTGATATTTGATCCCTTCGATTTTGGTGATTTTGGGGTTGGTTTCTTGTTGGGTCTCTTGATTTTTGTAGTTATTTAGCAACCCCACAGCCTCGATAATGGTGTAAGGTACACATGGTATGTGTTGTATCATTTGTTGACTGGACATTTAACTTCAGTGCGTGTAGTTTTTACAGTTACGACGCGTACGATTCCATCATGACTAGGATGAATGTTTACAACTTGACCAAGGAGCCATTGATTAGAAGTTAAATGGCCATCTTTAATCAACACGACGTCGTAGACGCTTAATTGTTCGGAGTTTGTTTTCCATTTGTAGTGTTGTTGGAGTGTTGACAGATAGTCGCGGGACCAGCATTTAAAAAAGCCTTGACTCGTCGTTAAATATTTTGCCATCTGGGGAGTTTGTTAATTGGAATGTCCCCATCGCCTATGAGAAAATGCTCTGGTGCCAGTAATTGTAAATTTATCGGATCTTCGTCGATTCTGCATAGTGGCCTTGAATTTAGAATTGAATCGATTTGACACATACAAACATACAAAAACTGCAATATAAGCTTTTTCAGATGGAGCATTTTTGCGTTTGCTTGTTTTATCTGCATTGTTCCAGCATAGTCTAATCCAGTTTTTAAGAATGGTCGGCTCATATTGCATCATGCTGCTGGCAAATCACACATGTTTTGCTCGAATTTACCGCACCGATGACGTATACATTTGACACATATTTTAAAACACCTATTGATTGTAGCGAGCTCCAATCATCCTATACTTTTGTCTGAGAATGTTCAGCGGGTGTTTTACAGAGTAGTTCATGCCCACCAATTCGAAGTAACCCTTTGAAATCGATGAATGGATCGAGTGAAGAAAAACTACTGCTCTTGCTAGTGGTTGCCAACTCAACAATGAACGATAGTTTCTGTACGTTGCGAAGTAAAACTGTTTCGGTCTCATTCATTTCGGCAGGATCAATGGCACTTCTTCTTTCCTTTAGTGGCTGATATTTCCCAAATCTCAATACAAAAACCATAATTTTTCTTAGGTTGAACTAGGATGAACATTTTGTGACGAGTAGTGTGACTGTATCTTCTCGTGTTCCGGTTTAAAGCAAAACATTGACAAATTTTGGGCGTTCGTTAAAGGAAACATCTTCCGTATTAACCGCTCGCTCATTTGATTTTGGCCATAGGTAGATATATGTTCGGACAACCATTTTGGCCCTTGCCATCGGTGATTTAAGTTTGGCATCTTTTGTGGGTTTACTCCTTGCGTTATATAGTCAGCTGGATTTTGCCTTGGTTCCATATGTGAAATATTTGATGTTCAATCTGCGAAAAAACTTTTCCATCTCCTGGGCACGTCCGAAAGCCAATGCAAGACGATCATGGAATCTGTCCATGCGTGGATCGTTTTATTTTCGTTTCTAGTCTAGGTAACGAGATTTGCTTTAATGGCGCTTTAGTGACTTTATCTTTTGCACAGACGATATTTACTGTAACTTCACCTAGTTCGTTTACTGCTCGCAAATAAATCACGCTACCATATACTGCTTCAGAAGCATCGCAAAAGGCATGTAATTGAAGTGATGTTTGGATCTTGCATATTGGTAAACATCTGGGAATCTTAATTTCTTAATTCTTCTTTCCTTCTAAGACTGGCTGGCATCCCAATCTAAATTTAATAACCAAAGTTTTTGAAGAATTATTTTGAAGTAAATGACTGTCGGTGCTAGCCATCCCAAGAGATCATAAACTTTAGATGCAGATGATAATATGCTTCGTTTAGTTCAATTTAGTCCAAGAATCGGCATGCCACACTATGCCTAAAGTTTTAATTGATGAATCATGTTCTATTAGTTTCGGTATAGTTTTTCTAGTTGCGAGAATGATCGCAAAAATTCGGATGAATTTGATTTCCATTTTCGCGGATTAAATCCACTGTTGTCTAAAATTGTAATAATTTGCTCTTTAAGTTGTTTCTAATGATTCACAACCCGTGAGAAGATCATCAGTGTAGAAGTCATTGCGAATCGAGTGAGAGTTCTTTGAATACAATGATTGGAATCTTTCGGTCGATTTTTGGAGTGTTCTTAATGCCAAAAAGGGAGAACATGCGGTACCATACGTTACAGTGTTGAGTTTAAACACCTCTCTATCAGTGTTAGGATTATCACGTTATAACATCAATTGATAATTACAATCCATCGGGTTTACCTAAAGCTTCGAAAACAACTCTTGTAGTACTACTGGTTGACTTCATGACAGCATGATGCGGTATAAAATATATTGCATCATCATCAGCTGAATCTCCTTCCATGGAATAAAACACATATTAACTAGTGCGATATATTCACTCATGAACTCCTTGTAAGCCTTATCAAAGTCTGGAGATGAGACAAATCGTTTTTCCATTGCTAACAATCTTCGGCGTGCAGCTTGTAATGAGCTGTCTAACTGTTCTTTTGGCTGTTTAAAGTGAAGTCTCACAGTGAATTTACCACTTGAATCTTGTGTTGTCGGTTCATTATAGTGCGACTCGCACCACCTTTTGGAATCATCGGATTGAACTTGCTGCGGAATTTCTTCTCAACCTCACAAATTTTTTTACTAATTGGTTAATATCTTCTTCATGATTATTTGTTATTCATGTATTGCTGGAAGTATGTAAATTGGTAGTTTCGGTAGACTCTGACGTGAAACTACCGGCAACCAACCATCCAAATTTCGAATTTTGTAGCTGTTTTGAAGCCGATAATTTACTTTCTTTCTGAACTTAGTGTCTCAAAAAATTCGTCTGCTCCTACTAAAATGTCGATTTCATGGCGTTTATGAAATTCTGGAGCAGCAAATTCTAACTGTTTTGGACCTGGATGTTGTATAATTTGGCGTCGGTGAAGTGCTGCTAAATTTGTGATTTTTTGTATGAGCCAAAGCTGTCATCGTAGTAGAATATTGTTTATTTAGGCGATAAATAATTGTCACATCTGATTTGTCGTTTGTCGTGCCAGCAGATTATGACGCTTGGCCGTATATTGAAATGCAAGCATTCGTTCGTTGTAGGCCGAGGTTTTGGATGCACGACTTTGTTATAAAGGATATTTGTGGACTTGAGTCAAGCAGTATTCATGCTAGCCGGAGTTGTCCGGTACAGCTGGTTATATACACTAACGCTGTTGGAAGTATTGTACCATGTGCTGAATACAGTGTATGGAGTACTGAAAATGGTATGAATGCTCGAGATGGTGGTTGCAGTAGACAGCAGTTGACAGTAGTTGATAGCAGACTAAATTTGAAATGATGTAGCAACGTATGATGGCGGTTGTTGCAGGTAAGACAAGATGCCTTGCTATAATTCTTATTACTAGCTATTTCTCGAGCTCTCGCTGTTATATTTTTAAATGTGGGGCATTTATACAAGTAATGTAGATTTTTAGTATCTTTAATATATAAGAAATGTAGACACACATGCAATCGTGTTGTCAGTGCCGGTTACGAAAGTTTTAATAACGGATCTTGCACAGGTAGAACGTTTCTTACTTGTTGACTCGCACATCTCTAGTGCGTCACAATGTAGATTGAGGAAATTAATAAATTCAAAAATGGTGTGAAGATTCATTGGCAATTTTCATCAACATCAAGTAAATAAGCCCTGGTTCACTTGTCTCGGCATCGATTCCCAGTACACGAAGACTTCTGAGAACTTCATCCACATTTTACGCTATTCGACGTAGGTCCTTAGCTTTTGGGTCTATAACATTGATTGGATAAGCGTATGCACAATAGGGATCAACTTATTGTAGCGCTTACACAACTTCTCCCATTCTCTACTAAAATTTGCTTCTGTTATACTGATATACCGTATTAATAAAGCTGCACCATCTTTCAACAACCCAGATAAAATATGAAATTTATGTACGCTACTTAAATTCTTGTTATTATAGGTTGTTGTCATATCGAGATCATGGAAGGATGGCCAATATTGATAGTCACCGGAATGCACACCTTTTGAAGGCGTGCATGTGATGCCGAATTAAGAACTTCGTAAAACATTTTTTGCTGTTCACTAAAGTTTTCCAGTGTCGCATTTAACACAGGAACTTCAGTAGAGGCCATGTTTCGATTTGACGTGGCCTTCATATGTAACGTTCGAGCATTATAATAGGTTTCATCAACAGCTTCGGTAATGGGCTTATAACTTTCAATCGCAAATAATTCTACCTTGTACTCATTGAACTTAAGGTAACGCGTTTCTAGGGTTTATAAACGAATCGTAATTGCCTCGATTGACGTGGTATCGGTTATTGTTTCAAGCGAATTTTAGATCATTGTTTATTTGAGTAACTGCACGGTCGTTCAAACGTTCCAAACGAGCTACTATTTTCCTTAACTTCAATTTCAACCAAATTACAAATATATCGAAAGTGTACTTAGGTTCTCTTATTTGTTGAGGGATATCCCGGGTTTCGGAATAAAAAATGTTGTAGACTGAAATTCCAATCCAGCCATGAAGCAGCAATATCTTGGTATTCCAGAAGATGAGTAGGTCGTTTGCTGTCCCAAAATTGTATAGCCACACACAAACAAGGTTCAATTATTTACTTCAGCAATGTGGTTTGTTCGTAGAAAATCCCATTAAAATACGTTGCTTACTTATCGTGCTGGAACAAAATTATAGAAAAAACTAGGTAAAAATTGCGCAAAATTTAAATTAATTATAACGAAAATACAAGTAATTATAACACTTAAGTAACAAAACGCACCCTTTGCCGTATGTAATTAATTGGTAACCTAATTAATTTGACACACGGTTATTAATTGTCACTACAAATTTTTAGAGTTTTGAATAGCTTAATTGCAAACATCATAACTTTGACATAATAATTGGTAAACTAATTATTGAAATTGAGATTCCACATATGCTGAATTTGATTGATCTGGACACTGGCGCGGTTGATCATTACCAATAAAGCGTTTTCCAAATGGAAAATTTTGTTTTTGTGATTTTTATTTATGGAATCTTCCAACAATTGGTTTATGTATATTTATTACATGTACTTCGAGAAAATTCTGTGTTGGTACTTCAAAATACTAACTACTAAATACTAAAAATTGATAATTTAAATTGTTAAAATCGTATGAAAAAAATATAAAATGAAACCTTTTAGAATTCTAGAATAATTGTTCGGTCTAAAGTTATTACATGCAAGAAGTTGAAATCTATTAGTACTATTTAATATTCAAATCAATTATTAATATTTGCTAATTTTAACTAATTAAATTTTTATAGATTAATTTGCATAAACTAATCGTTACGACTTCTCCAGGGAATTGTATTTGCAAAATTATTACATGCAGTCTGTGCAAATCAAGTGGTAATATTACAAAATACGCATTACCAAATATTAATGATGTATTATTTGAATTGTTAAATTTTTCGTTAAAATAATAAAAATAAATCTTTACGAATTCCGGATAATTTGGGTCATGCAAAATAATTACATGCAGGAAGTAAAAATCAAGCATTAGAACTACAAAATACTTATATCATTATATTGGGTTTTCCAATAGGAATGATATGATTTTTAAGTGACGTTTCGACCATTTGTAATATGTCATGATCTGTCATTTTTTGTTTAATTGTATTCAGTAATGTTTACAATTTCATTCAACATCGTGAATTTGCTGATTTTACCTTGGAACAACTTGAAAACGATAACGATTTTTTTTAAGAAAATCATCTTCTCCGATGAGGCTCACTTTCATCTGAGTGGTGCGGTAAATAAACAAAACTGTCGATTCTGGTGCGAAGAAAATACACAAATTATTCATGAAAAACCATTACATTTACCTTAATTGACAGTTTGGTGTGGTTTTTGGTCTGGTGGAATCATCGGTCTGTATTTTTTTCGAAATGAAGCTGGTAACACCGTTACTGTCAATGGAGATCGGTATAAATCGATGATAACCAACTTTTTATGGTCGAAATGGGAAGAAGTTGATCTTGACACCATTTGGTTTCTAGACTAGACTTCACTACATGCCACACAGCAAGTGCAACAATTGAATTATTGCGAATCATATCACTCTTATTGGAAACCCCTATATTTTAAAAGTTATAACTTAAATTTTCAAAATTGGTATGTTAAAAATCAACAAATAAACCTATTAGAATTTTAAATAATCTTATTTTTTTTTTGATAAATTTGATATTTGAATAATAATCATTCTACAAAATAATAACCACCAAAAATTAAAAAATGGCTAAACATATTTGAAGATTGATAATATAATTTTCTAAAATTTTATGGTAACTGCAAATAAACTTTAAAATAATATAAATATTAAAAATTTATAATTTGAAATGTAAACATTTTAAAGTACAAATCAGCAACGAAATCTTTCCGAAATTTTTATTTCGCATTATTAAAATTTTTGTGAGCTAAATAAACAAAGAAATATTTTGCCAGAAAGAGGTTGCCTTTGTAAAATTATTACATGCAGAAAGTCAAAACTAAGTACTACTACAAAAAATTAACCACCAAATAGGAAAATTAAGTCAAATAGAAATCTTTACGCCTTATTCGAAAAGTTCGTTTATATATAATTATTACATGCAGGAAGTAAAAATCAAGTGTTAGAACTTTAACACGTTTACTGCCACGGTAACGGTGCCAAATAACGGTTAAAGGTAATTGTTTCTCCTAAATAAAATTTACAATGAGGCAACCGCGGGGGTAATCCAGCGCTATGTTTAGAGTGCTTCAATCAAGTGCCGAAAAAATATTTTACTTTAAAAACGTATGCAAGTGAACTACCTGTGGGTCACACGGCACTGAACGTATTAAAATGTTTAGCACAAAATGTACAAAAATTGTCACTTTAAACTATTTAGATTTTATGGGAATTAATCGACAGAGTAAGCTGAACGAATTGTAAGAAAAAATAGTGTAAAATTATTACAAGTAGGAAGTGAACCTTAGTGTAAAATTATTACAAGTAGGAAGTGAACATCAATTGTTACTACTAATAAATGATTAAAGAGCCTTGGAACGACCCTCGTGAAATTTTACGAACCGATTTTTAAAACCGCTACACGGGCATTATAACATATGAATGAATGTATGACTATTAACAAGTAATTTTAGAGATTTCGCTTTAGAACTGTTCATACCGCCGGATTGTGGGTAGTCCTATTTAAGAAAACTGAGCTACTTGGAGCATTTAATGTGAAAGTTTAGGTGATTCTTAAAGATCATTTAAAGGTATTTTTAGTGTTATCTATTTAGACCTGTTGATGTCATAGGATTGTAAGTTCTCTTAAGGCTTAATGAACCAGCCTAACGCAATTTTGTTCTTGCGATATTTTACGTGATGGTGTAGGAAGTTATTTCAACCCAATTTAATGACATTCCTAGATCCGACTGGATATTTTTGTTCTAACAGCCAGTCAAAAAAATCGCCGCTGGGTGGAAAATCAACCAGATTGAAATACATAAGTACCTTCTAAAGGTGGTTGCATTTGACAAGGCTCAAGAAAACGAAAGTGTAGGTAAGGAGAAGTTTAAGGAAAAAATATTAGAACAACCACACACCCTCCTTGGAATCATGAGAGAGGACGCTGGTTTAGCGCAATTTTACTAAAATTATGCAGGATGGTAATAAACCCAAGTCACGTTGATAGCATGTGCTGCGTAACGATCGTTGTCTCTAAAACTTTGTGAAAATTCCAGATATAGTTTGGCCTAAAAGCAGTGCTTATTTTAGAAGATGTCTCGGATAGGCTCATTGCACGGGTCTATCATGTCCAAACATTTGGGACTTTATTGGATCCAGAAGCCTGGGAATGCTTAAACTACATTTTATGGTAAAATCCTTTAAGTTTGCCAAATTGCAATTTTGTATCCTTCCTAATTATTCTTAATGTTCATAATGTGTACTATCACTCTAATCCAATGTTATCATTCGTACTACGAAAAAGCAACTGAAGGTTTGACCGATGAAAAAATTAATAATAATTCAAAGCTTAGTCAATACTCTAATGTTTTTAAGGTTGCAAGTAAAATTTTGTGGTTCGCATTTAAATTAAATTGTAATATATAATTAATTACACTTCTTTGTTAAAGCTCACACTTTGGTGGACTCACTGGCTAAAATAGTTTTGACAACTTACCACGTTAGATTGGATTTGACAATACAGTAACAAAATCTACCGGTAAAATGAAATTTAGTACATGTACTAAAACAATTTTATTCTACCAACCAAAATTACATTTCTGTTGCTTACATTTTTACCGAATTGTTTTATAGTATACACCGATTTTGAAGCATCGTAATAAATTACCTATTCATGTAATTTATTTTATTAAAACAATTAATTCAAATGTCAAGCAAGGTGCGGGCATTACATTATTAAAATTAGTTTGTATGGCTGAATAAATATTTTGAAACTTTTGAGTTATGGCTATCGAAATTTGTCCCCTAAAGACGAACGCATAAATCAAACCAAAATATAGTTGGCTTACGTATGAAATTCTCTTTTGATTTTATGTTGGTAAACACCTCCACAACTATTATGCAAAAATAATAAATTCTCCATTGTACATATATCTTGTGGACAAATTAAAGTACTTTCTGTGTCGGAATATTTTAGTTGTGATTTTATCATTTTGTGTACTCGTGTTTGTTTTATTTATGTAACAAATTATGAAATATGAATCCAAATAAATAACAAACAATATATGTGTCTCTATGTACAAATCTAACTATTTTCCCTGAATAGAGCAATACCATAGTCAAATAAATATGGAAGTTCAACATAAAAACAAAACAAAATCAATATTCATAAATTGTTTGTGTTAGTTTTGCTATAGATGGTGCCTTTAAGGCTGGACAGAAATATAATCCACTGGTTTTGGTAAAAACATCATTACCTACTGCTATTAAATTTTTGGGTTTGCTTCTGTGGAGCGCTAGCAAGGCTAGCTAGTTATTTGTTATTATCAAGACTTTTATTTCGTAACGTAGCGGTATATGAAAATCGTTTTTCACAAATAGGTAATTTTATTCATTCTGACATAATAAATTTGGAATCAAAATAAATGTGGAGAAACAGTGGGGTATTTTCAAAATGATATCAAATGACATTATTTTGAATATATAAACCGATTAGTCGTGATTAGAAATTAGAAGCTTGTTGCGATATGAAGGAGAATAAATTTGGGTGATTACCATTTTCACTGGTATGAATAGTTTTTTACGGTAAATTATTTGTACGCACATACAATAAAATCATAATTTATTATGATTTATCCTTGAAACTGTAACAGTTTTACATAGGAAGAGAAATTAACCGAAAAAAACCAAAACACTTGATTACATTTTCTTTGTGTTTTTGTCGTTTTTACACAAATTACTCATCCGGTTGAATTCCGGAATGTAATTTGACGGATATTGTTCCAGGGAAAGTTATATACGCAAGTTGGATTTATGATTGTTAAATTAACTTGCGGGTATATATGTGCGCGTGATTGTCGTCATAATTGTTCAACTGGTTTCGACAGTTTATTATTTAGCTTTATAAATGAGCTTTATAATATTAAAGAAGGGTGGACATCTTTATTTGGAACATTTTAGATTAGGGGCAGAAAGAGTGTGGTATTATTTAGAGTAGGTTAGTAATGTCTCTTCAACAAACATTATTTTCCCTTTATTAATTACAACTAAGACTGTGCTCATCTAGCAATTTATCTTTCAAGTTTTTACAAACTTTACATTTCTTAAACAATTTTGATTTGTTGGGGTGAAACCCAATGGTTAGCCCCCAAAATTAATTAAACCTATTTAAAATACTAATTTTAATTTGGTATGTTTACTAGGTCAAGTGGTCTCGTTCTTTGAAGTCTTCTTTCAACGACAGGATTATCTATCATATGTCGAATATAAGGGTTTCCATGTTCCTGGAGTCTTATTTCGTGTTTGGCGGCATGCTTTTTTATTTCATCTTTGATGTATTCCATCTGTAAGTTCCTGTGAAGGTCTCCATTTATTGTGTACTACGGAGCATTTACGATGCTACGGAGAATCTTGTTTTGAAACGCCTGTATCATTTTGGCGTTTGTTTGCTTAGTACATCTCCAGCGTTGAATACCGTAGGTCCGTACAAATCGGCTTCAGTATTTGCCGACATAGCAGCTGCTTGTTGTGTATTGTAAGCTCAGAGCCTCTACCTATGAGCCAATACATTTTTATGAACTTAATATTAAGTTCTTATTGTTTGTTTTGACATGCTCTCTTCGCTTGAGCTTGGGATCGAGTGTCATGCTAAGATATTTGTCTGCATATAGCATGTCGTGAATTTGTTTCTATTGGTCGACGCGAATTTCGCCTCATTAAGTTCGATTCTCACGCGCTTAGTCCAGTTACAAACCGCATTGGAAATCTTCTGTAGTTTCCTCGTTGCATTAGTGACATTATTTCTAATCGCCATGATTGTTGTGTCGTCTGAAAAGGTGGCTATGGTTCCTTCATCTGCTGTTGGAATATCCCTTGTATATAATAAATACAGGATTGGTCCTAAGACACTCCCCTGCGGGACACGGGCAGAGATTTTCTTTAGTTCGGAGTATTCAACCTCATATTTCACACGAAAACGTCAATTGGAAAAATAAAATTTTAATATGGCATAGAATTGCCTCGGCAGCTTGAATTCCAGTCCACTGTGCCAGACTTTATCGAATGCTTGGGCAACGTCCAGAAATATGCTGGAGCATACTTTTTTACATTCTAACGTTCTTTCAATACTTTCAATTTCTCATATAATGTTGGTGATTCTATGCACCTGTTTAATTGTGGAGCTACGTTTCCCTGAATCCAAATTGATGTGGAGGAATTAGTTGTCGGTCCTCAATTATTGTTTTAAGCCTTTTTAGTAATTATTTTTCAACGAGTTTTGACATAATTGGCAACAATGAAATTGGCCTGTAAGATTTTTTATCGTTAGGTGGTTTATCAGGTTTTGCTATCAAGATTACTTCCGCTACTTTCTATTGCTACGGAGCATATTTTAACCGGAAACTTGCATTAATTATGTGTAATAGCTTACGAAATCCTTTACGTGGTAGAGCCTTGATTATTTGGCATGTAATCACGTCATACTCTGGGGCTTTTTTAACATTCATGTTGCTTTTCACTTCTTCTTTCAATTCTTTGAGAGTTACAGGGCGTACATATCAAAATCATCTAGCTTTTGGATTGACATTATATTTTCATTGGCCGTTTGCCTTGGTGGTGGTTGGAAGGTATCCTCGAGATACTCCGCAAACAGATCAGCCTTCTATATAGGACCTTTTGCCCAGGTTCCATCCTCCTTTTTAGGTGGAGGCACTTGCATTTTAGGTCTTTTGAGTCCCTTCGTCGCCTTCCTCAGAGAATAATCAGAATTTCTTTCATCGGTTAAGCTAACTAGATATCTGTTGGTAGAGGCATTTTTAACTTTTTTAAGAAGAGATTTGAGACTGTTACCTAAAGGTAGGATATGTTAAGCTTCTTCTTATTTTGTATAATGGAGGTACTTGCCAAATCAGCTGGTTTGAATTTATTATCGGTACTCTAATATTGATTTTTTCCTTTATTAATGCAGGAAAGGGATCCCGGGAATTGATTTTGAATTTATTAATCTGGGTGCACTCTATCTTTGAATTACCATTTTACTAACTGTCATGATAACCGAGGATTCCGGGGAGAATTACTGTCTTCAATGTGAACGTAGTTCTGGTATATACCTCTTTCTACTTAAAAGTCTATTAGGTCAGATATCTTCGTTCCGTTACTGGGCCAGTACGTTGGAGAACCACCAGAGTAAAATTCACGTGTTGATGTTTGCCCTGCTTCAAGCAATGCTTTACTTCGTGACAACGTAAGGCTAGATCTCCAATAGTTGTTTTTTGCATTAAAGTCACCTCCATAAATAAAATCACGTCCAAGGGATTTAAATAGTTTAAGGTAGTCCTCCTTTTTCAAGTTATGCCGGGGAGGTCATTATATTGCAGAGACAGTAAGCTGTCTGTGTTTAATTTGGATGCTTACAGTAGTGACTTGCATTGTATCTTCTTCGATATTTGATTCTAAATGGTTTTTTATATTTTCTTTTATTAATAATGCCGAACCACCTCTTGCTCTTTCCGCTGGGTGAATGGAGTGATATAAGTTATAACCCCGTATTTTAACAAACGAAGATTTAACTAGATGGTAGAATAGAAATAGAAATATTTTTATTCTATTTCTGGAATATGTTGCATAATCCCATTCGTATTCCAGATTGCTATTTTGAAAGTTGTGTTCTTACTTAACATTTTGTTGGATTGTGTTGAGAGCGTTGGATTTTCTTCAATTGATCAAGTATCATCATGTTGTTCAGATTTCTTTGGTCATCTAGCCGCTTTGTAATAGCTGCAATGTTGTTCATAATGTTTTCCATAATTTGGTTACTTTCAGAGCCCATATGTTTGGTTGAACCCAAACCTTTTACTACCTGCGCAAATGAACTTCTTTGCTCTGTATTGCTTGGTTGGGGGTTTTGATCCATCTGATTTGATATTTGAACCCTTCAATTTTCGTGGTTTTGCGGTTGATTTCTTGTTTTATCTCATAATTTTTGTAGCTGTTTAGCAACCTCACAACCTCGATAATTAGCTAGATGTTGGCCCTTACAATTTGTACACTTGGCTGGCACATCTCACTCAATTGTACATACCTGGGTAAAATGATTACCTGAGCATGTTACACATCTAAGATCCCGGCCGCAATATCTTTGGGTGTGATCAGATGCCTGAAACTTCTTGCATTGAGCTATGCGTGTTGTGGTTCTCTTCATTGGTTCCATTTTCACCTTTATGCGAAGGATTTTTTTTTACCACATAATTGTTTTCAACATTATCTAAGGTGTCAAATACCAGCATAAAGAGAGGAAGTCCCCTTTTCCTGATAATTTGGTTTCCTTCCTGAACTTCTGTTCTCACTTTTTTAACAATATTCACAGCATCTAGTACTTTAAGACCTTTATTTTGTAAGTCTTCCATTATTTCTTTGCATGAGCAAGTGTGATGCAAACCTCTTACCATGAGTTTTATTGGTCGGGTCTGTTTGTCCGCGTAAGTGAACTACTGATACTTTTCTGCATTCAATTTCATAGATAAGGTTCTATAAGTATCTGAGTCCATAGTATTAATTTTCCAAACGTCATTGTTTAGCGCTGCTACCTTATAGTCTTCGATTTCATCAGTGACTGAATTTTTCGGTAACTGGTTACACCCACAATATTTATTGGTGGGGGTGATTTTTTTTTCGGTTGCAACAAAGTTGGTGTAATGTTCTATTTTTGAGGTTTATCGTTCAACGTTTACGATCGAACTCCAACTTATACAATCAGGTTTGTTACATGCATCTTAATTTGATTGATTGATTGATTTGACTGTAGGACCAAGTTCTGGACAAGTGTCCCGGATAACGCCGGGCCTATTCCTACAGCCTGTTTACACATAACAATAGGAAGGATAGGAAAGGGGTTTTTTTTTGGGACGGAACGATCCGGTTTCAGACACCTAATAATCGCACGGCACAACACAGTTCTAATCTACTTCTAATCTACTAGAGGAAGGAAAAAGGCTTAACAGGTGTAATGGATAACGATGGTATTGGTCTTCAACAATTGCTTCTCTAAATCAGGAGCCGGAGAAAAAATATTATTATTTCACGTACATCTGGAAATTTTCTGAAATTTAATTCTAATTAATATTTTCCGACTTCCTAAATAATATAAACATTTATTAATTTAATCATCCTGTAATTCCACAAATTTTAATTATAATTAAAAATTTCTCTAAAATTCACTAGTACTTAACCCTTAAATTGGCTACCACGAAATATCTTTAAAAAAATAGAAAAAATATGTGAGGCATCCCAAAGGCCAGATTAACTACCGGATTGGTTATTTCAAATAAATTTAGCTTATTTCGCCAAAATTTCAAATGTTTAAATTAATTTTGGTCACCAAAGAATATTCGTTTTATTACCAAGTATAATTGAACCATATCTCAACAAATGATGGTCAAATTCGATGTACACAGCCGAATTTGACAAAATTTTCGGGATTCGGCTATAATGAATGGAACCAGGCTGTTTCCTAACCGATAACTTTCCAATTTGGTTTGCAGAACTGAGGTAGGATTCTAATAAAAAGGTCAGCTTATATTGAGATTTTAATGTGTCTTTTTGATGAAGTGTAGAACTTCGATCATTTTGAATGGAGCTTGGCCATATAAAAAAAATAAAAATTAAAATTGTCAAATTAGGTGTTCAGAATTAGGTGGCGATTTAAAAATGTATTTTAAAGAAGTTCTGGAGTTCGAATCTGGTATGTTGAGCTGAATCGAGATTCCAACATAAATCCCGGATGAAGTTCTGGATTTTCCCACGAAATAATTTTGAAAATAATCGGCCAAGGATTTATCCAGTTCCTCCATTCACCATAGCTGAATCAAACTTGGTCTTAACCCGCTAAGAGACGACTCAGTCAAACTCAGCTTCCTCTAAACTAAAATTTGTTAGAATTCAAATACAGCTGAACTCGTGCCCAAATATTAATGTATGCATCTTTCGCAGTAACTGTCTAAAAACAGATTACTGAGACAATTCCGCACATCTCAGTCAATCAAAAAAGAACAAAGTTTATGTGAGGTGATGGCTTGAACGGAAGATAGAACCACACGGAAGGCTTCTTACATAATTGGTGCATGAGCAAATCGTTGAATAGGATTAAGAACTTAAATCAATCGATATTCGTGTCTGACGTTCCCATGCAATTGCGACCCTGTTTCGAGAAACTGGGAACTTACGACTATAAAATGGCAAAAGCGCACGAAAAGTTGCAATTGGAGAACGATTATTTTGATAATAAAACTGAATAATTTGTAAACGTTGTTCTTGCGTATATCTCACTGACAGATCATAACATATTACAAATGGCCGAAACGTCACTTAAAAATCTTATCATTCCTATTGGAAAACCCTATACTATAAAATTTCCTATTGACAATAAATGGAAAAAATATACCGAACTTAGTCGCGATTCAACATTCATTTAGTTTTATGTGGTCTCGTCCTGATTCTGAACAGCGAAATTAGAAATAGAGACATGAAGTAGAATTCTACATGCTGAGCAGAACACATGTAATTCAATTCATATAAACGTGTGTATTCTAGCATTTCGCTGCTATCAGGATTCTGTTCATGTGTTTTCTGCATTAGTGTTGTCAATTTTGCCTGACAAAATGTAAAATAAATTCATAGACTGGCAGAAAATCTTAGGTTCAGTAATTGGTAATATTGTTGATTTGAAAAAATTATTAAAAAATTACACTGTTAAATTTATTATTTTTCCTATTGGGATTTATTTTCAAAAGAAAATAATAAAACAGGACGCGATTATAAATGTTGTGCCGTCGAATCTAGTCAAATCTAGGAAGTAAAGCATATAGCTACATATGTCTAAAATTTAAGTAAAGTATATTTTTGAAATTTATTCTATTAAAAATTATATTTGGAAATTGAGTATTTTTGACAGGCTTCAAACAATATTCCAGCCAATTCACTGGCTCTATAGCGAATGGGATAAAATTATGATGGGTTTTACTATGGTTTGAAGGTGTGTGAAACTTCACAATTTTGTCGAATATTTCAAGTTTTATAAAGAGCGAGCTAAATATATTTACAGGCCCTGGATAGTGTTTACAAATATCTAAAACAAACCACTACTCAATAGGTGACCAATACGTTGCACAGAATACCTTTTGGTAATATTATACACATTTTATACACGGTTTCATAATTTTTGCCAATGAACAATTTTTTTACCGCGGATCCCCGAGATATTACTTATATTTTTAGGTAGCTAAAAATATTTTCAATACGTGTATAAACTGAATTTAATTCCTAATGGACGGAATTTGTTTATTTTCAGTAATTTGTACCGTCAATCCTGGGCATGTTTACTGGTTTTGTTGAACCTTGCTTTAGTTAATAAAATAGAGATGTCTACAGGTTCTAAACGAGGAAATATAAAAGAACATAAAATGTCTTCATAAATCATTTTGATGAAGTGGGAAAACGCTACTACACTTATCAACTAAAGAGCCAAAAAGGGTTGGTTGTGATGTTAAAAGGAATTGAGAGGTTCGTTGACCAAAACGAGATGCAAGTTTGTGTAACCTGTGGTGATCTCCATAATTCACTGAAGTGCAATTAAAATAAAACTCATGCTTCTATCAGAAAATGCAGTAACCGCGATGGAAACCACACAGCGAATTATATAGGTTATCCAGTTTATATTGAATTGAAAAGGAGAATTAATCCTAGACAGCGAGCTGAGCAACGATTGCTTAAATTACACTCAGAAGCTAAAGTTAAAAACGGAAACAGGAATATAAATGTAAACAGTAGTATGCATTACGAGATTTTGTAAGCAAGCGTACTTAAGGGTGCCGTTCCAAAAGTGGAGGCAAGTGAGGAAGGAAACAACTCATCAGAATTAAACAAACTATCTGGTATGATGCAAAGCTTCATGGCAATGATGGAGAGAACTTTGGATCTAATGATGCAGAATATGAACACGCTGATACAGTTAGTTGCAAACTAACTAACTAAAAATCAAAAATGACTCTCCTCAAAATAACAATATGGAATGTATGCAACAATTCTGAAAAAATTAATAAATTATCACATAATATCCAGTCATTAATCCAGGAAAAACTGAAAATTCGATGGCAATGGCAACAAACAAAATCACCATTGTTGAAATGCAAATTAAATCGAGCTATCAAAATCCTGAAATTTGCACTGCAGGAAGAAGAAAACCAATGTGTCCAGAATTATTTAAGTGAACTCTCGGCAACAGAGAAAAACCTAAAAAGGCCTACAAAGTCGAATCCACCGATTAGACTACCAACTGGAAATTGGGCGAGAAGCGATGAAGAAAAAGCCAATGCTAGAAATCTGCCAAAGTGCTCCAAAGAGAATTATTAGTCCTGAAGATATAAAAAATTTAATCAAATAAAATCATATGACATCAATAGGTGGACATACAGGTGTAAAGAGAACAATCAATAGAATTAAACAAAGATTTATATGGAAAAGTATGAATAGGATGGTGAAAGATTTTATAAATAATTGCGAATTATGCAAGAAAAGTATAATGATAAAACACTCCAAAGAAAAAAATAATGGTAATTACAGAAACACCAGGAGATAGTTTCAAAATAGTATCAGCAGATACAGTAAGTCCTCTTAAATTAATGAATTAAGATATATTCTTGCACTACAATGTGAACTTACAAAGTATATTGAAGCGATACCAATTAAAAACAAAGAACTAATATCGGTTACAAAAGCTATGGTAGGGAAATTTATTCTAAAATATGGAATTTGTAAAATTTTAAAATCAGACATGGGAGCATAATTTTTAAATGAGATACTGAAAAATATTTGTGAATTATTAAAAATTAACCAAATCAACTCTACACCGCATCACCATGAAACATTAGGCTCAATAGAGGGAAATCACAGAGTTCTGAATGAATATTTGACTAATTTCACAACAGATTTTAACTGGGAAGAATGGCTTTCATATTTTGTATTTTCATACAACACAACACCACATCCCGAAACACAGTAAACACCATTTGAATTACTGTTTGACAAAATAGCCAATATACCTTCATTTATTAATGCTGAAGTATCAACACCAATTTATAACTTTGACAGCTATGCAGACGAGGTTAGATATAGATTACAGGAAATACATAGAAAAGGAAGTATGCTATTATATCAATCGAAATTATCTAGGAAGAATGTATACGATAAAGATAAAAATCCGTCAAATTTTAGAGTACGTGATTTAGTATATCTCAAACAAGGAAATAGAAGAGAATTCGAAAGCAATTACACTGGACCTTTCGAAATAATAGAAAGAAACAATGTGAATTCAAAGATTAGATGGATATAGTTAGTCGTCAGTAGGAGACAGTCGAAGGATAAGAGTTTGTGAATTGTGGCATCCCAAAGGCCAGATTAACTACCGGATTGGTTATTTCAAATAAATTTAGCTTAAGTTTGTTACATGCATCTTAATTGTATGAAAAGTCTTTGATGATTAGAACATCCTTAGGAGAATGTGGTATGACAGAACATAAACGTGGCGTTTAACACTGTACAAAAACAGTACAAGTCTGTACAAGTCTTTTAATTCATTTATTTCTGTACATACGTATATCTAACCTAAAGTTCATTTGCCTTAAAATCACAGCTAGTTTTCATCAATCCTCGGTTGGTGTTACCGGATCTTTCTTGATGTAGTGGTCCACAAAATTCTTCATAATAGAATTATGTTCCTCCATTAATTTTTTTGTCCTATATTCATCTAAGTGGCATTGGTTTTGATTCCGCCTTCTGTGTTCCAATAGGGGAGTACTCACATAAACGGAGTTGTCTACTGGACAGGATTATGTTTTAAGATGTCATCCGTTTGATCTAAGTACTGCTAGTGTTTTCTTTTTTTACAAACTCTTTTTCTACAAACATATCCCAAATTTTAATATACACCTTTTATTTTATTTGGTTTTCTAATGCGAAAGAATTATCCTTCATGCAGATTAATAAAAAAACAAAATTTTTTCCTTTGGACCATTTAAAGTGGCTTTCATCTAAAAATATAAAAGAGTTGATAAATTAATAATTTGTCTAAGAAATTAAAGTTTTTTAATATTCGCCATGTTTCTGTATTTTTTCAGAGAAAACAGATCATATCCGCAAATTCTCCGAGTATAAAAAAACAACTCAAGAGCAATGTATTTTTTCTTGGATATTAAAAAAAACGCATATCTGAATTTTGACAGTTAAATTATCGTACTAAATGGGACCATAAACAATTTTTGGAACCAACTTCTAGAAGGTGATCAATTAGAAACAGCTTTGGTGAAATGTTTAGACTCTTTCATATAGTCTCTAAGTATTATAAACTAAGAACCATACTAGTATTTGGGTATAGGGACGAGGTAGAGGGGAGTATCTAGGGCACCCATACTGTTTAATTGATTTGTTAATGTTGGCGGTAGTTATAACAATTCATAATCGATTACCTAATGATCGTTAATTTTATGCAGTACAATATAACCAATTGATTTTATAATAATTAAATTGGCACAACCTTACAGTGCTATATTAAAACAAAAACTATAAATTATTACCAAACTCAGTTATACAACATACATAAATGTTTGAGCAGAACAAACCGCATGCAATATAATTTACCCACCTATGTAATACACTTAGTTAAAAAAAACCCATATAAATTAGTAAATTGTAATCACGTCCAAATCACACACAATTAAATTTTCCATTAAATAACCAAACAAAAAAAAAATGTTGTTATGTTTATTAGGTCATGAAAATTTATAATAACGTCATAACATAAAATTTTATAATTTTTGGTATAACTCTAAAGTAAAATTTCATATTTCCAATTTGTAAATTATGTTTACCAGACTACACATAAAAATTATTTATTATAAAATTACGTATTATTTTGTTGCTATAATAACCGTAATTTTAAAGTTGACGATTTATCGTCGCTGATGTGTACGGTACAAATTTAGTTTATATAAGAAAACTGTTGACCAAAAGCCCTAGATTTATGGTGACAAGTTTTCTGCTACGCCCGATTGCATACAAAAATAATATTTTTTTGTAATACTCGTGGTTATTTTGGAATGCTTAAAAAGCTCAACGAATCAATCAATTTAAAAATACAACAACAAAAATCGTATATAAAATAATGTTACATTAAATTAAAAATTGTGTTTCATGTTTCAAGACTGATGTCGTGATTAGGTTATTTATAATTGTTTTAATGAAATGTACTATAAATTTGAAAAGTTTGTGCATAGAAGGTAGGGGCAGGGGTAATGTTATTTACAATATATATTCGCATATGTTTATTTTTAATGTTCAGAAATTTTAAAATATTTTGTTTAGTAAATAATTACGCTTGACCATTTAGACATGCAGAAAAGCTTTGAACTACATATTGCGGACAAAAAATTATGTTAAAAATTTATTTTATTGTATATGTCCTAGTAAAATTTACGACATTTTAAACGGCAGGTTAAATGAAATTTGTGAACCCGTATTATTGTTTTCATAAAAAATGCGATGCACGAGTCCAGTGTTGCCAGGTTTTGAAAAATCAAATTCCCACAAGTATAGTAAATTATTAATTTTCTCCCATCAAGAAGTACCCAAAATTTCCCACAACTAAATTTAAAATTTTCACTAATTTTGTCCAACGTGAATATGCCAACAACACCAACAAAACAAAAAGGGGAGTTTTGATAAATTGGTAGGCATTTCAGGGTATACCTGTATTGTAGCATATACACAAATAAGGCTAAATAAATTTATTTAAAAAAACTGGCTGGTGTAAAATCATTTATTTAATAAGAAAATATACTACTGTGGGCAAAAAATAGTAAGACATTTTAATTTAAATTTCGCGCGTAAAACCATTCGTCGAAATATTTTTTTTTCTATGTTGGTATGACTGTCAGTGACATCTGTGCCAATTGTCACATCAAAATAATCATTAGTATTTAGTATACGCTTGTCTCCCTGAAGTACAAAAAGTGCATTCGGCGATTTTTACAATGAGTGAAATTATTCAACAAAGAAGTTCCATTAAATTTTGTGTGCGGAATCAATTTTGTGGTGCCGAAACGTTCAGAAAATTGCAAAAGGCCTTCGGTGATAATTGTATGTTGCGAGCAAATGTTTTTGATTGGTACAAATTGTTCAAAGAGGGTCGAGAACGTGTTGACGACGAACCACGTCTAGGACGGCCATCAACATCAACTATTGATCAACACGTTAATAAAATCAAGAAATTGGTGCTCGAGAATCGACGATTAACAGTCAGAGACATTACTGGCATCGTTGAAATATCGGAAGGATTAGTGAAAACCATTTTGAAAGATCATTTGGGCCTAAGAAATGTGAAAGCACGATTGGTTCCAAAATCACTCAATTTTTTGGAAAAACAGCGTCGCTTTGACGTCTGTGAAACAGTGCTTTCCGACTACCAGGATGTCGTGAAACGTTTTATAACTGGCGATGAGTCTTGGATCTATGCTTACGACTCGGAAACAGACGATCAATCGGCAGAATATTGTGCCGGTGATGTTGACAGTTTTCTTCGATTATCGAGGTGTGGTGCACTCCGAATTCCTTCCGACCGGCCAAACTGTCAACAAGGAATACTATTTAAATGTTATACGTCGTTTGCGCGAAGCTATTCGTAAAAAGAGGCCGGAATTATGGGTCGACAACTCTTGGATTTTGCACCACGATAATGCACCTTCTCATACTGCATTGGTTTTACGTGATTTTTTCGCCAAAAATTCCACCCATGTCGTTCCGCAACCATCGTATTCGCCTGATTTAGCTCTGTGTGACTTCTGGCTGTTCAGCAAACTCAAACGACCGCTCCGGGGAAACCGTTTTGAGTCAATTGAAGACATTAAACGTGAATCGCTACGAGCATTGGAGGCTATTCCGGAAATTAACTTTAACAACTGTTTCGAGGATTGGAAAAAACGTTGGCACAAGTGTATTGAGGCCGGGAGGGATTACTTTGAGGGGGACGAAATAGACTTGGAGAAATAAATAAAGAGATTTATAATTTTGAACAAAGTCTTACTATTTTTTGCCCACAGTATTATATCACGTTCCTCACATTCAACGTGTGCTGAAACTATGGGCGTACAACGAAACGATTTAAATCAAAATTAGAAAATGTTAGATGAATCATGTGTGCTAAAATTAAAACGGAAAAACATATGTGTGACATGAAAGTTAGTTGCAAATTTTGTGGTGCGGGGCATATCACAAACGATAGAAATTGTCAAGAACGTTTTAGGCAGAGGCAGTTAACGCAGTATATAACGGTCAATAAAGTGTCATTGAAAATATTGTAGATCAATTGAAAGAACAAGTTAAACTCGGAATGATATAATTGATAATATTCAGGAAAAGTTAAAGAGAACGGGAACAGACATCACAAATCCAGCTGATATCGATATGTTAATGATAGGGATAGCGGATTTGAGAAATAAAGAAGTCTTAGAAATGTTAGAAAACAGTATGAATTAATACAAATAAACATTAGACGTTTGAAAGCCAATAAAGTGTTGTTAGATCAATATATGAATTTGAATAATGTGCATATTGTCTAGTTAACGGAAACTTGAATGAATCCAAATCAAAAAATTGAATTTAACAACTATGATCTGTTAAGGAAAGATAGAGAGGATGGTTATGGGGGAGTAGGTTTTATAATAAAAAAAGATTCCAATACATATGCATTCAACTTTTGCAGTTTAATCTAACGAAGGTATGCGGAATATATAGCCCTCCTAATTCTGACCCAGCATCGTTTCTTGAATTTTTAGAACAACTTCTCAGAAACCATAAATCTACACACGATTTTATTTTAGTTGGTGACATCAACATACCTGTTAATAAAAATTCTAACTTAATCTCAGACTATAACGCAACCTTGCTCTCTCATGGTATGATTGTAACAAACACTTTCTTTGCCAGACCACTGAGCCGTAATATTTTAGACCACTCTGTTAGCAGTTTTCATAATATTGAGCAAGTTCGGAATTTTACCATTGAAGCCGACATAAGTGATCATAGTTTTGTACTCTCAAAATTTTGCTTCAAGCCTAAATATTGTTCTTGGACACTAACGACGAGATACGTTAATTACAAAAAGGTTAATGAGTCCTTTGAATATTTTTTAATGAGTACCGTGTTTGACGTCAGAAATCCTGAGTCTACGCTTGAACGGATTTTTGTTATGTATAATAAACTTGTTCTACAGTTTTCCGTTTTGAAGGAATTACATGTAAAAATATAAAATGCAAGTGTTTGTCCTTGGATGACTCTTGAACTCTGGGATTTAATTAAACTTAAAAACCGGATGTTGAAGTGTTTTAAAAGGAACAGTACAAATTTAGAACTAAAACATAAATTAGATTTGCTAAATAGGAAGATCAAAAACGGAAAATATTTTGCAAAGAAGCATTATTTTGACAATTTATTTAATAACTTGGGCCAAAAATAAATCTGGAAACAGTTAAATCAGTTCATGGTAAAAAACTCTAATAATAGGATCCACTCCGTTATTTGTAATGATGTTGAGTATCATGATCCTATACTGCTATTGTTAATTTATTTAATCTCAGTTTAGTTAATTCTGTTGATTCTTGTTCAGGCTCAGATGATTTGAATAAATTTCGTACTATGGTGTGTAGTATTAATTCGTGTTTCTTTTCGCCCACTTCCTGCAGCGAAATAGCGAATTTAATTTCAAATCTCAGTAATACAAAGGGTGGTGGTTATGATAACATTCGTAATTGGGTTCTGAAGAATTATTTGCCATTTTTTTCACAATTACTAGCCGATCTATTTAATGTGGTTTTGGAAACCGGTGTTTACCCCGATTGTCTAAAAATTGCTAAAGTGACACCTATCTTTAAGTGTGGAAATTCTAAACTAGTTAATACTTATCGTCCAATTTCAGTTTTGTCGCTATTTGACAAAATCTTAGAAAAAATTATTGCTAACCGGATGATAGACTTCCTGAATAAATCTAATTTTTTCTATTCTCGTCAGTATGGATTTCGACAAGGTTCTGGTACAGATTTGGCCTTAACAGACATTACTGATTTGATCTATCGTAATTTTGACAGGAAAAACTATATCTGTGGCTTAGTTCTTCATCTTCGTAAAGCTTTTGATTGTATAGATCACAGTTTACTTCTTCAAAAATTACAAATTTATGGCTTTCGTGGCCTATCCTATAAACTGTTAGCAAGCTACCTTAGTAATCGAAAGCAGTTTGTGATTCTAAATGGTTTAAAAAGCTCCACGTTAGGTGTGAACTGTGGTTTTCCTCAAAGGAGTGTCCTTGGCCCTCTATTATTTCTAATCTACGTAAATGATATGGCCAATTTACCGCTCACGGGTCATGTTAGAATGTTTGATGGCGATACGGCCCTGTTCTATGAATCGAGAGATTGTCAGGTAACAATGTCACATATGAGGGATGATATTATTTTACTTTTGGATTTTCTTCACTTAAACAAAATATCTGTTAATTTTAATAAAACGAAATATATAATTTTCCACTAACAACGCCTGCAACACATTGATTTACCACCACTTCAAGTAGCAAATGTAATCTATGGTGCAGAGCGTGTGGACAAATTCAAGTACCTTGGAGTAATATTCGACAAGCATATGACGTGGGAGGACCATATTAATTCTATTTGTATTAAAGTTTGCCCATTTATTTGCTTGATTAGAAAATTGGTTGATTTTGTTCCAGTACATGTGTTAAATTTATTTCTCATTTATTCATACCCGATGCTCATACGCTTCTTCTACCTTTGGTTCAGCTGTTAAAGATAAACTGAACAAATTGCAGATTTTACAAAATAGGTGCTGTAATGCAATGTATAAACTGCCTCACCTATTTCCTACTGTGGAGCTCTATCGAACTATTGCTATAGGCATTCTCCCAATTAAAGCGATTTTTGAGATGAATGTGTCGATCTACATGTTTAAGTCTCTACACATCTCATCATTAATTTCGACTATACAATTCGAATTTCTAGATCATGGCTATTCAACCAGAAATTCTAGTGAGTTGAAGTGCCCTCAAATTAGAACGGAATTTGGCAGAAAATCATTAACATTTATTGGGCCATATATTTATATTAACTTACCTGTTTAAAATAATGATAAAATCTCATCTGTTATCATCAGTTAAAGATTATTTGGGATTTATAATGCCATTCATTCTTAATTAATTAAATTAAATTATATTAATTGTTATGTATTTGAATTTTGTTTTTTATTATGCGTTTAGTGTGAATGACGAACTTTTAAAGGACATTAAATCCACTAGTAGTCATTCTCACTTTAATGATTTTTATATATAAAAATTAATGTTAAAATTAAAAATAAATAAAAAAATAAAATTTCAAGGAAGATAATTAATCAAGTTAATACATATAATAGGATCGAAGTTTTAAAGGTCAACATAAAATATAAAAACATTGAGTTAAATCTTGTAACTTTTTAAATAATTCAAACAGACAAAAGGAGGAGATAATATAGGATTTTGAGAAGTTAATAGAAGAAAATAGCAATTACCAAACAACAATTACGGGCGCTATCAATGTGCATCAAAGTCTATGGGACAGATCAAAAACCGACTCATTAGGAATCAAAATAGCGGAGGTAATAACAGATAGTAATCTTTGTATTTTAAATGAGGGATCACCTACTAGACAGGACATGCATAGACACATATCATCGGCCGTGGACATCACTTTATGCACCCCTAATTTAATAAGAAGATTGAAATGGACAACTTTAATGGATAATTTAGGAAGTGATCATTTTCCAATATGAATCACCTACAATATTAACAACACATCATACAAACAGATTACTAATTGGAAAAAAAATCACGGAAGAAATTAGAGATTAGATTTTGCAGAACAGATATCACAAACGATAAATAGAAATAACTTTACAATATTGGCGAATGCAAAATATAAACCTAAACCATGGTGGGATAAATATCTAGAAAAGCTGTGGAAAATTAAGTTAGAGAAACAAAGAATATTCAATAGACGAAAAACACTCTATACAGCATTGAAACTAAGAAAACACTCTCAATTTTTGAAAATCCAAATTAAAAAAGAAAAACAAAAGACTTGGAACATTTTCTTAGCAAATATAAATCATCATACAAATGACACGGAAATATGAAGAAATGTTAATAAAATAAAAAATAAAAAGCAATCAACGTATCAAATCTTAGAAAATTATAATAATGCTAAATTATTTCTGGACAAAAATTTCCCTAACACTATTGAAAGTTATACCCCCCTTCGGAGGTAAAAAATCGGAGGTATTGCAAATAATAAAACTCAGCAAAAATACAGCACCAGGTATAGATAAAATTAGTTACAAATTACTAAAACATATAATTAGTATAAATAGAGAATTCATTGTCATTCTTACAGCATACATGAAATGTATCAAACCAAATTTATCCAGAGAATTGGAAGGTCACGAGAGCTATACTTTTGAAAAAATAAGGGCTTGATAATAGAGATAGATATTCAACATTATAGGATTTCAACAAATAGGATCAATGAACATCTAACTAAAAATAATATAATAATATATTACATGAGAATAATTATGGTTTCAGAAAAGGGAAGAACATCAATGATTTTATGATAGAAATGAATAACCACATTGTTACATTAAATAGCCTGAAAAAGAAACAGTTATTGATCAATTTAGACATTTCCAAAGCTTTTGATAGTGTGGATAAATCGATTTTAATTTCAGAAATTGTAACGAAACCTTTAGATCGTGTGGAATTTCCATTTCATAATGGCTTCGTCGTACGTCGTTTCGTCGACAGAAAGATACATATGTACTAGGTTCATTGCCCTTGGGCGGTTATTTTGAGCGCGGCTATAGCTCAGGAGTTAAAGGGTGGGCTTTCCGAGGGTTGAACGAAGTCTTGATAAACCGCTTAATTGGGAATTAGAATTTATAAAGATAAAATCTATTAAGTAACTAGTATTATCCCGAACAGAATTGGAAGAAACTTGAATTAATCGAAAGAAAATAGTGATTGTCCCATCGTCAATCCACTACTCACCAGGTCTCACGATGATTCAATTAAGTTCTCATTTTAATCAATTAACACGAATAGAATAGAAATACATTAATTAATTTTAACATTTAACGCGCTCAAAATTTATTTCATGATTCAAATTTAATAATAATTCGAGAAATTTAAAAACTAGCCAAATGAGAAGGTTATCATTTACCAATGCAACTAGAAATTTAACTAGATTGAGTACAATTAAGTCATACTCCAGGAAAATAAATTTACAAAAACGAAAAATTTCTACATTGTGTATGCGATATTAAAAAATTTAGTTATCCTAGCGGTATACCGTTGCTAAACCTAATCTCAACTTAACTAGTAATCTACACAAAAAAAAACTGCACAATCGAAATGATACCGACAATCCGCCAGTTGATAATTTCAAGAATTTTCCCGAATTCTATAATAAATTTTGAACCACTTTAAATTTAATTAATTACACTTTAAACAACATTAAATTAGCTTATAGAAACAACCGACTAAACGTTCATTAACCCCCGATTCCGTTTATCTTTTTAATATCGCACCGACTGTCCACATACCAAACCAGGTTCGTCTTTTATAGCTTTTTCGTTTTTTATTTCGTTTACGTCAGGTAGGGGAGGGGAAAATTTGTATTGTCCGATGTGTAGTAAATTTGAAATTCAGCTGATTAACGCTGTGGTGAACAGTGCAGCGTTACAAAGGTGGACTACTTTTTTTAATAATCGTTGCACTGATTGTCATAATAACAGGCGTATGATCCGACATAATCTCCTCGCTGCTTTCTAGGTATATGCAGTTTTCGTCTATACCTTTGGTGATAAAGAAGTCAATGTTATCGGGTATTTTGTTTCTATCCGGAGGCCAATAAGTTGGTTGATCTCCAAAATGAAATTCGCAATTGCATAGTCTTCCTGCTGCAAACAGCTCTCTTCCTTTTTTAGAGGTTACTCTTGATCCCCAGTAGGTGATTTTTGCATTAAAATCACCTCCGATTATGAAACTTGATCCAAGTGATTTAAATAACGTGCAATAGTCTTGTTTAATTAAATTATATCTTGGGGGGCAATATATTGACGATACACTATATTCTTTGTTGTTATTTATAAATACTTTTATGGTGACTACTTGCATAAATTCCTCTTCAATTTTAAGATCTATAAAGTGTTTGATGTTTTCTTTTATAAGCACCGACGATCCTCCCCTTGCCCTTCCTGCTGGATGAATGGCGTGGTAACAACTGTATCCATATAATTTAAGATATGAAGTTGAAGTAAAATGGATTTCCGATACTAGGCAGTTATATCTATTTTTTCAGTATTCAGGAAAATTTCTAATTCTGGAATATGTTGCATTAGCCCATTTCCGTTCCTGGTTACTATTCTTAATGTTTTATTTGTTGTTATTTGCATCATTTTAATAGAGCATAGATTTCATTTCATTTAGAGAGTCTTGCTTATCTAACCTGTTGCTTAGAGCTTGAAGGCATTTCTCTTGTTTAGCTAGACGAATGTTAAGAGCTTCCATGCTTCTTAGTATCTTTTGGAGCATTGCTGTACCTTCAGTAGTGTGCTCCGAAATAATTGGTTTTGTCATGACTACTTGCGAGTACAGTTTTGGTTTTGGTTCTCCCGTTTTACTAGCATGAGATTTAGGTTCCTCTTTGGTGGAAGTTTGATAATTTTTTACCGATACTCCTGGACTTTGCTTTCGCGTTTTATTTCTTATTCTTTGTAGCTCCTTAGCTGTTTCACATCCCCGGTAGTTTGCGGGATGTGATTTATTGCAATTGACACATTTTGCAGCAATATTTTTACTAATCGGGCATTCTTGAGCATAATGCTTTCCGCCACATTTCCCGCATCTAGCCTCTCTTTGGCAATGTTTCTGCGTATGATTAAACCCTTGACATTTTTTGCACTGCGGTATTAATCCGCTATTTTTTTCAATGGCTCTATTTTAACTCTCATGCTAAGTATTGCCTTGATATTATACACATCTTCCACTTTTTGTTTGTTCTTGAAAGTGATCATAAATTGTGGAAGCCCTCTTTTGTTAATTTGGACTCCTTGTTCAGTTTCGATTTTTCTTTCTTTATGATGTTTACGACATTTTCTATTTGATAACCCTTTTGCTTGAGATCCTCAATAATTTCCTCTTTTGCACAGGTTGGGTGAAGACCTCTAGCCATAACTTTAATTGGGCGATCATTCTTATCCTCATAGGTAAACCCATGATGCCTCTCGGAATTAAGCTTTGTAGCCAAAGCTCTATAAGTTTCAGAGTCTACAACATTAATTTTCCACACGCCGTTGTTTAGAGATACGAGTTTGTACTCGGCTATCGTAATCGATTTCATAATCGATTGTATAGTGGAGAAATTTGAAATCCTGACGACATTTATTGGTGGAGGTGATTTTTCTTTCGGTGTAGCTGGTTGTTGTTCTAGAGCTAGTTGTTTCTTGATGATTAACTGATTTCTGGAAACCTCTTCTGAAGTTGATTGTAAAGTCACTGCCATTTCTGGTGAGTGTTGCGCTTTCCTTTTGTTACTTGGTCTTTTATTCCGGTTCAACATCCAATTTGTTTCTCTTTCTAATTCTTCTTCATCTGTATGGAATGAATTATTGCCATCATCGACTGTTGGGCTAGGTGTCGTCCCAAGTTCTGCACGTGTTTCAACTGCTTTTTGAGTTCTTTATTTTCTTTCTTTAAAATTGTAAATTCTTCTTTCAATTTAGTAGTAAATTCTTTTATTTCTCTTAGTTTCACGGAGTTCGGCATTTTCCTTCTCGTACTGAAATATATTTCCAGTTGAAGATTTTAGTGATCTTGATAATTTGGAACTTCGTCCAAATGGGTTAAACAATGATTGGCCCACCCCAGAATCTGTTGGGCCTGCCTCCGAAGAGTGTGGATTTGGCGGCATATCTGCTGCTGTTCCACCTGGGGTGTTACATTCCGTATTTGTTGTACTCATTGTTTGTTTTAGCCAATTTATACCACGGGCATATGGTCCCCGGTAGGCACTTTGATACTGTCGAAGCAGTACCCGCCCCCCGCGGCGAGGACGCGGCTACCTTGGTGTTACCTAGGTTTACACAGAGACAGTCGAAGCCCTCTGAGTACCCTAGGCTAAGGGGCCGGTCGTAATTAATGACAGTGAGTTTAAATTAGTATCTACGATCAGAATATCATCAGCATACACTAAAATTAATGGTATTTCTATACCCAGACCTTGATTTACCGACCAAATGGCATAGTGGTTAAAGCTTTGGCGTTTGGATCGGGAGGTACCGGGTTCGAATCCCGATAGGGGCAGGATGCAAAGGGAATTTTCATCAACAAATTACGATTTGGGATGAGAAGGAACACATCTATGACTCCCTGTCGGAGTGCGGGGCTCACGGACCGACCCATCTTCCATGCCAGTATAGGCTGACATGGAGCTATGCAATGTGCAGATGGTAATAAAATCGGACCTATATCCGTACGTCCTCGAATTGGCCAATACAGGCGTAAAGGTAAGGACGTAAATAAGCGAACCGCGAAAGAGTAGGGAGAGCTTCGGCCCCAGAACAGATCAGGGGGAAAAAAAGGCCTTGATTTAATCTTAAATTAGGACAATTTCTGAAAGAGTGAGCAAAACGGCGTCGCTAACTAAATTAAATAACGTAGGTGAAAGCGGACAACGTTGTTTAACTCCTGAGCCACGATTAATAGATTGAGTCCGTTGTTTATACCAAATAATCGATGTGTTTTCATGGAAACAGGGGCACCGATATGAGATAATACGATGCATGCATGTCTGACTAAGATCAACTGTATCAAATGCCTGTTTTAGATCTAGAGATAAAATAGATGATTTCTCCGTCCTTCCACTCTTCGTCAAGAACTCGACGTAAGACAAACATATGATCGTCTGTTGAACGATTCCGAATAAATGCTGCTTGATACGAACCTATCTCTTTGTGAATTAATTCTAAACGAGTTAGTAAACATTTTGTGTATAATCGATATCCTGTATCAGACAAAGTTATTCGTCTATAATCCGAAACGATAGTTGGTCGTGGTTTTTTGGGCAAAGGAAATTGAAGTGTTTCACTCAAGGGGAATATTTTTTGTCAGCCAAACTTGTTGTATAACAAATAATAATAGTAAGGTTCCCTCTTCTGGTAAACAATGAAGTAACTCAATAGATATTTGATCTAAGGCAGGCGCCGTATCTCTCTTAATAGAAAATAGCACGGATTTTAGATCTTCTAAATAATCCAGTCGTTCTATTCGAATTCCGTCTATAAGAGCGAATAAAACGATATGTTTGACGTAGTCGAGTGAAAGGATTAGCCTCATTTAAATTTAAAAAGAACTGTTTGCATTGTTCTGCTTTTAATTGATGGAATTGATCGCGAATGTGAGAGCGACAATTCCGTATTAAATAATCGTTACGAGGTCTTCTATTTAAAGCAGCCTTTAATACAATTAATGAAGCCTTTTGGTTTGGAGACAAACTATTTTTCTTTGTTAGAATAGAACTAGCTGATCGATTGCACTAAACTTCTCCAAACAATTTCGGCTGAATTTTTAATTTAAATACTCCCTTATTTTATCAACCCATTGCTGGTTAGACTGCTAATAACGGCAGAATGATATTGTTTAATTATTTCTGGATCTTTTCATAATTCTAATTTCCAGTGTACAGAGTCTAAATTTTCGTATCCATCATGAGGATGTACAGCTACATTAATCAATTTCTTCTTATTATGGCGTTTCTTATGTACATTGGCGAATACAAGTTTGTGATCGGAAATTGATCTTTTAATCAATTTACCTTTTATTCTTACATTATATTTTTTAGATAGGGTACCTTTTGGATGTCTAACTTCTAATCGTGATTTTTCTGACCGAAATATTATATGATCTAACTGAGAAACCGTGTTAGTCCTTTCCCAAGTTATACAACAAGATATACGACCAAAAGTAGTACAAATTGAATTTTGCAGTGCAAGTTCTATTATTAAATCACCATGTTCATTTGTTTGCTGATGTAACAAATTGTTTCCAAAAGTTCCCACTCGCAATAAATTCATTTGGTCTAATCCGATATATGAGCGTTAAAATCTCCGAAAAGAAAAATCTCACGTGCTTTGCTATCCTGACTGGAAATGTGTAAATACTACCAGCAAATCCCTCAGGCCGGTTACTCTAATTATGGCAAAACATAATCTCTCAGAAAGTGTTTCAAAATATCGAAAATGTATGCCAGAGTTAAACTTAACTAAAATTTCAACCCCGTTCTTAACCCCTTGATTTTTCACTATGGGAATAGTTCTTTTCTTATGACTTAAGTACCAATTGTAATTAAGAGTATTAATATTAGTGGCAGTTCAGTTGGTTTCTTGTATAGCTATAATATCAAGACCGATTTTATTTAAAAATTTGTCAACTACTATTTGTTTAATATTTTGACAGCAACCACGTACATTCTATGTACCTATACAAAAATTGGAACGTGTTTCTACAAAGGATGTTGCTTGATCACTTAAAGATACTGGCAGTAATCGAAATTATGTAGAGTCGCTTTCTATTTTTCTTATTCGGTTTGTTGGGAAATGACTTGGAAAAGAACCAGGAGTATTACTACAGTCAAAAATACTGTCATAGTGGTTATTATTATAAAAAAAACTCGGTAATTCGATGGATTCTCCAAGAATAGTTGGAGTTGTATTGCTTTCAAACACCTCTATTTTCATATAATACATTTCTGAGGCAGCTTTAAGAATCTCTTCACCTCCCCAGGAACCATCTAATAATAGTTGTTTAATGAATAAACCAATTAGCAGGTCTTCATTCTGTTCTTCCGGCCATTTCTTGTGCATGATGATATACTTTGCGGTATGAACCATAGAATTCGATTATATAGAATGAGTGTAAGCAACGGTCAAGCATCACGGATTCGGAGAGAAGAAGGGGTGTATAAATAAACAGGACCATATTTAGAATTTTTTCGACTGAATGCACTGAAGTCAGGAAGTTAAAATTGAAAATCTATGTAAACTGAATTATGCTTTTATTCATCCAAGATGGCCCCTGGATGCCAATTGAAATTATTATACCAGTTGTTTTAGACTGAGGATGATAGATACATATGATGAAATTTAGAACATCCTATACCTAGTCACAACTAACACAAACTAATAAACTAACAAACTCTATGAAAGGTGTGATTTTAATTTTAGTAACTAACCTGTTATTAACAATTTATCAATGTAGATAGATAATAACTTTGTTGCGGTTACCGCTCTGGTCATTTCTGTGGCTAACATCCTATCCCCACAAGCCCTTTATGCCAAGGATGCAGGCAGGACCTGGGACCGCATAATTTTGGAATATAATTAGATGTAAGTTTTTAATATTAATTTGCGTATATTCCAAGAATATACGCTATACATACCTAGGATCACCATAATGGTTGGCCTGTAATTCACTATCATATCACATCATATCACCAGACATAAGCCGATAGGTCGTCCATAAAATATATCATGAAAAATTTCTAAAAAAAAATCGGAGGATCATGGATTAATTGCCATGACGGTAAATATTTTCGGGCTGATAGTCAAAAATGCCATGATATTAATAATTAGTGTTGCCATCTCATATTTCTGGGATGAAAATTGAACTATTTCCAGATACATAAAACATGTTTTTATAAGTATTATTTCTACTCTCAGCTCCGAAAATTTCAACTGTCATAACAGCTGAGAGTAAAAATCTGAAGATTTTTGGGCTGAGGGTAAAAAATGTCATGATAGCAATAATTAGTGTTGCAATAGAATTTTTCGGGGATGGAATTTGGGCTATTTTGACATAAATCTTCTTAAGTATAAATTTTATTACACTTGTTGTCACTTAAGTTATTTTTTCTGATTTTATTTTTTATATTAAATCTAAAAATATCTTTTGCCAATTTTACCAAAGACAATTTTTGTATATGCTACATTTAAATGTAATTTAATATTATAGTTTAACTAAAAAAATGTGAGATAAGTGGTTTTTAAAAACCATAACGACGTGCATTGCAGTTAAATGGTTTTTACAAACCAAATTTGGCAAAACCACTTAAGCGGTGTTAAGTGATTATGTTAAATTGTCACATATTTGAATATGTTGTTATTATGCATAATGTGTTTTAGTCACTATGACACTAAATTCTGTACATGTGTTGTACATATATTGACCAACTTTTAAATGACATAATTAACTAGTTGTCATACACACTTTTATGATTATTTTATATTTAAATTAATATTATAAGTTTTTTTTATTTTTTTTTTATTATAAAACTTTTTTAGAGCTCTGTAATTGATATTACGTACAACTTTGTTTAATTTTTACATTTATTTTTTATTTATTTATAATTTAAGATATTTTGTAAATTCAAATGAAAGTATTTAAGGAAAACTTGTATTTAAAGAAAACCTTACTTTATAGAATTAAAAACTAAACAAAAAACAATAAACATGAAAAATTATGAAATTAAATTTCTAAATAGAATGTTCTCCGAAAACATACAGGACAGATCCCTGGACTAGATCTCTTATAATTTTTAAACAACGGTTCTGTACAATTTGTAATCGCTTTTTTATGCGTATAAGAAGCGTGGCTCCAAATTTGGTTACCATACGTAATTGGTGCCCTAATTATCATTTTTTAAATCAGCAGTTTATTATTCTCAGATAATTTTGAGTTACGACATAGTAGTGGGTATAAAATTCTACTTAATTTTTGAGATTTTTCAGTTGTATGTTCAATACGATTTTGCAATAACATTTTTTGATCAAACCACAGGCCTAGGTATTTGACTTTTTTACACCATTGGATTGGAGTGTTGTCTACTATTACGTGAAGATCCCCAGGTAAACATCTGGTTGCTCTCCTCCGGGTAAAACATATTGCTTGGGTTTTGGACGGGTTTAATTTGATGTCCCATTGCGCGCAATAGCTAGATACTGTATTCATGTTAAATTGTAAGTTGTTAATTACAATATTGGAATCGGCAGATGACGTATAGATTGCTGTATCATCGGCATATTGGGCAAAATGAATATTTGAAAAGAAATTCCCAATATCAGCCATGTATAAATTATAAAGAATTGGTGATTGAACGTCCTCTTGAGGAACGCCCGCATCAATGTGATACATAATCGATTTTTCATTAGATATATAGACGAGGAACCGCCTTTCATTGAGATTATTATAAATGATTTTAATGAGGTAGATTGGGAATTTAAATTCAATTAGTTTGTAAATAAGTCCCTTGTGCCAAACACGATCGAAAGCTTTTTCAATGTCAAATAGGATAAGACCCGTTGAGTGGTTTTGAATAAATGCAGATCTTACATGTTGATAAATGCAAAGTGCCTGATGTTGAGCTGAAATCTCATCACGAAAGCCGAATTGCTCATCTGGTAGGATATTATTAATTTTAATAAATTTGTTACGACTTTTGAGAAGTATTTCGAACATTTTTCCAAGTGAATTTAACAGGCTTAATGGTCGATAGCTAACTTTTGCCATTTTCCAATGTTTTGAAAAATAAGAGAATTTCATACAAGCGTTAAATAAATAAGAAATAAATATATGCCCTTTTATAGAAAGATTCTTGATTCATATACCATTTATTGTATCATAACCAGGAGATTTGCGTGGCTTGATATTTCTGATGATTTGTTTTATCTCCTTTGGAGTTGCCATATTAAATTCATGAGACGATAATAATCCGGTATGTGTAGATAAAAAGCTATTGACTTCTGAAGATATATATTGGGAAAATGAAGATTGATTGTGATGATCGTTATTATGAATTGCAGCAAATTGTGCTTCGAAGGTTTCATATTTTTCAAGATTCGTAATCGAAATACTGTTTTCTTGTCATTTCAATCATATTAAGCCATTTATTATTTCTCAAAATTTTAAATTCTGCCTTAATGCGTTGATGCAACTCATTCACAATAGATTTGAGCATAGGATCACGAGTACGTTGCCACTGGCGTCTACGAGTTTTTCTAAGCCGAATTAGCATTATGGTTGCTTCTGAGATTTTGAATTCACTGTGTTTTGATATAGGTATATTACAAGGTACGCACTTATCTTTGGCACATAAGGCGATACTATTTAAATTACCAACTAGCTCATCAATATCGCTACGTAAATTAATATTTCGAATTGGAGATTCGCTAGTTAGTTTTTGATTGTTATTAATGCATGATTTATAGAGTTGCCAATTCGCCATAGAATAATTATATCTACCTAAACCCTCATACTATTGAGGATTTTCAGTCCAATTGAAAGTGTACCGGTCAGAACTTAAATCTGGGCGTGATTTCATATTATGAATGAATTGTGGGCAATTAGTAAGAGCTATGTCCAGAGTAGATCCATATCTTGAATTGTGATTAAAATGTGTTGGAGTACTTGGAAAACCTTAATTACAAATATACTATTTAACATTTCATTGTATAGGATTGTACCAGCTCTATTATTTCTGTAGCAGTTCCAATGCGGATGTTTTGCGTTCAGATCTCCACCTAAAATAAAATTTGTTTGAAATTATTATTATTATTATTATTCTCTTTATTTAGAAAAACAGGTTACATACATTAATACAAATCATAAACTATTTCTAATAAAGTTAGAGCTCCTAATAGGTTTTTAGAACCTGTGGGGAGCAAGAAAGAAAAAAATCATGAAATTTAGGTTGCCAAAAGTGTACAAATAAAAATAATAAATTAAAAACTATCATAAAAGAATAAATAAATAATACATACATAAATAAAATTAAAATTCCAGCTCATATTTAGTGAATACAATACAAAAAAGAAAAGTTAGAAGTAGGTTTCAATGTTGTCTATATTAATCAGCCAATGTCGAATCATTTTATCAAAATAGTGTTTGCGGCCAATCGGAATGAATTTCAACTCTATTGGTAATTTGTGAAACCAATACAATCCCATATAAAAGTAAGACCTTCTGAACCTTTCATTATTACAACGTAAACCGGCAAAGTTGTTCGGATTCCTTAAAGTATACGTGTGATGAATACGACTATGGAAACTGGAACTCCGAACAAAAAACATCTTTAATACCTTATAAACATAGAGATATCTTAAAGGTAATAATTTCAAATCTCGAAATAAGGGAATTGTTGGAGTTGTTAAAGGCCGACAATAAATCAATTTAATAATCCGTTTTTGTGAAATGTATAGGTCCTCTATGTTGGAAAAATAAATCCCACCCAGCTTGATATACCATACATAATAATAGATTCAACTAGTGCATGATATAGAACTCGCAGTGTTGACGGTGGGCATAATTGCTTCAGATGGTAGAATTTATAAGTCGCAGTAATAACATTTTTTCTGACAATGGTGAGATGAGAATTCCATTTCAACTGCGAATCGATGGTAACTCCTAAGTACTTAAACTCATTTACGAGGGAAATTTCAAAGCACTGCGATGAACATGAGTGTCCAGAGCAAAATGGAACATGATACAAAACCTTAAAATTGGGAGATGCGGCCTGACCAAAAAACATTACTCTGGATTTATTACTAAGAGCCAGGCGATGGTAGTAAAACCAATTACCAAGATTCACTAAGTCTGTGCAAACTAGGTTCTGTAATTCCGAAGGGTTTGCTGAAGTGTAACTTAATGCTAAATCGTCCGCAAATGCCGTGGTGTGCCCCAGAAGATCGATGTCGAATATAGAATTTATGTAGATTAAGAATAGAATAGGTCCTAATACTGATCCCTGCGGAACGCCGCAATTTAAGTAACAAGGTTCACTAAAATTATCATTTATTTTAACAATTTGGCTACGATTGTTGAAATAACTAACAAACCAGTCAAAAACTTTACCTCTGATACCTATATTTAATAATTTGTTTGCAAGAACCTCGTGATCCACCGTGTCAAACGCTTTTGCAATGTCTAAAAATAACGAAGCGGATTTTTGCGAATTGTTAAAAGCCGAGTAAACATAACTGAGGTGATGTAGTAGTGCTTCTTCAGAGGATCTTCCTGCTAAGAAACCAAATTGACTACGGCTAAAAAAATTGATTTTCTCCAGATAACCGAGCAATCTACGTTTTATTATTTTCTCAAATAGTTTGGAGAAGGAACTTAGCAACGAAATAGGTCGATAATTATTTAGTAATAGCACATCACCTTTCTTATGAATTGGAATTACAAGGGCTGATTTGAAAACATCTGGAAATACACCACTTCCTAGGCTGAAATTGAAGAGGTAAGCTAAAACATCTACTAGATACCACACGCAATTTTTTAAGATTAGGTTGTCGATTCCGTCAATTCCACAAGAGTGTTTATTTTTCAAACTACTAATCTCTTTTATAATCTCTCTGGCGCTAATCGAATCAAACACACAAGACATACTAGGTGAAGTGGTCGAGCCTAAAACATATCTGCTATAGCCTGGAGAATTAGGCGAAAAGTTAGTGTTGTTCAAATTATTTGTTATCTCCGATGGAACGTTGAGGAAATAAGTATTGAATTCATTACTTATAGATTGATAATTTGAAATAAGAACATCAGATTGGTATTTGTAAATTTTGGTGATTCGGTTTTTGTCTTTATTTGTTCCCAAAACTTCATCAATAGCCTTCCATGTGAGTTTAGAACTATTTTTAGCATACTCAAATTTCTTCTTGTAAAATGAATTTTTGGCAAATTTAATTCTAGCATTTACTTCCTTGGAGAGTTTCTTGACAAATTTTTCCAAACGTGCATTAGTGGGATTATGGCGTAATTTTCTAGAGAATTTTTTTAATTTATGAACCTTCAAAAGGAGATAAGAATTCATCCACGGTTTCAGTTTTTTTAATGTAGGGGCAGAAGATTCGACCTTAGATTCACGAATGTGCGATTTCAGAATAAATAAGAACCTATCAAAAGCGATATTGCAGTTATTCTCACCATAAACAGTCGCCCAACTTTCAGATTGTAGTCGAGCATTCAAACGGCTATAGTCAACTCTCGAAAAATTAGCAGCTACACTATTTTGAAGCACAGGGATCTGAGGTGCACAAATGTTTAGCTTTATTAAGTTGTGGTCAGATAGATGAATCGGTGTGTTTTCCACAGTAAAAATAAACGAATTTGTCGATTTCATGAACACATGATCAAGACAAGATGAATGTCTAGTAGCTTCATTTAAAAGACTTAGAAATCCGTGGGAGGCTAACATGGTAAGATAACTATAGCATTCATTGATATTAAGTAAATTTATGTTGATGTCTCCCAGAATAACTATGTTATTATTATTAATTGATAGAAGTAACTCCTCAATATCGACACAAAACGGGTTTACCGGTTTATTACAAAATCTATAAATGCAGATAAAGGTCCAATCATGACGCCCCAAGGTAACATTTAAAATTAAAACATCAGCTGTGGTCCAGTTGTAACAATGAAAAGAAGATACAGTTAAATTTTGATTGATAAACACACCAACACCACCAGATCTATAATCATCATTACAGCAAGCAATGAAATTATAATTTGGCAGCCTGTAATATGAAGATTCGTGTGAGTAAATCCAGATTTCCGAAACAAATATTAATAGTGGTTGCACTTTTAAACTAGATAAATAAGCATTGAAAATGTCGAAGTTTGCTCTCAAACTTTGAATGTTTTGGTGAATTACACTACACATAATATAAGACTAACAATTCAATATACATACAACAAATACCGAAAAACAAATTTTGAAGAGTGAGAGCAAAGTACAACATTTTCAATACAGCCAGATAAATCACAACAACGAATAATCTATTCCAAGTAAATTTCAAAATATTCCGACTAATTATAAATAAATTTGAAAATGTTAAAAAAATAAGTTTTAATTTTTTTGAGTAAATTACTAAAAAATAACTCAAACAGTGTTTAAACATCATCCAAATCATAACAAACACTACCACCATAAAAAAAATAATTACCGGAATCAAAACAGCTGACTGATTAATATAAACAAATATTATTTTTGACATCAAAATGTATAAAGAGTTAAGCTGGAATATGGAAAAAATATATAAAAAACAAATATGAGCTAATAAAGGTAAGATAAAAAAACTACTTAACGTTACATTATTTAATTCTAGATACCGAAGCAGCAACCGCTTTATCCAATTGCTAGTGTATGATGTTCTGGATACGAAAAATATCGTTCATGGAGTGAATACGATAGACGTCAGAATCAGCCGATTTCTTTAGGAAAATTTGTCCGGCTTTGCACCATAAATATTTAAAGTTTGATGACAGTTTTATGTTTTTAGCCTCATGATACAGCTGTGATTGGAATTTTGAAAGGCGGAAATGATGTAAGGTATTGTATATCTGATTTAAATTTATTAAGAATTATATTGGATGTTCCTCCTTTAAAATAAGCGGCTATGAGTTTTATTTTACCACGAATTGTATTAAGTTCTATTGCTAAAGCCTCAATAGTTTGCGAATTTAAGGTGGGTAGTAAACAGTGTTGAATATTTCGTTTAATTATAATGGCAACACCACCATAGCCACACGATTTTCTATTTAAATTGTACACTTTAAATCCCGGGTCAAAGAGGGATACATCGTCTTTTAGCCATGTTTCCGAAATTATGGCAACGTGCACATTAAGATGTTTCATATAAGAAAATGTTTCATGTACTTTATTGTTTATACTTTGCGCATTCCAGATAAAAATGTTTAATGCGTTATTATTCAGATTCGACCTCCTCCGAATTTGTTAAATGCTGAAAAATTTCCGGAGCTTTCATCTCCTCGGCCAACACAGATGCATCAGGCTTGGAATTCAATTTTTAATAATAAACCATCAAATTCTAATTATAGTGTAAACCAAAACAAATGGGACGCTGCTAATGTATCAAGACAAATAAACTCCTCAGAGGATTCTTTATTTACATATGAAGAAATTTTAACTCTGGTAAGTGATATGATCTCGGGTCTTTCAGTTTGTAAGACGAAAGTAGAACATTTTACTGTTTTTACTCGTCTAACTGTAATATTATAAGTATAAATTAATAAATAAATAATTTCAGTTTGGTCCGATTTCCAATTTGGGTTCTACTAGCTTTGAAGTGGAAACGCCTAATGCTTTTTCTATAACGAGCAAAAAACCAAAATTATTGAGGGATTTAATTAGCCTAAAATAGGCATTTACCTTTTAACTGCTTTTAAATAATTTTTTGATATGTGTTCTGCTAACTTTTTCTAAAGCTAGCCAAACCCATCGGTATAGTTGGAAGCGGTAGATTTTTAATTAGAAAATTATTTACCAAAAATTATACATAGTATTCTGAAATGTTCTGCTAAATTGTTATAGGTACTCAATCAATCGTTTGTCGATGATTTGTTTGTTAAAAAATATATTTAATAGCATACACAATTATTAAATTGCAGAAAAGTAATAATCATTAATTACGTAAAATAAAATTTTATAATGTGTAATTAGCGTTTCTGCACATCAAAATTCATAACAATTTTTAATAAGTATTTTAAATTGTAGATTGAATTGTAGATTGTTTTATGTTGTAATTTAATTTTATGAGTGCGATCGCTAAATGGGGGCAAGTCAGCAAGTTGCACATACTATTATGCTATGTTTATGTATACGAGTACATAAATTTTAGCATTAAATTTATTTTATTTCACTGTATAGCATAATTATAATACTTTAGTAGTTCATAAATAACATATTGCGTTATGGTAATAATAGTTATTTTCAATATATATATGCATATATACATATATATATATATATATATATATATATATATATATATATATATATTATATATATATATATATATATATATATATATATATATATATATATATATATATATATATATATATATATATATAAGTGTTATTGTGTGCTATTTAAATATTCTAGGTTCTAAGATTTAAATACTAAAAAAAAAATTAAACACGCTAGTATAATACGAGTATAATAACTATACTTAAAATTGCATGTGTTCTGTATACTCGTATGTTACATATACAATAAGTAATATTATTAGTTTGTCTAAATAAAAAATAAGTAATTTGTTTTAAAATTAATTAAAATTAGATTTTGTTACAATACATCAGAATCGTTTCTATAATACACTCATAATATTATGTTATTTTGTTTACATGACGTGTCACTAATATTTGTAACTAATGGTTTGGCTAGTATACCGGTATAATAAATAGGTAACTTAAGGCAAACTAGCAAATTTATTCATAAATAACGAAAGAAAAATATAAAAACTTCTTGATAAGGGTCGATTGTCGTATGTAGGACATGAATATTAGCTTTTATACATCGTATTTGAAATACAGTTTTTGTTACGTACTATATGAAGCATTGTTGCACAACACAATCTTCTTTTATAATCTGAAACAGGCAAATGGATTTAATTTTGATGTGGAATATTGTTTAAAGTTTCTTAACCTCAAAATATTATTTTTGTTGTTTTGGGCATCTTTCTAGGTTATTGTATTTGTTTTGTGTAAAAGTGTAAGTTAAATAACATTATTTTAATCATAATCATAATTGCACTTTCAATTTAAGTTGTAAATCTATTTAAAATGACATTTTTTGAAGAGGCCCCTCAGCCTAGGGTACTCAGAGGCCTTCGGCTGTCTCTGTGTACACCTAGGTAACACCAAGGTAGACGCGTCCTCGTCGCGGGGGGCGGGTACTGCTTCGACAGTAGCAAAGTGTTACCGGGGACCAAATGCCAGTGGTATAAATTGGCTAAAACAAACAATGAGTACAACAAATACGGAATGTAATACCCCAGGTGGTACAGCAGCAGATATGCTGAAAAAAAATCACTCTTCGGAGGCAGGCCCAACAGATTCTGGGGTGGGCCAATCATTGTTTAACCCATTTGGACGAAGTTCCAAATTATCAAGATCACCAAGAACTTCAACTGGAAATATATTTCAGTACGAGAAGGAAAATGCCGAACTCCGTGAAACTAAGAGAAATAAAAGAATTTACTACTAAATTGAAAGAAGAATTTACAATTTTAAAGAAAGAAAATGAAGAACTCAAAAAAGCAGTTGAAACACGTGCAGAACTTGAGACGACACCTAGCCCAACAGTCGATGATGGCATTAATTCATTCCATACGGATGAAGAAGAATTAGAAAGAGAAACAAATTGGATGTTGAACCGGAATAAAAGACCAAGTAAGAAAAGGAAAGCGCAACACTCACCAGAAATGGCGGAGACTTTACCATCAACTTCAAAAGAGGTTGCCAGAAATCAGTTAATCATCAAGAAACAACTAGCTCTAGAACAACAACCAGCTACACCGAAAGAAAAATCACCTCCACCAATAAATGTAGTCAGGATATCAAATTTCTCCACTATACAATCGATTATGAAATCGATTACGATAGCCGAGTACAAACTCGTATCTCTAAACAACGGCGTCTGGAAAATTAATGTTGTAGACGCTGAAACTTATACAGCTTTGGCCACTAAGCTTAATTCCGAGGGGCATCAGTGGTTTACCTATGAGGATAAGAATGATCGCCCAATTAAAGTTATGGCTAGAGGTCTTCACCCAACCTGTGCAAAAGAGAAAATTATTGAGGATCTCAAGCAAAAGGGTTATCAAATAGAAAATGCCGTAAACATTATTAAGAAAGAAAAAATCGAAACTGAACAAGGAGTTCAAGTTAACAAAAGAGGGCTTCCACTATTTATGCTCACTTTTAATAACAAACAAAAAGTGGAAGATGTGTGTAATATCAAGGCAATACTTAGCATGAGAGTTAAAATAGAGCCATTGAAAAAGAATAACGGATTAATACCGCAGTGCAAAAAATGTCAAGGTTTTAATCATACGCAGAAATATTGCCAAAGAGAAATTAGATGCGTAAAATGTGCCTGAAAGCATCATGCCCAGGTATGCCCGGTTAGTAAAAATATTGCTGCAAAATGTGTCAATTGCAATAAGTCACATCCCGCAAACTACCGTGGATGTAAAATAGCTAAGGAGCTACAACGAATAAGAAATAAAACGCGAAAACAAAGTCCAGGAATATCGGTAAAAAAATTATCAAACTTCCACCAAAGAGGAACCTAAACCTCATGCTAGTAAAACGGGAGAACCAAAACCAAAACTGTACTCGCAAGTAGTCATGACAAAACCAATTATTTCGGAGCACACTACTGAAGGTACAGCAATGCTCCAAAAGATACTAAGAAGCATGGAAGCTCTTAACATTCGTCTAGCTAAACAAGAGAAATGCCTTCAAGCTCTAAGCAACAGGTTAGATAAGCAAGACTCTCTAAATGAAATGAAATCTATGCTCTATTAAAATGATGCAAACAACAACAAATAAAACATTAAGAATAGTAACCAGGAACGCAAATGGGCTAATGCAACATATTCCAGAATTAGAAATTTTCCTGAATACTGAAAAAATAGATATATGCCTAGTATCGGAAACCCATTTTACTTCAACTTCAAATCTTAAAATATATGGATACAATTGTTACCACGCCATTGATCCAGCAGGAAAGGCAAGGGTAAGATCGTCGGTGGTTATAGAAGAAAACATCAAACACTTTATAGATATTAAAATTGAAGAGGAATTTATGCAAGTAGTCACCTTAAAAGTACTTATAAATAACAACAAAGAATATAATGTATCGTCAATATATTGCCCCCCAAGATATAATTTAATTACACAAGACTAATGCACGTTATTTAAATCACATGGATCAAGTTTCATAATCGGTGGTGATTTTAATGCAAAAAACACCTACTGAGGTTCAAGAGTAACCTCTAAAAGAGGAAGAGAGCTGTTTGCAGCAGGAAGACTATGCAATTGCGATTTTCATTTTGGAGATCAACCAACTTATTGGCCTACGGATAGAAACAAAATACCCGATATCATTGACTTCTTTATCACCAAAGGTATAGACGAAAACTACATATACCTAGAAAGCAGCGAGGGGATTATGTCGGATCACACGCCTGTTATTATGACAATCAGTGCAACGATTATTAAAAAATCTAGTCCACCTTCGCTAACGAACACAAAAACCTGCTGGGAGAAATTCCAGTAACTTGTTGAGGATAATATTGATCTTCAGGTGCCAATTAAAAACCCGATACAGCTAGAAGATGAACTAGAACAACTCAACAACAGTATACAAGAAGCGGCGTGGAGTAGTACCCCCTCTCAAGCTCAAAGGAAATGCGCCGAAATGCTATTTATCATCTAGAAGTTAGGGAACTGGTTGCAGCAAAACGAAAAGCAGGAAAGCCCTGGCAAAAAAATCGAGCGCCAGAGTATAAAACAACTCTAAATTATTTATCCAATAAACTAAAGTTGCTAATTAAAGAAATCAAAAACGAATCCATTAATAAATACTTGAGTGGCCTTACTGGAGAAAAAGATACCGAGTACTCCCATTGGAAAGCGACAAAAAGTTTAAAACGACCTAAACTACAAATTCCACCAGTAAAAAATGAAGATGGCACATGGGCTATAAGTGCAAAGCAAAAAGCATCTTTGTTTGCAACCCACCTCGAGAACACGTTTCAGCCTCTACCTAAACAAACTGCAGAGGAAAACATACCACCAGTATATAAAATGAATAACTGCAATATATCTCCTGTCACACTACAAGAATTAAAAGAGGAAATCAATCTCAACCTAAATACAAAGAAATCTCCAGGATATGACTTAATTACAGGACAAATAGTAAAAGCTCTTCCTGAAAAAGGTCTACGTAAACTACTCCAAATAATTAATGCAGTGTTCAGACTTAAACACGTTCCAAGTCAATGGAAACTAGCAGAAGTAATTATGATACCTAAACCAAACAAACCACTCAATGACAAAAATTCGTATAGGCCGATTTCCTTGCTCCCAATAATTTCAAAATTATTCGAGAAACTACTCCTAAAGAGATTAAAACCAATAATAGCAGAAAGAAATCTTGTTCAGAGAAAACCATTCAACAATAGAACAAGTACACCGAAGTGCAAACATAATTGAAGACGTACTTGAAAAAAAGAAAGTATGTTCAAGCGTCTTCTTGGATGTAGCACAGGCCTTTGACAGAGTATGGCATAAAGGTTTGGAATATAAATTACAAAGAGACTTACCAAAGCAGTTTTATGAAATTCTAAAATCTTACATATCTAACCGACACTTTCGAGTTATATTAGATGGCGAATACTCAGAAATAAAGAAAATATCAGCAGGGGTACCACAAGGTAGCGTTCTGTGACCAACTTTATATGTTCTATACACCTCGGACCGGCCAACGATAGAGAATACTAACATAGCGACGTTTGCGGATGATACGGCCATCTTAGCAGTTGCTAATTGCATAGAAGAATCTACAAGCAAATTGCAAAGAGCTACTAATATTGTCAGTACCTGGACCAAGAGATGGCGAATAAAACTTAATGAAACAAAATCTGTTCACGTAAACTTTACCAACAAGAAGGTCAACTGGATACCAGTAGAACTTAACTCCAAGCAAATTTCATATGCAAATACTGCAAAATATCTAGGCATGACTCTAGACGCAAAACTAAAATGGAAAGAGCATGTGAAAAAGAAAAAAGAAGAGTTAAACATCAAATACAGAAAGATGGATTGGCTCTTAGGAAGAAATTCTGAGCTAACTCTACATAATAAATTGCTACTATACCGGCAAATCCTATATCCTGTGTAGACTTACGGTATTCAGCTCTGGGGCTGTACAAATAAAACCAATGTCAATATCATCCAGTCATTCCAAAGCAAAGTCCTTCGTGGAATAGTTAATGCACCGTGGTACATAAGAAATGACAACCTCCATAGAGATCTGAAGATGGATTTCGTTAGTGAAGAAATAAGCAAACACGCGAGAAAACACATGCAACGTATTAGTCTACACCAAAATGCTGAGATACGTGGTATGTTGGATGATTCAAACCTAGTAAGACGGCTGCGAAGGAAGAAACCGCATGATCTACGAGATCCAATCAGGATCGACTAAAAATATAATAAAATTGTAAAGGGGACTACTTTTGTATTTATTTGCTGAAATATAGTTTTCTATATTGAATAGGTGCATTATATATTTATAAAAATTTGTATACTTAGAATTCTATTATTAGTTACAATTGATGAACATTTAAATCCTTCATTAATAAATTTAATGTGCTTGTTAGTCTGCAAGTTATTAAATCTTAACTTTTTATATTAATAATGGAAGCTGCGAGGTGCAAGATACAGAATAATGTTTTTTTAATAAAAAATTATCATTACATTTTTCAATACTAAAATTAGCTTATTATTCGTGATGAAATTTTAATTCGGGATGGAACTACATTTTCTACTTACATTGACACTTTTTCGGGATAGCTACACTTTATCCGAGAAACGCACCATTTTTTTGGGGGGCTGACGTATTTCGGGCTAACTTCAACGACTTATTATCTCTACAAAATTATTTTGCAAGAAATGTTGCTATGCACGAAACTGTTAATTATAAATTTTATACGATAACTATTATGAAGTGTTCGATTCATATACCGTTTAAGACTTTTCAAAAATGTCATTTTAAATAGATGTACAACTTAAATTGAAAGTGCAATCATGATTATTGAAATCATTGCAAATTTTCCGAGAAAATAATTTTATTTAACTTACACTTTTTCACAAAAAATATACTAGAACCTAGAAAGATGTCCAAGACAACAAAAATAATATTTTGAGGTTAGGAAACTTGCTAGCTACACTTTATCCGAGAAACACACCATTTTTCGGGATGTCCGAAATAAACCGATAGTTAATTTATTTTACAGCAGGACGCTAGATTATCTATAGGTGTGAATGAAAAGAATACATGTAATTTCCCAATCCAGACTGAAGATGCATTCACTGTGAATTACCAGCAACCGCAATATAACCGATTTGAAGGCCAACACGATCGGGTTTGTGAAAAAGTTCTTCAAGGCAACCTGTACAGCATTCTGTTCAAATACCTTGGCTTCGTTCAGACAATTGATTGATTGATTGATTGGACTGTAGTACCAAGTACTGGACAAGTGTCCCGGATAACGCCGGACCTATTTCTACAGCCTGTTTACACATAACAATAGGAAGGATAGGAAAGGTTCTTTTTTGGGACAGAACAATCCGGTTTCAGACACCTAGCGATCGTACGGCACAACACAATTCCAATGTACCTCTAATCTACTAGAGGAAGGAAAAGGCTTAATAGGTTTAATGGAAACGATGGTATTGGTCTTCAACAATTGTATCTCTAAATCAGCAACCTGAGAAAAAAATATTATTATTTCACGTGCATCTGGCAATTTTCTGAAATTTAATTCTAAATTAATATTTGAAAATTTAGACATTACTTTTCACAAAAATATATCGTATTTCATCGTTTATTTAACAATAAAAATACAACTTCAATGGCTCGCATTAATAAAAATCACAATTGACAGGTCTCCAAAAATATTATAAAAAATTTAAGAGTGGTACCAACAGAATACCAATTTAGAGTTTCTCTTACAAATGTCAATTAACGAGAAACTTCTTAACTTATAGCCCCTTAATAGTCTTAACATCAGAATTGTTAGTTATGCGAAATATTTTAGTTAAGACTTCTGTGACTATACGTCAGAATCACACGGTTACTGTCCGAGAGTTTTAAAATATATTCACTTAGAAATTTTACTGTGTTAATTTTGTACGAGATGGGAAGTCATGACATAAAATTTATATAGCGACCAGACCAAGTGTTTTTGTTACCAATGACAAAAAATTTTGTGTGCATTGATTTTCTGAAACAAGCATTCTTTCGTACTTTCTAACATTTATTAGCTTTCATTGCAAACGCACATTGTCACTTCAGTGTGAATAAAAAATAACAACAGAACTGACTGTTCTTGTTCGACGGCCATCTTTCATATTTTTTCTAAATTTTTATTTTTCTATAGGAGGGGGAATTCATGGTCAGGGTGGTTCAAGTATTTGTTCTTTTCCTCAAATATGTCCCAGTATTTGAATAAAGAAATTTTTTTTAATTTTTATTTTGAAAAGCATTTTTAACGACGATATCCACGGGCGTCGTTACGTCATTTGATGAGACCCAACATGCTTATCAAGAATACTACTATGCTTTCCGATAGGTCCAGACTAGGACCAGCCATTCGAAAAGCCAACAATTTTTGCGCAACCCAATTATTAGCTTTTCAAACGGCCTGGAACATATATAGTCTACATCCAGAACCATCAGAAAAACATCATAACATTCCTGGCAAAGGTACCTTAGTAACTTCTCAGATTAGTAAAGACTAGCAAAAAACTGAATTTGATCGTGCAAAAATTACTAGCCTCTCGAACGGCCCGGAACATAGATAGGCCAATCTAGACCCATCAGAAAAATACAACAATACTCCCGACAAACACACTGGGTCTCGAGGCACTCAACCCCTTAAGAAAATCCTATCTAAAATGTCAATTGTTAATTCGCCTAAATGTCATTGTTTGCCATATTCACCAATACATCTACACTTCTTCTATTTTTGTTGGTGTAGGATTAAGTTAGTTCCAACTTCAAACACATATACAAGCGTGTGAAATTTGTACTAAATTAGTCCTAAAGTTAGCTTTTCTAGTTAGGTCTACATCACATGCATATTAAAAGTTTCTACGAAATTGATTGATTGATTCTGAATGTATAACCAAGTTCTTACGGTTACTAACACCTAGGTATAGTTGATGGTTAGTAAAACAAAGACAACCCAATACTAAACTACTAGGGGAAGGATAAAGGTTTAATAGATTAAATTGTTAGTGATGGTATTGGTCATTAACCCTGGTTTGGTTCAGACAATTAGTACAAAGTTCAACAAAGGTGAAATATGTCATTCAAAGCTACAAGCGCAACAATTTTTCTCGATTTTCATGATGAACAGGTGGCATTGGACGATAACATCCCTTTAGAAGATCTCACAAGACTTCTTTTGATTTTCCTTTCTAAAATTGCTGACGACTGGTACGAAGTTTTTAAATCCAATGATCCGGCAGGGTCATGGGCACAAATGAAGTATCGATTCTTTCTCATTTTAGTGTCGCTAATTACGAAGCGGAAATCAAAGAAACACACTAAAAAGTGTTCGTGGAAATAAAGAATCATTTTCTGACTTCTCGCTGAACATTCAGAAAATGAATGTCCGACTACAGAATCGTTTGTTCGAACAGCAAATGATGTACAGGTTATGGCAAAATATGTACCCCGCTTTGAAAAACGTATCCACATACCTCTATACAAGAACTATTGAAGAACTTCGTAATTTTTATCGTGAACATGACCAGTGCTGAGTACACACAGGATATAATTCAAGGAAGTTCGTAGATACTTTCGTAAGCTAATAAGTCTTTGCACTTCGGAAAATTCTAGAATCAGTTCCGAACAGTTTAATGATCGCGAGATAAATAATCTTGCACACCTAGAGGCGGTAGAGTCAAAACTCAAATTTCATCACCATTTTCTCAGTCAAATAGCATATCGGGATGTTGAAATTGCGAGAACGTGGGGAACCAACAAATAATGTGGGTTCAAAACCTAGAATTAAGAAAAATAAACTTGATAGTTTCAAGGCAAGAGCAATCTTTCCTAAAATTGTATAGAAATTCGTATAAAAACTAAGTCACTAACCGATACGTAGAAATCACTACCGCGGCAAAACAAATGACTGGACTTTCTTGCCGTGACACAATTAGTGTATTGGACTCCCTCCATTTTACCTATTAAAGGCATAAGAATGTGGTGGCATACTCAAAACCAGGGAACAATATCTACGATGACCTGTTATTTTCTTCGAAACCTCCCCTACACAAATTTTACTGTAACCGTATTTTGTGAAATCTACAACAGGTTTAAGCATTTAAAAAAAAAAAATTGTTAGTTACCACCAGTCATGTGCTCGTTTATAACACAACAACGAGTTTTGGTTATCCAAACTTAATAATGGAATGGCCGATATGTAAAAAAAATATTTCATAAATTACGTGACGATTTTGGTCAACGTGGGCGTTCTACAGAGCCTGGAATTCGCAAAATTTTTAAACGTTTTGAAAAAAAAAAAACTGGATTAGTTGCAGGTCGTAGAGCATATGATCACCATCGTCCGTACACGGGAAACAGTAACAGCGGTCAGTGAAAATGTTCATAACAAGCCAAGCATCTCTTTGAGGCGTCGTTACAACAATTAACCGTGTCGTTAACTACTGTACATCAAATATTACAAATAACTCAAGAAATGAAGCCAGCAAGTTGTTGTTTCAAAAATCATCTTTTCAGATAAGTTCATTTTTACCTCAACGGATACGTGTATAAACAAAACTGCCGCATTTGGGGGACTGAAAATTTTCATGTTATTCATGAACAATCACTTTGTCCAAAAAAGTTAATGAGTGTAAGTAGAATGAGCGTGAAGATGCAGTAACAGTGAATAGTGAGCGCACATTTACTTGACTTCACTCTTTTACTTTCATGCGATTTGACACCGTTTGATTGTTATTTTTTTGGTCATAATTTTATTGGAAGCTGTCATTTCTGCTGCATCCAAGAACTGGACCATCGTTTAACTTGAGTTGGCCCTAATTCGTCCAATTCCAGTCACGTATTTTCGAATAATTCACACACTTTTGTATTTATGCTAGCAATCATAAGTTTGGTTAATTGTTTGAATTCGAAAATGCAGAAAAATCATTTCTATATTCATTCAAAAGGAAATTACAAATTTTTACATAGAAAATTCCTTATGATACGAGTATACGATTATAGGTATACAGTCAGTTACAGCCAAAATTTACGAAATGGAGGATAAATGGAAAAAGTTATTATTGGACACAAAAAATTAAAAAAGAAAATAATTTTCAAAAAATTCATAAAATTTATATCAGAAAGTTTATTTATTCTCGAATTATTGCAAAGTGCCGTTATCTTTTTTTAAATAAATACCGAGGTACGTCTATTGACACTTTCTGTATTAACTTTGGATTCGTCTTGAGTGAGAAATATTTTTCGTCTGTGGCATTAAAAATGGTGCGTCGAACGGAAGTGTTAATCGAAATACGAAACTTAATAATAAAGCTACGTGAACAGAATAAAAGTTATAATGAAATATCTAAAATTATTTGTAAAAATCGAGCAACCGTACAAACAATAGTGTGAAATTTTGATAACAGAAAAATAAAAAACGATCTGGGCGTCCTAAAAAACTTAACGCACGCTTAAAAAGGCCCGAATTTGCAAAAAAGTACGATAAAGAAGGCACTAAATTTTGGAGCAAAGTGCTTTTCACTGAAAGTGGTCGGCGATTGATGGTCGAAGAAGAAAGAGGTGTTTGTGTTTGGTCTTTCTTCATGTATGCGAAACTGGCCCGAAAAGTAGCCCGAAAAAAATTGTGTCTGGACCTCCTTTTGAATATAAAACAACTTTTAATCGAAATTCAAGCGGCACTCGAGCCCATTCTTGTGTAATTACTGCTTTCAGTGTGGCCCTGGATGTAATAGTATGTTTATGGAGTTGCCTTTCTAAAGGGTGTTTTTTTAAGAGGTTGCCGATTTTTTTTTGAATAAAACACATATAAAATTATGAAATGACCAAAATTTTTTTTTATTTGGTAGATAATTTTTTGGCATTTAACATTTAAACACAATTTCTGGCATATGGCTACCACGACTATTTTTCACAAATGTCATTCTGGAGGTCCAATTTTCCAGCACTTTTTCAAGCATTTGAGGGCGTATGTCAGCAATGACACGTTGAATATTGGTTTCCAAAGCGTCAATCGATTGAGGTTTATCCACATAAACCAATGACTTCACGTATCCCCACAAAAAGTAATCGAGTGGCGTCAAATCGCACGAACGCGGAGGCCAATTCACCGGACCATTTCTCGAAATAATGTTGTCGTTGAAAGTTTCTTTCAATAAGTCGATTGTTTCACGTGCTGTATGGCAAGTGGCACCATCTTGTTGAAACCACATTTCATTCATATCCATATCTTCAAGATTTGACAACAAAAACTCATTTAACATGGTTCTGTATCGATTTCCATTCACGGTAACGCGTCGTCCTTCCTCATTTTTAAAGAAATATGGACCGATGATCCCACCAGCCCATAGACCGCACCAAACAGTACATTTATCAGGATGCATTGGTAATTGTAGAACGGCGTGTGGATTATCTTTGCTCCAAATGCGACAATTTTGTTTGTTGACGTATCCATTTAACCAAAAATGCGCCTCATCACTGAAGAGAATTTTACGGTAAAAAAATGGATCTTCGTTCAATTGATTTAACGACCAATCACTGAATTCACGGCGCAAACGATGGTCGTGTGGCTTTAATTCTTGCACCAATTGAATTTTGTATGGCACCAAACCCAAATCTTTACGTAAAATTTTCCATAAAGTCGATGGACAAAGTCCAATTTGCTGAGCACGACGACGAATCGATAAATTGTCGTTTTCTTCGACACTGGCCTCAACGACAGCAATATTTTCTTCTGTACGAACTCTTCTCATTCTTGTCGGTGGCTTGGCATCCAAAAGAGTGAATGTAGACCGAAATTTGGTAATTACGTTCTTTATGGTGGTCTCTGACGGACGATTATGTGCACCATAAAATTCACGAAGTGCTCTATAAACATTTTTAATTGAACACTGATTTTGAAAATAAATTTCCACGATTTGAAAACGTTGTTCTGGAGTTAACCTATTCATAATGATTTGCCAAACAATACTGAGTAGAAATGCCACTTTGAGCTGTCAAAACAACTGTCATAAAATAAAACGACATCTATCGGAAAAACAAACCTCCTAAAAAAACACCCGTTATATAATCCCATATTCTATAATTCCATGTTCTATGGGATTTAGATCTGGACTTGGAGGGAATGTAGTTGTTTGGGGTGTTATACAACAACCATTCTCGAATAACTAGTGCGGTGTGTTTGGTGTCGTTATCCTGCTGGAAGACCCAATCTTGTGGTAATCCTAATTTCTCAACCGATGCATGTAAATTGGCTTTTAAAATATTCGGGTAGTACCATCTGTTAATTATCCCTTCGATAAACTCCAAGCTACTGACCCCCGACCACGCCATACTCCCCCAAACTAGAACACTATCTTCACCATGTTTAACTGTGCATCGAAGATTAGGGATTTCTATCGATGTTCCTTTCTTGCGCCATACTTTTGACGGTTCTTCATGCCCACAAATGTTATATTTACTTTCATCTGTGAATATTACACCTTTTCAGAAAGTAAAATCCATATCCAGGTGTAATTTAGCGAGTTCTATGCGCTTCTTTCTGTTTATATTACTGATTAGTGGTTTTCTCCTGGCAGTTCTGGAAAAATATCCGTGCCGGTTTTTTGAAAGTTTTTTGAACTGTACGAGAACATACAATTGTTCCATAATCTCTGCATGGTACTCTTTGAATTTGTGTGCTAGATGTTTTGGTAACGATTTTGAACAGAAAACTTACTAAAAATTTTCTTCTGTGGCGATTGTCACAGGGATTGCCTGAGACTTCGGCTACCATCGATAAATAGTCTAGGTCAACAGAAACCCAAATAATGGAGCCCTGTTTCAGTACGAGGTGGAAAGAAGGTTCGTGCCAGTCTCAGTATGTAACGTTTTACACCAGAAAATTTATTATGAAATTTTCTTCTGTGGCGATTGTTACAGAGATTGCCTGAGACTTCGGCTACCATCGAGCATTAGTGTAGGCCATCTGAAATCCTAATAATGTAGCCCGATTTCTGTACGAGGTGGATAAAAGGTTTGCGCCAGCGTCAGTATGTAATTATTTTCAACAGAAAATTTACTAAGAAATTTTCTTCTGTGGCGATTGTTACAGATATTGCCTGAGACTTCGGCTACCATCAAAAAATAGTGTAGGTCATATGGAACCCAAATAATGGAGCCCTGTTTCTGTACGAGGTGGAAAGAAGGTTCGTGCCAGTCTCAGTGTGTAACGATTTGCACCAGAAAATTTACTATGAAATTTTCTTCTGTGGCGATTGTTACAGTATTAGAATTAGTGTAGGCCATCTGAAATCCTAATAATGTAGCCCGATTTCTGCACGAGGTTTAAAGAAGGTTCGTGCTAGTCTCAGTGTGCAACGATTTTCAACAGAAAATTTTCTTAGAAATTTTCTTCTGTGGCGATTGTCACATGGATTGCCTGAGACTTCTGCTACCACCGAAAAATAGTGTAAGCCATCTGGAACTCAAATAATAGAGCCCTATTTCTGTACGAGGTGAAAAGAAGGTTCGGGCTAGTCTCAATATGTAACGATTTTCAACAGAAAATTTACTAAGAATGTTTATTCTGTGGCGATTGTTACAGAGATTGTCTGAGACCTCGGCTACGATCGTGAAATAGTTTAGGCGATCTAGAACCCAAATAATGGAGCCCCATTTCTGTGCTAGGTGGAAAGAAGGTTCGTGCCAGTCTCAGTATGTAACGATTTTCAACAGAAAATTTACTAAGAATTTTTATTCTGTGGCGATTGTCACAGGATTGCCTGAGACTTCGGCTACCATCGAGAAGTAGTGTAGACTATCTGAAACCTAAATAATGGAACCCCATTTCCGTACAAGGTGGAATGAAGGTTCGTGTCAGTCTCAGTATGTAACGATTTTGATCGATTCGGTCATATTTAACTTTCCTATCCAATACTTCCATCTTGTTAAATGTAATGAAGGTGTATGGTGGGCCCGGCGTCATTCGGGAGTTTCGCTAAATTGCCAGGTCATTCATTGCAATCAATCAATCAATCAATCAAAGTGCTTTTCACTGATGAAAGTAAACTTAATATATTCGAATCCGATAGAGAGGGAAACATTTGACGAAAAATTAACCGAGCTATGGCTCAAAAAATTGACTTCCCATCGTTGAACACTGCGGTGGCAATGTAATGGTTTGGAGATCGACGGCTGCAGCTGGTGTAGAAAAACTGGTATTTATAGACGGTAATATGAATCACCGAATATATTATAAAATATAACATATTGCGTAGCAATTTACAATCGTCCGTCGAATGCTTAGGACTAGGCAACCAGTGGATCTTACATCAAGATAATGATCCAAAACATACGGCGATGGCAGTAAACTGGCTACTATATAATGTGCCTAAACAACTTCATCCGTCTCCCCACTCATAGGGTCTGAATACAATAGAGCATATGCTGTATGAACTGGAACAAAGGGTCCGAAAGTATATGATTTCCAATAGGGGTTCATTAAAAAGTGCCCTTTCGAGCGCATGGACTGAAATTTCGTCAGCGGTTACTGAGAACCGGGTTTTATCAATGCCCAGGCGACTAAGCGCTGTGCTTGAATCTAATGGTGGCCCAACTAAATATTAATTTTGGTTCTTAAGTGTGGCTGAACATGATCCTTTTGGTTTTATTTACTGTATGCAGACTTTTGTGATAGACATTTTATGAGTTTTTAAAATTTTTTTTATCAATAATAATTTACTTTGTTTAAATGTATTATTTAAGTAATATTATAATATTTAGTTCGTTTCATTTATCTCGATTTGGCAAATATTAGTGGTGTATGTAGACTTTTGTGACTGACTCTGTTACGATGTCGTAACATTTATCATCTAAGGTGAACATGAGAGAAGGGAGTGATATATTTTTGTTTTCCTAAAACTGTAGTTACAAACCCCTACGTAATGCACCTACTTATCTTTATATATATACGAGTACGTATACATGAATCACAAAATTACTTACTTTTTTAGGAACGTGAAATTTCAAACAAATATATAAATAAATAAGGGTGTGTAGTATTTCGAAATTTTTGTTGGCACGAAAAAAAATTAATTAAGAGGTAGGCATATTTTCTTATAATAAATTCGTTTAGTATTTATTTTAAGCTTCAGTGGTTTCGTTTATATGCCAAACTATTTATATGAAGCATGGTAGTTTATAACTACCACCTTTTTACACATCGCTCCACAATTTTAATAGTATTGAGTGATTTTTATGTATTCCATAAGAACCTACCTATTATACTGAGGATGTAATAAATTTTTCCAAATAAAATCTTTGCCATTCATCTTAAATATTAAACATTTTCTAACTGAAGTGTTATCACTTTACAATAATATATTTTATGTCACATGATCACAATACGTATACCATAAGTCTGTGGTATTAAGAATGTTTATACGAAACCTTTACATTTATGAAATCTAAAAAATAAATATTATATATTATAACAAAAATCCAGACAATATTTGCGACCCTACATATATACCAGAGGCATAGGTACAGACGTCTGTACAAAGATATAACACACGGATGAATGTTATTTGTTTTATTTTCTCGTCTTATATTATTTTTCTCTTAAAGGCTTAGTTGCGGATTGAGATTTTCCTGGTGTTTTTCTTAATGCTGTTTGTCTATGATTTTTTCTAACAAAAACAGAAAACTGTCTTATCTCGCTCATAATATAATAAATACAAGACTATTATACGTATACATTTATACAGATAAAATAGAAAATCCAGGCGAAAATATTGCAAAGTCTATTTTTATGATAAATTTACGAAAAATACAGAAGGAAACGGTAAATACGAAGCAAAAACTGGAAAGTTTTATTTAATGTTAATGGTTGAGAGCAGAGCTATTAATCACGGTGGCTCGTTGAAATTTAATTCTAAAAGCACGCTGTGTATATATGTAGGTATAAAATTATTTATTTAATATAGGATGTATACCTAGCTAGTTTTATATAAATTAAAAATAATTTTATTACTCTTTTGGAAAATCGCCAAATTTAGTAATATGGTTTGGAAGATGTAATATTAGGAAAAAATAATTGTGCGGTTTTACAAATTTTGGAATTTTCCATAATGCAATGCGGGCTAATAAGATTGATTAATTGTTTAGGCTGTAATACCAGGTACTGGGCTAGTGTTCCAGATAACGTCGGGTCTATTCCTACAGCCTGTTTACATATAAAAAGAGGGAAGGATAGTAAAGTTGATTTTTAAAGATGACGAGACCCGGTTTTAGACACTTAGGGATATATCTTCGATCCAGTCGCAAAATATTAATTTGCGCCGTTGCAATATGGCTGACATGCGACTGATGAAATTGCGACTACAAATTAGCATCTTCGATATAAATCGCAGCGTTTTTGCTGAATTCAGTTTGCGGCTATCAGAGTGAAAAACCAAAACAAATCAAAAATTTTCACTACACAGTTCAACAGTTCAATATAGAAGCAGGACCATCACAAATAAAAGAAGTCCACATTTCACGGACTCTGAACTTTTATTGTTCCTAACGGTTTTGGAGAACAACAGGAAAGCTCTTTCATGTGCGTCATTTCTGTCCCAAACAGGTGGTTTCTGTAAAGCTTCATTCCTCGGAAATTTTCTAAATTTTTTCGTTTGTAGAATTAAAGCGGACAAAAATTCTTTAAAAACCTTACTAACAACAGACTGAACCAAACTATGATATAAAATCGGTCCATTCGGTCCATCGGTCCAACAAGCAAAAGCTTTGTTTGTTTCGGTCGGCCTTTCTAAATGAATGCTCAATTCATCTATGATGAACATTGCGGTGCTTTCCATAAAGCGATACCGCATAAAAAATATGTTTTCGTCGCAGTCGAAAGGGTTCTTACGATATCGACATATCTTCCGTTGAATTCGGGTGTTTCGCCAGCGTCGTAGAATTAAATCCATTTGATAAAAATATTTTGAAATCCCAAAAAACTGTTGATTGCCAAACGTCAAAACTAAGAAGTTTGAAGTTATGTTCGGTGTTGAATTTATCTACTATTCAAAAATCGGCGTCGCAAAAATATAAAAAAAATTAACGAGTTGCGACTGTCATTTTCATCGAGGATACCAATTTGAAAATTCAGCCGTGTTACCTTGCTTAACATGCTTGCGACCGTTTCAAAGATATACCCCTTAGCCGTCGTACTGTACAAGGAAACACAGTTCTAATGTAATAGAAGGAAGTACATGTGTGCGTAAGGGTTATTAGGGGAATTGGTGTCTGGGCAAAACAATTATTATTTCGTGTATCTGAAGATTTCCTAAAATTCAATCCTAAATTAATACTTTTCGGCTCCTAAACAACATAAACATTTTCCAGAACTACGAAAATTAATTCAAAGTAGCTTACGGTACTGAAAGTTGCAAACATATTTATTATGTAAGAACTAAGGAACTAACGGGTGATTTTTTAAGAGCTTGAGAACTTTTTTTAAAAAAAAAACGCATAAAATTTGCAAAATCTCATCGGTTCTTTATTTGAAACGTTAGATTGGTCCATGACATTTACTTTTTGAAGATAATTTCATTTAAATGTTGACCGCGGCTGCGTCTTAGGTGGTCCATTCGGAAAGTCCAATTTTGGGCAACATTTTCGAGCATTTCGGCCGGAATAGCCCGAATTTCTTCGGAAATGTTGTCTTCCAAAACTGGAATAGTTGCTGGCTTATTTCTGTAGACTTTAGACTTGACGTAGCCCCACAAAAAATAGTCTAAAGGCGTCAAATCGCATGATCTTGGTGCCCAACTTACCGGGCCATTTCTTGAGATGAATTGTTCTCCGAAGTTTTCCCTCAAAATGGCCATAGAATCGCGAGCTGTGTGGCATGTAGCGCCATCTTGTTGAAATCACATGTCAACTAAGTTCAGTTCTTCCATTTTTGGCAACAAAAAGTTTGTTAGCATCGAACGATAGCGATCGCCATTCACCGTAACGTTGCGTCCAACAGCATCTTTGAAAAAATACGGTCCAATGATTCCACCAGCGTACAAACCACACCAAACAGTGCATTTTTCGGGATGCATGGGCAGTTCTTGAACGGCTTCTGGTTGCTCTTCACTCCAAATGCGGCAATTTTGCTTATTTACGTAGCCATTCAACCAGAAATGAGCCTCATCGCTGAACAAAATTTGTCGATAAAAAAGCGGGTTTTCTGCCAACTTTTCTAGGGCCCATTCACTGAAAATTCGACGTTGTGGCAGATCGTTCGGCTTCAGTTCTTGCAGGAGCTGTATTTTATACGGTTTTACACCAAGATCTTTGCGTAAAATCTTCCATGTCGTCGAATAACACAAACCCAATTGCTGCGAACGGCGACGAATCGACATTTCACGGTCTTCAGCAACACTCTCAGAAACAGACGCAATATTCTCTTCTGTACGCACTGTACGCATTCGTGTGGTTGGTTTAATGTCCAATAAAGTAAACTGAGTGCGAAACTTGGTCACAATCGCATTAATTGTTTGCTCACTTGGTCGATTATGTAGACCATAAATCGGACGTAAATCGCGAAACACTTTTCGAACCGAACACTGATTTTTGTAATATAATTCAATTATTTGCAAGCGTTGCTCGTTAGTAAGTCTATTCATTATGAAATGTCAAAGCATACTGAGCATCTTTCTCTTTGACACCTTGTCTGAAATCCCGCGTGATCTGTCAAATACTAATGCATGAAAATCCTAACCACAAAAAAATCACCCTTTACATACTTCATACAAGGCGAACTTACTAATGAAACAAATGAATGAATTTAATGTACATATGGTATATGATGTAGATGAAAAGAGGGAGTCCACCTGTGGAAGCAAATGACATTAAGGGGTTGCTATTGCTAGGGTAGAATTATCAACTTTCTTGTGTTTTTCGGAATTATTTAATTGTAAAATATAATAAAATTATTGTTGGAACAAACATTAGTGATTTTTAAATAATAATTTTGAATTAAAATCATGTCGTTTAAAATTTACTTTAGTTTAATCTATTTTCTAATACAAGTAAAGAAAATTGAGGGATGAATATGTTGAGGCTAACACCCGAATTTCTTTTACCATGAATGCAAGCAGAGATTTCGAATGTCTAATGCACGTGAATTCTAAAGCGAAAATTTAAACTAACCAAACTTTTGGTAAAACTGTCTTGTAAAGGGTGTTCAAATTTGAGGAATCTTTTTAAATTTTAAATAAAATACATAAATTGGTTCCGGTTAATAATGAAAAGGAATCTCGTTTCATGTGACCTTTTCTGCTAGCCCGGCGGGTTGAACATCTTATACCAAGATAATGAATTTTTTTTTTTCGCCTCATGATTTTTCATTTAGTGATATCTGCTCGATGATGTTGTCATTGAGGTGTTGAATAGTTTGAGGATTATCCATATAAACTTTGCTCTTCAAGAACCCCATAATAAGAAGTGCAATGACGCTTAAATCGCATGATATTGGTGGCCAATTCACACGTCTGTTCTTCTAGAAATTATTCGATTATTAAACTTCTCTTTGATTGATTCCGTTGCTTTGTGGCATGTTGCACCGTCCTGTTAAAATCATCAATCCTGCACATCAATATTTTCCAATTGGCTTCTCACAAAGTTTCTAATCATCTCTCGATCGAGCTCCATTCGAAGTAGTTGCATTGTCATTTTGATTTTCGAAACTAATGGACCAATTACGCCACCCACACCAAAATCCACACCATACAGTATTTTTTTTTGGTTTCATTGTCTTTTCAAACATTTTTCTGGGATTTTCTTCAGCCCAAATGCGGCAGTTTTACTGGTTCACATAGCCGCTAATTTCAATATGAGCTTCATCGGTATATCTTCACATTTCGTATTTTGTAACTCTTTACGTCCCTCACAATCGCCACGGCCTCCAGGTTATCATTCTTTTTAAACATGCATGGGTGAAATGATTAACCTACATGTGGGCCGGGTCAGACATCTAAAAATAATTACCCAGTCGTGAACGAAGACCCCTGAGTACCTGGCGACCTTTAGTTGTATATAGCCTTACTCGCGTGTACATAAATATCTGCACAGCTGGTTCATCATTTTATCCGATATTCGTGGGGACCAATGGAATCTGAAAATAATAAATCTAAAGAAGTGGCCAGCACTTCTCAAATGCTGGTAAATACAGGGGGGTTTGTGACTCTAGTCGACTGTGATGCTAGAATTAGTTCCGAGACTTACAAGCTAGTGTAGTAACGAGAAGGAGAAAGTTATTGCTCCGTCGGCTCGCCGATATAGGACTTGGCGTTCAGCCTTCCTTGTCTTGGACAGACTGGTTACAGTCCCGGAGGAGCACTAAGACTAACCAAGCTTCATTTGGGACAGTTGCCAGAACGGTATAAGCTTTTCAGCGAAATCGTGAAGGAGAGGAGGCGTGGTGCTAGCCGCCGTAGACGGGAGCATCACAAGAGCAAGATAGAGATTGGTGATTAATGTACTTAACCTCTTCTGTCTTAAAGTCCTTGGACAACATCCGGGACTCCAGCCAGTTTGCAGGGGCGTAGGCTGGTATCAGCGACGACTGAAGCTGATTGCGTGCGCTGATTAGAGATCAACTTTCCTGTCCAAAGGCGATCGATGAGTTAGGCGGGTATGGCCAGGAGCGATGCTCAGAGCAATTCCTAAATTGAAAATACAAAGCAGACCTAGGAGAATGGTCTGGATTCCCACGGAGCCTGTAAACCTAGAAGAATCCCTGAGGATTATCCTGGTTTGCAGTTCGGATCTTCCAACGGGGAACTGGAAGATTGTAAAGCAAGAGGAGCCTAAGAGTAGCTTGAGCTTATCCATCATTATAATCAACAAGGAATCTGTGCCTTCCTTGTCAAAATCTAAAGGGGTAATTAATTTCGGCTTCGGGTCAGTAATACTGAAGCTGTTCAAGAAAGACGGGGTCGGGGTTGAACTAAGTACCATGCAACCCGAGGAGGGGGAGGAAAATGTACAGCCTGTAAAGAAAAGCCCGACGATTTTACTCTCTCCAGAGGAGGTATTAAAATCGCAGCTAGTGGCTAACCCAAATGAGGGGTTAACTAGCGAATTGAGAGATCGATTATCCCTAGGTATGGAGAAGAAGAATACATAGGACTCTAAGGGGAAGGGGAAGTATACCTTTTTAAGTTTAGGTAGGATGGAGGAGACCGTTGACTCCGTCGAGTCCAACTAACCGAAGTAGCACGGCTTCCGTAAGTAGGTAACTGACTAATTTTAACAATAATCAGGTTTGTGCAGATAAATTTACACTACACCAAGGCTGCTTCTTAGGCGTTTCGGCTCAGACTTGATAAGTCAGGTGAGGAAATAGTTTTAATCCTAGAACCATGGTTCAAAATAACAAGATCTGTGGTCTGCGAGTGAAGGGTTATGCCCTATTACACGCTTGTGAGACGGATAAGTGCAGATCATGTATAGTAGTAAAGAATAATATAAATGTTTTTCTACTTCCACAGTACTGCAATGGGGGCATTATTGCGATCTGAATAGAGAAGGAAGATAGGAGATTCTGACTTGCAGCCGCATACATGGACCGGGAGATGCCAGTGCCGCCAGATATACTGAGGGAACTTATTTGTGATGCAGAAAGGAGGAAGGTCGGAGTTATCTTAGGGTGTGGCCCGAACGCGCCGCACCATACCATCAGAGGTAGCGGACATCAATGACAGGGGTGAGTCACTTTTGAATTTATTCTAAAAACTATCCTAATTATTAGTAATATAGATCAAGAACCCTCCTTTATCATTAGAAATAGGCAGAAGGTTCTGAATATTACTCTGGTCTCCGATTTTATCTCATCTATGATCAGGAAATGGAAGGTGGCGAAGAAACATTCCCGTCTCTGACCATCGGTATCTAACGTCTTCAGAAATCCTAGGAGGACAGTATGGCAAGTATATAAATATATATTGGAGGGTAGTATTCTATCTGGAGATCCAGGACTACCCGGCACGGGTAGTGATCTGAATTCAATAGAGGATACACTTTCTAATGCTTGCAATACCTCTATGAGGGAAGACTACCCATTAGCAAAGCTGAGAGAAAAGCGGAAACCTGCTGGGTGGACCTCGGTACTAGCGGAGTGACGAAAAGTCTGCGGGTCCGCTTTCAATAGAGCGAAAAGATCGAGAATAAAGGTGTGTATGGTGTGAGTGTATGGTATGCCAGCTCTGGAGAAACTATCATACAGGAATATGATGAGGAAGGTGCAGAGGGCAGTCTGTTTGCTCATTAGTGGGTTTAAAACGACACCCACTAGTGAGGTTGTGCTGTACCTTCTCCCGTCGGATATTATTGGTAAGCAAATGGTGGTCAATATGGCCGCCCGGCTATCAGCCGTTTCGAGGTGAAAGTGCCTGAAAAAGAGCACTCAACTATAATCAATTCTGTGAGGCATGGCCTGGTGAATTTGAATTATATAACACCCCTGTTGTGCTTTTGAAAGCTTTTTAAAGTGATTCTCCCTTCTAAGGACGATAAGAAAAGTGGCATCTTGGTGGAAACCGGAATAGTTAATTTATTCACCTATGGCTCCAAGCTCGATGGTAGAGTGAGAGCTGGTGTGTTTTGAGGGAAATTAAATGTGGGTTTATCCTTCCGTCTCCCTGATTACTGCAGCATGTACCAGTCTGAAGTTATAACGATTGAAGAGGTCATGAACTGGTTGAGGCATAACGTAAAGTCGTTGACTGACATCACTATTTCTGTGGACAGTCGGGCGGCCATTCTTCTTTCACTGGATTCAGGTTCCCTGGCGCCAAAGGTGGCGTTGGATTGTCACATATCTCTTAACGGGATGAGTGGACTATGCATAATTCAGTTGGTCTTAGTTCTGTGCCATGTGAGGGTAGGCCTACGTCTGTGTTGAATGCAGCAAGCCATAGGAAATCAGTTGCCATGACAAATGCTAGGTGGCTCGCCAGTCCGGCTGGCCGGGTAGCGAAAGAAGTATGGCCTGGGCTGAACTTGATTCGCCCCAGATCGTAGTCACACTAAGGAAGCCGGGCAGTCCCTCTTCGTAAATCCTTCGAGAAAGCCTGGTCTGGATGCAAGCTGCAAGGGCGAGGAGGAGGACGAGACTCTTATTCTCTTCCTATGCTCATGTCCTGCGCTAGCTAGCAGAAGGCATAATCTCTTGGCCAAATACACTATGGGCAGCCTCTCTGATTTCGAAAGCTGTATTGTGCGAGGATATTATGTAGGATCCTATGGTATCACCATGGGCCATAATTGGTCTAAGCGTACGATAACAACCGCTGAAACCTAACCTAACCTAACCTAAGCTTTTACATGAAGGAAAGCCCGACGATTTTACTCTCTCCAGAGGAGGTATTAAAATCACAGCTAGTGGCAAACACAATTGAATATTTTATTATCAAATTATGCATTCATTATTTCGTTAAATTTGTAAATCTCAAAATATTTTTACGAACATTACTATTATCAGGTCAGACAGAAAACTGTGGACAGAAATTTATTCACGTAACAAGCAGTGCTGCCAAAAAACCAAGAGATTGTAAATTAAGTTTCACATTAAATTTGTTCAGATCAAATTTTTTGATTTTACTGGATACGAGTATGACGAGTTTTGATCAAAAACACTTTATTTCACTAAAATTCGGCATATCTACGGTCCAGGCAGATTGTCTATTCGGAACCAAACTTCATTCTTAACCTTTAAGAATGTGTGCACGGAACTGGAAGATTCAATTCAAGATTTTTCTTAATTTTTGCAATGATGTTGAAAAGTTTAGCAGTTACAAAAAACGACAAAGAATTAAAACATTTAAATAAATTTAATGATTAAATTTTCAACCAACTAGGATTGACTTATTATCCAGAAGCTACCCAGAAATCACTGCTTACCAGTGTTATAAATAATTTTCCGTCATGGGAAAAATTGGGGCTAGACCGCACTAATCTAATTCAGCGTGAGATTAAAGTTCTCGATGGGTCTCGCCCAATCAAGCAGGGGTTTTATCCCATTTCTCCAGCGATACAACAAGACTTGTACAAAGAGATTGATAGGATATTAGAATTTGCAGTTATTGGAGAAATTCAAAGCTCCTGGTTATCTCCAGTTAGCATCGTGAGAAAGCCGACTGGAAACATTCGATTATGTCTCGATGCTCGGAAGGTGAACTCGGTTACGGTGAGTGACGCTTATCAGCCCTACACTTGGTTGATGGTCTCTTAAGCCGACTGGAACAAATTACGTTAGTATCATCGAGTCCAGAGATAATACGGAATTCACCATACTTTGGTGTGCAATGCACTCCAAACGATGTGTAGACTAATGGATAAGGTTATCCCTCAGCAAATGCATGACCAAGTATTTGTGTACCTTGATGATCTGCTGATTGTTCCATCCACTTATGATGAACATCTTCAGATCCTTTTAGAAGTCGCTAAGTTGCTTGAAAAGGCAAATCTAACCATAAATGTTGAAAAGGGCCAATTTATGCTTAAGGAAACTAGATAATTAGGTTATGTTAAAGTTGAGCCGGACAAATGTCGAGCCATAGCCAATTATCAAGTGCCTAAAACCACTAGACAAATCCGTCGGCTTCTGAGACTGACTTTTCTGTCATTGCAACACCAATATCTGACTTACTCAGCAAAGGATCTAAGCTTGTTTGGAACGACGTCCCTCAACTAACGTTTGATCAATTAAAACAAGCATTAATCTCTGCGCCAATACTGGTTAAACTGGATTACTCGAAAGTACTTTTTATAGAGTGTGATGCTTGTAAATCCGGTATTAGAAGTGTATTGTCCCATGGTGAGCAGGAACACCCCATTGCTTTTATGGGTAGAAAACTCATCCCGAAGGGATTATGCTGTTACGCATTTGGAATGTCTGACAGCAGTAGAAAGTTTGAAGAAATTTCGCCTTTATGTGGAAGGCTACGAATTCACAAACATCACTGACCATAATATCCTTAAATGGTTGATGAATCAAAAAGACCTTCCAATCAACTGGCTCGATGGGCTTTAAAACTACAACCTTACAATTTTAAAATAGTCTATAGAGAAGGTAGTCAAAACGTGGTACCGGACAGTTTGTATAGAATGTTTGTAGATGAACTTGATGTAAATAGAATATCTCCTTTGCACATCGAGTTGGCATCTCCTGAATTTGAAAATTCAAAATAACTTTGCGTTACCGCAAAGTTAACCAACTTCCATATTGAACAAGTTCATATTCCTCCATCATCCGCACATCAATGAATTTTTAAAACGTTGTTGGTGTTAAAACGCCATTTTTTCTGTCAGATGTTTCTAACTTTGTTAATAAATGCACGATTTGTAAAAGTAGCAAAGCGGTGAATTTCTCCACACAGCCGGTTATGGGTAAGCCAATCTTACCCTTTAGGCCCTTTCAACGAGTTTACATAGACTTTTTGGGTCCTTACCCTCGTTCGGTAAACGGCCACACTCATTTAATCATTCTGTTAGATCAATATACTCGATTTCCATTGTTGAAACCATTACGTTCGTCATCAGCAAAGAATCTTGTTGCCTTTCTAGAAAATAAAATTTTTCATCTTTTTGGAGTACCCGAGGTTATTTTGTCGGACAATGGTGTTTAGTTTGAATCCTTATTGTTCAAGGAGCTTCTTAATAAATATGGGGTCGTAAACGTTCGAACTGCGATGTCTTCCCCCCAAGTGAATGCATTAGAAAGGGTTAATCGGTCTATTCTGGCTGCAATCCGCTATTATATTACTGATGATCACCGTTAGTGGAATGAATACATCGCTGAAATTTCCGGGGCATTGCGCAACAGCCGACATTTGTCTACTAAATTCTAGCCTCATTATCTCTTGTTTCGGTTTTGTATGAAGTGAAAGATTCAAAAGACCTAAGATAATGTAATCAATTAATTTCATATACTGCCCGGCCTTGAGTCGTTTTCATGGGTGTGAGTCTGCCCCATGACTGTTACAATTTCGTGGAAATTGCTCCATGTTCGGAAAAAAAGTATATACATTTACATTTACAGTTCTTCGGTCACATACAGGGGAACGCGAGTTGTTGTTTGCCTATCACTGAATTCGCGAGTTTAGATCAATTCTGCTTTATGTCCTAAAAAAACGAAAGTTTGTAACTTAACCTGCTATACTTCGAATACAGTGATGACATCCAATGTCGTTTGATTATTTTCTTTATCCCATATCTTTTTTTTTTGAGCATGTCAGCAATTTGTTATTTATGATTAGCAGTTTATGTCTGGATTCATGTAGTGGTTAAAGATTCGTTACTAGGGAGAGAAGTGCCAAAAAAATTATGTCGCTTCAACATGGTGGTGTAGGCAGAGAGGTCATGTGGTCAACGCCCTCCATTACGGCTCAATTAAATAAACTGTCCTTTATTTTAATGTTTTTTTCATTTTGTGTTTAAATTATCTGCAAGCTCTAATTATCAGCGGTGAACAAAAAACCCCTCCTATGGCTGCTACTCTAGCGGGCAAAAGTGCTGCTGTCGCCGATGGTGATAATTAGAGAAAATAAATTTTCTGGTTAAGAACTTGATACTTTTGAGACCATTCTCTCTACATGATTTCTAAAGTACCAAGAAGATTGCGGATGTTTTTTGATTATACAAAACAGTTTTCCAAAAGTCCGGTAAGTTTTGGTTCTCGCTTTAGAAATGAAATGTGTTGTATTCGAGTATATGTATATCCGTGTGGTAAAAGAAAGCTGGATGTTGGTCAACTATATTCCGCCCTTTATTTTTTTCGTGAATATCTGCCGAATTGAAAGCGTTTGAAAAACTTCATATCTTCACTTTTGGAAATCAATATATCTTTCTAATTAAAATTTTTTAACCTTTGAAAAGTTATCTATGATTTACCAAAATAGCTGGAAATTCATTATTCCTGAAAAGATTAAAAGTCTGTTATCTTTGAAAGAATGTTTTTATGGATATGTCTGTTCAATCTAGCCAGCCGGGTTAAATAAACTAATAGCCGGAGAGACTCATCGTTTGGTTGTGCCTACTTTTGATTTGTACAGTGGCATAGTGGTATAGTGATACAAAGTGAAAATTTAATAATGAATTTGTTGAAGAAGAATGAACGGTGTTGAAATTAAAAATCAGAATTTTACCCTGGGCGTTATTATTTTTAAAATCTATTACGAATTCTATATCGACCACCCGAAATTCAATAAATTTCACTTCAGATTTGAGATACTGCAATTAAACACCTTTTCATCCCTTGGATATGATTTTGAGAATCGCACTTTCAATCGAAGGCAATAAAAAAGAGTTTCTATCAAAACTTCAAATTCCCAATGAAGACCAGGTCGAAAATCTCGTAAAACAGGAAAGTATCGATCGCTAAAAGCATCATCGACGTCAGAACCATTATAGGAACGATTTCGAAGCCAAATTAGACTAGGAAATCGTCAAATTTTAGCAATAAAGCGCTCAATTGAAAGAACTGAGAAAAGCAGTTCGATTGACCTGTTGCAACACAATAGATAAAAACCCTTGAGGTAAAAATCAATCCAAAGAAGGAGCCATTGGAGATTTGCTTTGAAACCTATTCCTCACAAGCTAGTGGTGAAGGCGATTCGAATAAAAAGCTTTTAACTGAAATAATTTTCGGAAGTTTAATAGGATTTTTAAAATGTTCATTATTCGACTTCTAGTTTCAAGTGGCAGTAAAATCAGAATGGTTGAGCTGCAAGACAGCAACTTGGACTTACTTTGGCCTTTCATAAAGTTTGAAGTGTTGCAAACTGAATCCAGAATAGAAAGAAGTTATAATCTAGTCAAAACTGAGAACTAGCAAGATAATAATGCGGCGAAAGTATTCAGTTAATTAATAGTGGACGACAACAGTTCTGTCTCAGGCGAACACATAAAATTTCATTTTAGCACCAACATTAGAGGCAAAACCATAAATAATGTATTAACATTGGATTTCGATTATGAGCCAGCCAGAGCAAGTTTAAGTATATTTCGCAAATGTTGGTAATCGTAAAGAAGGCTACAAGGAAAGCATGCAAGACAATGTTCGCATTTTAGATCTCGACGTTACCCATACCAACCACCCGGATATTTAATCAGTGATTGTAAGGAGAAAAATGGTGGATCCGGAAAAACTAGTTACAAAACTTGAGGACTGCAATGAGTAGCTGTTAATTCCTTATTTTCACAGCGCCAACTTCCATATTAGTTGGATAAGAACTTCGAAATGGGTTCGCCCTGAAATAGTAGATCAATAACAGTGGTTTATCTAGTCTACTTAACATAACTGATACATGTATTACCGAACTGGCTTTTATAAAGGAATACAAAAATGCGGTTGATCTGGTTAACTAGATGTTGTTTTGGAGGCATTTGATGGTTGCGCCTTATGCTCCTAATGATGAATTTGAAAAACTTAATTATTTACAGCATCGAAACTAGGAAACGTTACTAGGTATACTCACAAGTTTTGTTGATTATTCAATTCGTCTCATTTTGAAATTTTATATAATGCTTCAGTTGGAAAACATTTTTTTCAAAACTTTAACAATCTTAAGCATATATACAAGGCATCCAACTATAGCTGTAAAGAGCTGGACGAAAGAACAATTGCAAAAAACCAGAAAGCTGAGTAATTGACTAATCAATTTGGCCAGAAAGAAAATGACTAACAGTAACAAAACGACAACGCTGGCTTGAAGTTACATCCAAAAGTGCAACTGTTTTTGAACCCAGTGGCACTCCTTGATAAGAATCTTGGAATTGGTTGACGGCCACAACGATAAACTGCAAATTGTACTTCCGTTTACTCATTTCGTTGAAGATGTGAACAACATTTGTGACAATAAAACTTGGGATAACTCAAGATACCTTTTATATAGGGTTAGTTGCCGAAATAACATTGAAGATTAATTAACGCAGAGAGTGAGAAATATGTGGCTAGGAAGGGACCGCAAACTAGCACGAAAAGAAGTATGTATCAATATATTTTTGGGCCACCGTTTGAAGAAATAGCATTTGATATCGCACTCCTATTTCCAGAGAAACAGGATGATAATTGACATACGTATGGACTTTTTACGGCAAGTAGGCCTATCCGATAGTTAATCAAAAGCTCGTTAGAACTACACTCGGATCAAAATAGAAATTTCGAGCCCCGAGATAATAATCTTCGAAATTTAGTATACCCTTCTGTTACACATACTTGTTGGTACCTTTTCTCGACATTCGCTGAGAATGTCAAACAAACTTGATTTTACTGTAGCTCCGAGTTCATCGAATAGAAAATGAAGCTAGTTTGTACTACTCTTGTTGTTGATGTCACTGTAATTTGGTACTTAATGCAATTTTTCCGTGCTCAAATCCTTGTACAAGAAAACTAACAGAAGCTCGTTTGCTGCCGAATACCTAAAGGAGAAGGAGATAAACGGATTGCATATCTAGTTATGCACATTCAGACGCAGTAAAAAACAAACATAGCGAAAGTGAGCAACCATGGATATAAAAGAAGCTGAAAAAACCCTGGATATCAGAATTAAACGCCCTTTTTAACAAACTTATCGACTTGTGATTTGCGAGATCCGAAAAATCGTTAACCCAAAAATATCGAATACTGAAATAAAGTCTCTATATGACGAATCAGAATGAGCGACGTTTTCCACGAATTGAAACAACAGACAAAATTGTAAAGGAAATATTTAATGATACTGAGAGGCATCCTTCGAGAGACAGCTACGGTGCGTAGCTTAGATTGTATGAACACACTAGAAATTATGCACCTTGACTACCTGTCCTTTGCGGCGAGCTGAGCGTGTTATCATGGTAAGGGTTAGCCTAGGCAACAGCAGATGGCTTAATTGAGATCAGTGTATAAAGCTTGAAAATATTCTAAGATAGGGCTAATAATGTTTTTATTGCTTTGGAAGAAGAACTGGCATAAAAAAGGTATCTGAATCCAATGCTGTGAAATAGTGCAACACAATTTTCTAACAATTAGATGATCTGGAGTATGATGTTTAATAGAAGGGCTCAACATTGAAGAATTTATGTAAAGGACTGTATTCAGACTTTGTTTATCTATTCTCATAAGGAAGGAATATTTCCCAAGGTCAGAAAGAAGATCTCGTATTATTATCTAAATTAATGGAAACTTGCGCTCTACATCATTGTCTGGCGATTATGTATTCTGAGTCCACAACTCGCAACAATTCAATTCTCCTCCAAAAAAGAAAATTTGAGAGTACGCACTGAACTTACGTGTGTTGACTCCAAATCGTTGTGTGTTCAAAATTACTGGCCCCACCCAACAGTGTCAGAACCGGCTGTTTTTGTAATCGCTGATGTATCGTCCTGTCGACCTAATGCTTGAAAATAGGAAACGTATTTATTCACTAAAACCAACCGGGGGTCTCAGAAGGAAGCTGTAGTCAGAAAAGAAGTTATGTCTGATGAAGATGAACAACTAAGCTACGAGTTTAACCGCATGGTAACTAAGATAAAAGTTTACCTGCTTCCTCAACCAACTCGTTACGAGGCAACAGTATTTTTGCAAATATTAGGCAAGAAAGAAAATTCAGTTAGCATTTTCAACGATTCACCATTCGGTGGCGTAAAAAATATGGTCTTATACATCAGCAGGTTAGGTTAAAATCCTTTAATAAAATGTTACTATCTTAAAAAAATAAAAATGATAACAAACACGAAAATCGATGGACAACCTTGCCACTGTATTAATTATATCTACTGAATTAGGCCTTTTGCATATTTTATGCAGCTTGCGACATAACTTCATAATTTATTAAAGCAATTAATTTTATTAAATCGATAACAGTTTTTGTATTATTAGATGAACATATATAGCGATTCACTTACATACAATAACACTAAATTATTTAAGTGACGAATTATTATTAACTCCTCAAACCCACTCCACATATCACAAAACCACCAAATGTTCTTTAAAACTTCAAAATAATTTCGAATCGATAAAAGTACTATACATAATTACCTTCCGTTGTTAAAATAGAATCAATTTAATTTATTATTAATTGGTCGGAAATAAACAATATCCGTACAAACAGCAGATATTATATTTCTGTGTTATTTACAAAGATTGCATGTTTAAATGTAACAAATAACATAAAAGGGATAAAGCCTTTTCTAATTACAATAAAAAAATTTAACTTTTTACTGTCTGCAAACGACACAACGATATAAATTATTCACCATATGTGACATTTTCAATATACGTATACGACGTTACTTCTATACACAGTAAACCTCATATGGCACGCAACAAGTACAACGAATTTTTATAACAAAAAAAAAATGTAATCATCTTCAAAAGTATTATGTGGTGATTGTGAAAAGATGGTTGTGAGGATTTAGGGTGTCAACTGGAAATATTTTGTGTATGTCACTCGCATTATAACTAACTTATTTATAATTCATAATCAACTTGATGAACATTGTAAATCTGCTTCGCTTTATGAATGAAAATATGAATTGCAACGACGAGCAAAACATAAATCGTCCACCTTTTAAGTTCTTAAGCATATTTTCTTGGTTATTCCGTTTCTGAGCGTTTCAACATACTTTCATATAGATTTCAGGCAAGTCACTTTAAATAATATGATATATACCCACCTAAAGACGTACTTTCTCCAGTTGACAGAAAATTTTCCAGACGAATAAGAAAACTAAAAGAAGAATTCGTTTGCATTAGGGAGATAAAGTAGAGTTATTTTGCTGGTAAATATAGTTGTTTAAACCGGTGTGAAGTCTTTGGACATTTGAAATTATTGGACAATTTTATAATTTTAACAGAAAAGTATGCGAGTGTCAAAAATTAAGTTTTTAGACAAACTATCCATTTTAGACAGATATTGCATTTCTAAAAAGTGTAAATACAACAAAAATGTTTGTAAAATAGATTACATTTTTGTATTTCGTATTATTATTTTCAGAAATTATTTTAATCACCAGGAATATACGAGTAGTATACTTATAAAAGAATGTCATTGTATAGCTTATGGTAAAATACAAAAAATTTAGAGATCCCATACTGGCTATAGATTACAATAGGGCATACTTGGTGGAATTAAAATCACCTAATGCCATTTCGAAATTAGCCGTAGGGCCCTCGTATACAATTTTTGAACATTCACGTTTTTCGCCATTTTTAATGGAAGGATGTCGTTGTAGCCAATCTCTGAAATTTTTGTAATTTACCATAAGCTACAACGACATCCTTCCATATAAAAATTGCGAAAAGCGTCAATGTTCAAAAATGTTATACGGGAGCCGTACCAAGTGTTACCAAATGAAAACGTTGTATTTCTTTTAATTTTGATTATTTTTTATTGAAATTTCGTGGAATATGTTGAAAACATATTACATTTTATGAAAAACATGTTACTGCTCGATTCTGACCTCCTTTGGCTCTGATTATTTGATTCAGTCTTCCATAGAAAGCATTGCCTGCTGACCGAACGTGAGCTTGCGGAATTTTATTCCATTCTCGAACAAGAGCTGACTTCAATGCATCAACACTTTCGTATTTTTTAGTGGACACCTTACTCTCCAAAATGGACCATAAGGACAAATCCATGGGATTCAAGTCTGGTGAATATGGTGGCTATTCTTTCGACGAAATCAGCCGCGGAACGCAATTTTGTAAAAATTGCTGCGTCGCTCGAGCTTTGTCTGACGGTGCCGAGTCCTATTGGAATGTCCAACGTTTCGTACCAAAATGTTTACGTGCCCAAGGTAGCAAAGCATCGTTTAGGCTCTTTTGGCGGTACACCTCTTGGTTTACCTTGACTCCATGTTCGATGAAAACCTAGAGGAGTGCGTCCATCTGCAGTCACTGCAGCCCAAACCATCAACCAACATAAGCTGGTGATTGCTTGCGCATGGCAACTCTTGTGTCCAAATTATCGTTGGACTTGTGCTCTAACCAAACACGATCATTTTGTTTATTCAGATACTGTTGAATGGTGAAAATTTTCTCATCCGAAAGGACAATTTTTGGAATCTCATCACGTTCGGCCAAGGCCTTCAATGCTCGTGTTCTTTCAAGCCTAACTTTTTTTTGTGCCTCCGTAAGATCTTGAACTTTTTGTATCTTGTAGGGTTTCAAGTGTAGTTCATGTTTCAATATGGTTTGAATGCTGTATCGTGAAACATGTAGACGTGCGGCTAATTGATTGGCACTTTGACGAGGATTTCGTTGGATTCGTTTCTTCACATTTCGTATAATTTCTTTTGATGTTGCTGTCTTTTTAGGACCGCCTCTGTTGCGTTTAGCGATGCTACAAGTTTCGTTGTATCGAGTTATGGTTCGATACACAAACATTTTATTCACATTCAAATGCTGGAGATGACGAACTATTGCTGATTGTGAATTTCCACCCAAATACAGTGCAATTACACTATTACGTTTGAATTCCATTACGATTTTTTTATGAAGATATTAATTTAGAACAATTATTTGTTGACCACATGTAAACAACTAACCAAACTTCAATCTGTCAAAAAATTGACGCGCGAAAATGACAACAGAGTGAAGTCAGTAACATTTGGTCTCAGCCACCCTGTAATTCCACAATGTATGCCCTTCAAACCTATATGGGAGACAATCTCTGACATTTTTGTAATTTACCATAAGCTACCATAGATGATTGATTGATTGGACTGGAGAACCAAGTACTGGACAAGTGTCCCGGATAACGCTGAGCCTATTCCTACAGCCTGTTTACACATAGCAATGGGAAGGATAGGAAAGTTAATTTTTTGGGGGGATGGAACGATCCGGTTTCAGGGGATGGAACGATCCGGTTACACAATTTGGGCGATTGAATATTGCGCAATAAAAAAATTGGAGAAGCAATTTTTAATTCCAAATGACGTGGTGACAAACCTGGCATATTTATGGAATTTAAAAATTCCGTTGGATAATTAATTGCTTCTCTTTCTTCAGTGACAGTATCGATTGATTTAAAAGAAATTGTTTCTGTATCCAACATATCTTGAATTTTGAGGTTCAAAAATTCTACTTCAATATTTCTGGCTCTAAAATTACACGATTTTGTAACCATTGAATTTGCTTATAGTTTTGTAGAATGTTTGGATATACATTTGTAATTAGTTCTTCCCGAGAATTAACAATTGCACAGAAATTTTCTGGAAATTCGATATCTTTGGTTATTTGATCAGCAGCAATTATTCCATTTCCAATGTCAAGCAATTGTTTAGAAAAAAATTCAGCTAAAGGATCGTTTTGGATAAGTATACACGCATATTTGTGGTTAATTTCATTGGTATTACTGTTTGCCATAAAGATGAAGATTTAAGGCAAGCGTTTATTTCATCAGCATATGTTGATCGTGGCATAACGGGTAGTGTTTGTCTGAAATCCCTCGAAAGTAAAATTATGGTTCCACCAAAAATATTTGTGTTGTTCTTGAAATTTATTAATAGTTCGTCCCAAATTATAATGCGAGATTTTTGCAGTACTTTGGCCACGTTTGATTTTTTTTTTATATTGCATGTTGCGTTTTCATTACTTTGAATATTTTATGGTAGTTTAAATGCTGAATGCGCTGTTCGCCCTCCATCTAATAAAGTTGCAGCAATATCTGACAAAGCAACGACCAATGCAATTTTACCTTGGGAACGAATTTCTGCTAATAAAACGGAAATCATGAAAGTTTTTCCAGTTCCGCTTGGAGCATCCAAAAAAAGCCCCAAGTTTGGGCTTGAACTGCTTGGGTTGAATTCTGTCGTAATTAATTTTTTGTTCATCTATCAATTTTGGCTTATTAATTTGAACAAATTCAAGTAAATCAAGCGTATTGTATGATTGTTCTCGTGAAAGTTCATAATTAATTCGATTATTTGCTAATCTTGAAGGTGATGGCAATCCTAAAGTTTGAAGATTTTGATTTGAAATAGTCATGCAGAGTCAGTCATTGCATTTTTGAATTTTTCCCATAGTTCATTTGGATTGGAAGGACTGCAAATTGTAATGATAATGGCGAATAATTGGCATATTTGATTTGAAGATGAGGTAATGACTGCATCGTTTAATGTGGAATCCCAACGTAAATCTGCTTCTAATAAATTCAAAGCCAAACGTGCTGCGTGAAACGTTTCATGTTGGTGTCCATTAACTGTTTTTAAATTATAAAATGATGTGGGTTCTCGAACATAAATCAATAATAAACGTAAATAGCAACATTATTTTTGATTTGGATGAATGGTGTAAATTTTGCCTAAAACATTTGCCTTAAAAATGCCAGGATTTCTGTCGACAGGTGTACCTCGTTTTCCAAGTTCCCATTTTTTTTTTATCCCACGTATAGTAGGAAGACATTTCTTAATACAGCAAATTACGTGTAAATGAATTTTTTTGTGGACATGTCTTGAACAATTGGTCATATTGTGCAGCTCGCTGTGCAATATTTTGGTCTGTAAAATAGACACGTTATCCATTTTGAAGATGTACCGCTAGATGAATAACTGCTGGATCTCTTGCGTGCATTGAAAATGAAAGAATACGCCAAATGGCCTCGGTGGTGCTTAAATATCTTCCAGTTCGATATCTTGAAATTTCGCCATTTAAATTGTCTTGTCGCTCAACATTGAAAACTACCATGTCCGTTTCTTTGTTGATATATTTGCAAATATATTTTATGGATTTTTCGGAAGAGCATAGTTCAACATTAATGTGTGCCTTAAATGTTGTTGTTAAAAATGGCGAATAAGGCCATCTATTGTTAACTTCAAATTCATTTCTGTGAATATTTAACGTGAATGACTTTCCAGAATTTTCAGTGGATCTTCTACGATATAATGGATAGCCATCAATTCCATAGTAATCGTATGCATTGTAAAATCTTTAGGAAATTTTTTGGAACATTTACCATTAATCATACATGGTGAGTTCATATTAAGTGCTTCACATGGACCATGAACTATATTTAATTTAACAATTTCTAACAATTCTGGATCCGTGTCTTCATCAGGAATTTCAGCGCTTATTACGTTATCGATATCGAGTGATCTTATTAGCCGTTGATCCAACAATTCGTTTGCTCAAGTCGAGTCATGTCGATCATGCGATTGTTGACCATGCTTTAATAATTCTACGATATCGTTCGATTTTGGATTGCATGTGAATGCAATCCAGTCTTGATTATACTCTTGCATATAACGCGTACTGCCAATGTATGATGAAGGAAGAATAACCGTGTTACCGATGTCATTGGCATTAATACTTCCGTCTACATTTCCATTTATTGTATCACGCAAGTGGATGTATTCGTCGCTTCGTAAGTTTGACTGATTAAAACGAATGTATCGTAGACGTTCACTCTCGATTTTGGCATACATATCGACAACATACTGATGGTATAAATATCTACATTTTAGATGTGATTGTCTTCAGTAGATCTAATCAATAGTCGATAAGCGTAATAATCCATGTTGTGATCCATCATCACTTTCCCAAAAAATTAAAGGTTATTGCAATGCGTCGTAAGAGCGATGAGTGACTTCAATTTTATGAACGACGTTATCTCAACGCTTAATAACTATGTAACATGATTCAAAAGCTTCCCCAACGATTACAATAGCAAATTCATCAACTGTTCGTGCAGTATATCTATGGACGTAGACAACCTGTTGGTGTTTTATTTGCTTTAATGACGATCATGTAATTATCATTTTCCAATTGTGGTGTTATTTTTTGGAACAATTGTATTAATTGATTATTTTCCATTAAAAATTGTTCTCGAATTACGGTTATGCGGTGTATTTCGCAACGTTCTTAAGCTTGCTGCTCGGTTGATCCAATAAAATATATTTGCAAAAACTTCGCATTTTCGCAAACTTGGCCTTGAATTTTATAAGTTGATGCAAAATTACGACCAAGAGATGCAATATTGGTAATTTCTTTTACGCCAAAAGATGTAATTTGGAAACATTGATTAAGTTTCCTTATTTTGACAAAAATAGCTTTGAATCACTTGATTCTCCTGTCATCAAGGATTTTAAAGGTTCAGGTGGTGGATTTAAAATTGGTAAAACAACTTTACCTGAAGTATTTTACGATAATATTTTTATGAATTTTTGGAAGTAATAATCGATGTCTGCTTCATAATTAAAGGCAATACGATGAAATGAAGCAATTATTAATTCTCTTCTGTTCCGCTCGTATTGAGCGTTCGATGCTCTTGCCGTAGCTCGAACATTTCTAATTGCTCTTCGAGTAGTAAATCTTCGAATATCGGTTATATTTTCTTCTTGAATTTAACGTTGTAAGTTGCGCTGCCTTTGTGTCTTTAATTTTGATAATTGTTTGTCAGCATTAATATTTTCTCTATATCGTCTAATCGCTTGGTTTCTTCGTGTATTGTGACCAATATTTGAGCGTCGCATTTTTATGAAAGAAACACTTAATTTTACAATTCAATGGAATTATCTTCAAACACAATCAATAATTGAAAATGTATGCACTTTTAAGCGTCTTGCGATCAATGTTTTCGTTAGCAAGCAAGCAATTTGCAATCCGAAATCCTGGCTACTCAATCAATTTTGCCAAGGAAATTTGAATTTTAAATTATATTTTTCATAAAGTTTTCGTTTCTTTTTGTAATTGCATAGTAGAATTTGCGGTGCCGAAAAATATCCGGCATATATTACCACCTACAAAAAGAAGTTCCTAAGATGCTTCATTGCTCAGAAATAAAAAAACCGTTATATTGTGACAACATCGCCGCCTAGCGAGTTCAAACCAAAAATAAAACCCAAATCGCTAAAATCCTAATCTATGGTGAAAATTTCAGCTTCCTGCGATGTCTGGTTCCTGAGAAAGGCTATTACAATCATTACAGACTCCATTTGCAGAGAAACGATAACTCTTTTTAAGAGCTCATCTGTTGACATTTGCTCAATATTATAAAAATGACAAAGATTATATCTTGGCTTGTGATCATTTCGGTCGGAATTTGAATTGTGTCCTCCTCATAAATGCCAGGTGTCGCAGAAAAAGTTCCTGATGCGACTTGCAGAAGCCATTCATTGTGCTCGTGTTGACCTTCGCTGCGCATGTTGGTGGTCAATAAAGTTGTTCAAACCGGGTCATAGAGGACTTGATTAAATGCAGCATTCGATGATTTCAGTTGCGCGTTCTTCTTTAAACGACTGGTAGCGTCTGACGAAAATCACCGCCAAGGGCCAAAACTTTACCTCCGAAGCTAATGTCATTTGCCATCACCTCTCGCAAGAGCTTATCAATGCAGCGGAAACCATTCTTAGAAAGCATTGTAATTTCATTGATAGCAATAATAGCAGCCTCACGCAAAACTGCAGCTTCTGGTGCTGTCATTCGCATTAATGAATTATCAAGAAGTGGCACTGGAAGTTTAAATCAACTATGAATCGTGCGTCCTCCCTTAAGCAAAGTGGCTGCTTTTCCGGTTGTTGCAAATGGCAGCACAATTTTTTCTCCAACTCGAAAGTTTGCCATTAAAGTTGTGTATAAGAAGAGCTTGCCTGAGCCGCCAGGACCATCGATAAAAAGCGCTTACATTGTGCGCTGACATTCGACTGTCAATCGTGATTCTTCTTCTTGATCATAAATTTGATCTTCTTCGGGTGGGTTACCGCTTGGAACAGGCAAAGCAACTGCACCGCATGACATTCCGTGCTGTTTGAGAACAAAATTGATATCATGAAAAGCCGAGTTGATCGATATAGAATCACTGTGTCGTCGCATGTAGTCGAGTACAAAATCTCCTAGATAACCCTGCCATAATTTGAGGGGTTGAGCTGGCTGGCAAAAAAATACAAATGTAAGCAAACATCTCTCTCAATTGCTTAGTCATCCAACTCAAGTAGCCCTCTGCCATAGCTGCCGCTTTAAATGTTTCGCATAAATTTTCATCTACCGTACGCAAAATCTCAAAACTTGTTGCCAGGAACATGTAGTATAGGAGTAATCGAAGATAGAAGCGTTTTTCATCCTTAATGCTCACCACGTACATTGGTTTAAAGGTGAACTCGTGCAGTTGCGTCTTTCGTGTTAAGCAGAAACCAAGATTCAAGCTTGGTCGTTCCAGTACGCACAACCAAAAGTGCTTCTTCTTCATGACCTACTTGAAAAACACCTCGTTGTTGATTTAGAGGGTGAACTGGAAGTTTCATAACAGAGTGCGTTCTATCGTGCATTGCTGACTCTCGCAGGCGCCACATTGTTTCAGGAGCACTCACATATCGGCAGTCGATGAAGTTTGTAATCTCATTAAATCGCAGCTCATGTTGACCATTTGTTGTGATGGAAACAGTGTAACAATCTTATCCCTTGAGTATCTATTTCTAAATATATTTTACGAATCGCAGAGAAGTAGAGCACTCCACACTGATGGGAGCGTTATATTTCCAAGTTAGCAACGGATTATACGGCACCACATTACAACTATCCATTAAAACTCTTCGCTGGCTTATTTACTCACCACTTCATCTTCGATACAAAGGATATCCTTTTACGTTGAGTTGAGTTTGCTCATTAAAATCCTTGGGAAATTGTTTCGAATATTTTCCGTCCTTCATGCACGGTGCATTTGGGTGTCCACTGCATTTAAGTACAATTTCGCGTAGTGTTGCTATCGATGAATCAGCTGTCGGCGGAATTTCGGCGCGTATAAATTGATCAATCCTTTGCGCAGTTGTTAATTTATCTTGACTTTTCTTCTAGACCTTTCTTTTGACACTCTTTTGTAAACTCGCATTTTCTCATGGTCTTGCTGTGATTTCCTTCCAACTTATTTTGCGAAAATGTTCATTGCATCACAGCAACGCTCTCGCATGATGCGATGTGAACCCTCAGAAGTTGATGGCAGGATTACAGAAACGCCGGCTGCAATGTGTTCATTTTGCGCTAAATTTGCGACGCGATTAGCGGGACCTTGATACTGTTCAGCCCGAAGTCATTTCTGATTTTGAGGAATGTAGTTGAGATTATTTCCTTTTAGCTGCAGATGTGAGTTAACCAGCCATTGCTGTGTTAGTTTTCCTGCGTTCATGATTGGATTGAAGTCACCTTGTCAATGCAGCCTTATATTGGAACATACTGATATTCTTACGAACTGGATTTAATTTTGCATCACTGCCACACTGCCAATTGGGATCCCAGCATGGCTCTCCATATGGAAAAAGTATTGCATAAGTCATCGGATTCAAGTTTGGACTGAGAATATTGATATTAATGAACTGCTGATTGGGATCTTCAGGATTAATCGGGTAAATATGGATGTCACGATTAAATTGCGGCTCATCACCAGCATTTACGAATATCATCGCAATCGCATTGGATTTTGCCAAGTTGTATCTTCGCTGATCTGATAGACGTTCGCGTCTAAATGCCATGCTCACAATTCGAGGATCTTCATCTGCTTCAGCAGTGCGTGCAGTCTCTTGTGCTTCAACATCTCGTATTAGTTGATAACTTTGTGCTAATCTATTGTGTACACGAAAAAAACGATCAATCTTGTTCAGAATATCACGGCGACAGTTATCCTTTGCGGCGTGTTTCTGATGCACATCAGTAGCTTGTATACTATCAAGTACATAAAGCTGGGCAAATTGCGGTGCTTGGTCATTGATTGTTTGCAAGTGAGACGTTTGATGATAAGTTGTGCTCCTGGCAAATTGACAATTTTTGCACCCATGGATGCAAATGAAACGGCGCTGTTGTACGACCCCACTCAATCTGTCCTTAAATGTCAGTTGGATTTGGCACCATAACTTTGTCTTTACGACAACAGGATGTAAACAATCCGACAGCTAGTTTCTCTTCAGTAAAGTTTCTTGATTGGCAAAATGAGCACAGCTTATCAAATGCTCTACAATCATGATAATCAACAGGCTGGTTGAAGTCGTCGAAATTAATCGCTTCCCTGCGAAGAGCCTCATTCACAAATTAATATTTGATTTGTGTTTCGATTCAATTATCGACGTTTTTTCTGCTTCGAAAGTAACACTCTTTCGATGTTACGGTTGTCACGTTGTTGCTTTTTGTGTACTTCGTTGACGAAAATTTGAAGAAAAATCACACGGACGAATTTTTTTTGGTCAACCTGTGCGTTCTCGAGTGAGTCAGTCAGTGATATAGACGTTTATAATATATGTAGGTTCTAATTTGGTTATAGCGACAAACTTATTTCGTATTGATTTACAGCGGCGAAAAGTTTATAGTTTGTGAATATCAATTTTTAGAACACTGGATCTTTTTCTCTGTAAGCAATTTCTATTAAGTTGCAACTATAGAATTATTACATTTTCAGAATCGGGCCATTAGCTGAGTGAGTAACTTTAACCATAAAACGGATTAAGTACCTCGAATATTAATTACACCTCGAATATGAAACCCAATGGATATTGCATTGTTGTTATTCGCTTCTTCCGCAAAAGTTGTATCATAATCGATTTGTAGTAACTATAATCGATTTCTTGAATTCTCTCTAAGGTACTATAAATTGCTCGAAAGTATCGAAGTACTTTTCATACGGCCAAAGTATCGAAAAAAGTACTGTAGTATCGATAATATCATCCCTGCTTTACAGTATTGCAAGTAACTCTCGTCAAATTTGTATCATTTGTATCAAAAATAAATGTACGGAATCAATCGAATCGTAAAATTCAAATTTGTTGCTGAGGGTAATGAAATTGAGTTTAATTTTTAAATTTTGAATCTCTAACGCAAACTCATTAATTATTTAGGTGCCGACATTTTTATGTCAAATAATGCCATTGACCTCTTGCCGCTGTACGACAAGTTACCATTATTTTGCTAAAATTGTCAGTAACAATCTAGCACATCTGCGTTGTGGAACGTTGGTAAAGAATCTTGCATTTAAATAGCCCTATAGGAAAAATCTAGACAGCTATATCACAAGGTCTAGGCTTCCAATTAATGGCCTCTCTTTGAAAAATGATTTGTATTTTAAAGCGTCTGCGCAATTCAATCAATTGATGTGGCACCGTCATGCAGAAGATACATTTTTTGGACACCCGTACCTTCCAATTTGTCAAACACAAAATTTGTAATCACATACTGATATCGAAGCCTATTTACAGTAAAAGCAACGCCAGCTTCATTAAAAAAAAACATTAACACCAGCACTTATGGTAGCAATATTTTTATCTGAACGGTCACTACGACTTACTTTTTTCATTTATACCAAACCAGTTCTGACATCTTTGGCAAATAATTTTCGAGCCGCCGCAATTGATGTTTTGTAAAATTTTTAGTAAAAATTTCTCGGATCGGATGGATCATGAGAAGTTTTCACTAAGCCACATTTTCCTTTATATGTATTAGTTAGTTAACCCTGTATAAGACGAAACTACAAGATTTTGATTTTAAATTTTATTTAATTTCCAAAGACCCTTAAATTTAATTTTAAAAAATTAAATAAACATAATGACATATCATAATTTAAAAAATATAAAAACACCTTTTAAAGATTTTAAGTGTCGTCATTATTAAGTACGAACATTAAACTTTCAAACCTACAGTACTACAACCCATCAAAAATCAATCAATTCGACGCCGTTCTCGGCAATTGGATATGAGTCCAACCATTTTACGGAAGATTTTATCTAAGAATCTTGGTTTACGTGCTTACAAAATTCAACTTGTGTAGAAATTAAAGCCATCCGACCATCGCACGCGCCGCTAATTCGACCAATGGACTAAAGCACAAATTGAAATTGATGTTGATTTTCCAAACAAAATGTTGTGATGCAGCTCACCTTGGTTGAATGGGTACGCTAATAAACAGAATTGTTGGATTTGGAGTGAAGATAATCCACAAGCCTTTGACAAAAACACCATTTCATCCAAAGAAAATCACTGTTTGGTGCGCTTCATAGGCCGAAATAGGCTTGTGACATTTTTTCAAAATTGGGCATCTTCGATCTATTGCACTATACAGATGGCTATGTGCCATAATACCCAGGATATCCTCTACAAATTTTAAATTTACGAACTTAATTGTTATGATAAAAGAACGGGTTAAAATGCTTTAATCTGAAATAGTTAATGAGATACATCACAACTATTGGCGTCTCGCAACCGTTGCTTGGGTTCGTATCAATCATTAATCTAAAAAAGTAATCTGACTTCAATTAAATGGTCAAATCCCTATAAGGGGTTCAGCGCCAGTGAAATAAACATAACAAACATAACCGACTTAAAGCTATCATAATATGCAGGTCTCGGACTATTTTATTATAATTTAATAATATTTAGGCCACAATGGGACACCCTGACGATCCGCATAGACATGTGGCGTATTTTTGCGAAATTGAACGGCTTTAATTTACTGCACTATGTATGTGGCTATGTGGCAAAATCTCCAGAATTCGCTCCACAGAATTTCCATTTGTAGACTTTTTCATCTTAAGTATGATAAAATGAACGGTCCAAAATGGGACACATTGACGATCCGCGTAGACATGTGGCGTATCTTTTGTAAATTTGAAAAGTTCTTTTTCTATTGCTATTTCGTTAATTTTTTTTTTATTTATCTAATATCATTTTACTTATAGTGTGTTTGGTCATAATAAATATTATATTAAATGATTAATTCAACCATTTAACATTTTAAATATTCGATTATTACGATGGGTATGTTTATTTTGTTTAATTTTGTACCAATTTTTTCAAGTTCAACTCTTATTTCGTCTTATACAGGTAATAATACTAATGCATATGCAATTGAAACAAGTCGCAAACGATTCGTAAATCTTGCAATACGTTACAATTGACGGACATTTTTCTTTTCCATATTCTGCATTTAATAAAAATGGCGGCATATTTATTAATTAACCTTAAATTGGAACACTTTTAATGTGTTTCGGTGAAAGTGTTAAATGGGCAAATGAGCGAAACAAATCTGCAAAAAATCTAAGTCTAAAAAAGTCTAAAAAAGGGCGTGCTGAATTTAACTGCGTTTTCATGCAGCGCAGCACCTAAATCGGGAGGGAATAAGGAGGTCAGCAAACATTTCGTGAAAATGTGATTGTCGAGTCCGCACTTGAACCGTGACATACGCGCATATTAAAAAAATAACGGACATTAAAAATTGTGCGTACCAAACTTTACAAGGTAGTCTTTTCGGATGCTATTCTCAATTTGCTGTTTAATTTGATCCCGCGAAAATGCACAGTCAATACTTTGACTTATTGACTTCCGAATATTAAAGAAATCCCCCACCTTTTACAGTTATAACATTATTACCACAACATTTTATGTGCTTGCTGTGGCACACATATATTGTCACTATTCCGCACTATACGTGTAATATGTTGTAGATCAATAAATAAATTTGTTATACAGGATTATAGAAGAAAAAACTAAATTTATCAAGCTTTTAGCGTTTTTGAAATAAAAATTACATTTCAATCGGGTTTCGAGCACAACATATATCCAAAGGAAAGCAACAACAATGTTAAGAAAAACCTATATGTTTAGCTTGAAGCGGAAATTGATAAATTTAAAATATATTACCTGCCATAAAAAATAACGAGGAGGAAGAAAAACATTTTCCGTTTACAACTTTGGAACGGAAAAATTTAAAAAATAATAATATTTGAATGAATGAATTTGTGCAATTTACAGATTCACATAAACACGGTACACAAGAACATACAGGAGTGTACGTTTTCTGGTTTTTCCGTTTCTATAAATGCAGTTTTCGGGTGGAGATTCCACCCTATTACCGATAACATTAAATTCAAACATTTATCATAGATTCCAGACATGCATTTTCTTCTATATATGGATTTGGATGTACATGTGAAAAGGTATAAATTTATGGCTGGATAAGTACAAAAAATGGTTTTATAATAAATAGTTTGTTGATTACAATGATTGAAGTGAGAAATGAAAACTTAGTTTTTCTATCTGTTTTGATATAGTTTTGAATTTCAAACAAATAAATTCTGTATAGTTACGAATATCATAGAATTTATGTTTTTATGCTACGTTTTAATATTTGACGATTGATGTATTAGTTTGGCTAACTATTTTCGAACACACAATGTGCATATATCCATATGATGTAACTTTTTAATGAACTGAGATCGTAAAATCTCATGAAAACTATTAGTTCGTCAAAGTTTACAGAATTAGGATTAGTCTTTGATGGTCACGTACTCGGATATATAACATGCAAAGTAGCGAGGAATCAATACTATTCTAGTTTTTTTTTTGTATTATTTGTTTGGACAAGTTTGTGTAAAGCAGTTTAGTCAAAGCATTGTTTTGCATGCCTTTTACAAGCTGGGTTTATTGTTTCATGACATAATTCAAAGAATTTCATATGTATGATTGATCAAATACAATATAATCGGAATGTACCGAGTGTACCGCACGTAAAAATGGTTCTGTTTTTGAGAAGTAGCCATTTGTGCTACAAAAATACATTCACTCGATTAATTGGTCGCGTAGGTGGGATAAAACTGTTTTGGGAATGCTTGTCTATAAATATTTTAGGCTTTTTAAAGGCGGTCTAAAATGTAGTTATTTTTCTGCAGATATCGTTAGCTACTAGATAAAATATATGTTTTATTTTAGCTAGGCAACAAATTGTGACATCGTATCTACAGAAAAAAACACTTTACTACTGTGGGCAAAAAGTAGTAAGATATTTTAATTTAAATTTCGCGCGGCAAACCATTCGTCGAAATATTTTTTTTCTATGTTGGTATGACTGTCAGTGACATCTGTGTCAAATGTCACATTAAATAATTATTAGTGTTTAGTATACGCTTGCATTTCTGAAGTACAAAAAGTGCATTCGGCGATTTTTGCAATGAGTGAAATTATTCAACAAAGAAGTTCCATTAAATTTTGTGAGCGGAATCAATTTTGTTTGCCGAAACATTCAGAATATTGCAAAAGGCCTTCGGTGATAATTGTATGTCGCGAGCAAGTGTTTTTGATTGGTACAAGAGACCTTACTGGCATCGTTGAAATATCGATAGGATAAGTGAAAACGATTGGCTCAAAATCACTCAATTTTTTGGAAAAACAGCGTCGCGTTGACGTCTGAGAAACAATGCTTTCCGACTACCAGGATGTCATGAAACGTATTATAACGATGAGTCTTGGATCTATGCTTACGACCTGGAAACAGACGATCAATCGGCCGAATATCGTGCCAAAGGTGAGCCGAAGCCGAAAAAACCACGTCAAAGCAAGTCAAAAATCAAGGTGATGTTGACAGTTTTCTTCGATTATCGAGGTGTGGTGCACTCCGAATTCCTTCCGACCAGCCAAACTGTCAACAAGAATAACTATTTCAGTGTTATGCGTCGTTTGCGCGAAGGTATTCGTAAAAAAATCCGGAATTATGGATCGGCAACTCTTGGTTTTTGTACCACGATAATGCACCTTCTCGTACTGCATTGGTTTTACGTGATTTTTTCGCCAAAAATTCCACCCATATCGTTCCGCAACCACCGCATTTTACTGATTTAGCTCCATGTGACTTCTGGCTGTTCAGCAAACTCAAACGACCGCTCCGGGGAAACTGTTTTGAGTCAATTGAAGACATTAAACGTGAATCGCTACGCGCATTGGAGGCTATTCCGGAAATTGACTTTAACAACTGTTTCGAGGATTGGAAAGAACGTTGGCACAAGTGTATTGAGGCCGGGGGGGATTACTTTGAGGGAGACGAAATAGATTTGGAGAAATAAATAAAGAATTTTAAAATTATGTTCAAAGTCTTACTATTTTTTGCCCACTGTATTACAAAATAAAATTTGACTTTTATAAACGTAAATGGAAAATAATTCTTTCCATGTTAAATAATAGTGGAAATGGGTGCACAACTAAATCCCGGTTTTCAAAAGCCTGGCAGCATCAAAAGCCTGGTGTTTCATAAAGCCTGATTTTTTAATTGCCTTGTTTTGAAATGTCTTTTTTTAAAAAGACTGGTTTTTAAAATCCTTTTTTTAAAGCGTGGTTTTGTACCAAAAAAAATCCTGCGGTTTTTTCAAAAGAGCCTGTTTTTTATATATATTATGGCATAAGAGGTGCTCTTTGAAATAAAATTGGCTTCATCATAAAACTACGAGATTTTACCATTTTTTAAGGCATTGGAATATCGGATCGCATAGAATATTTTGGCGATTTTTGGGTTACACTGTATTAATTATTTGCCAGATCACAAAGATTCTACCGAGTAGTGGCTAGTATCAAATGATGGCATAAGAGGTGCTCTTTGAAATAAAACTGGTCTCATCAAAAAACTACGAGATTTTACCATTTGTTAAACCCGGGACCCACCAGACAACCCTTTACACGATTTTTCTCGAATTTAAGATCCATCACAACCGGTTTCCACCCGTACTAGAAAACTTCCTGTTAGTAATTTTCTTTTAAATCGTTTGAGCTAAGAAAACCATTAAAAATTAACCTGGGCTCTCGATTTTTCTCGAAATCAATATCCATCGCAATCGATTCCTGGTACTAGAAAAGCTGCTACAATCAATTTTCCTTTAAATTGTTTTTGCTAAAAAAAATTGAAAATAAACCCGATGTCCACCAGACAGGCCCTTACATGGTTTTTTTCCGAAATAAGGATCCATCGTAATCGGTTCTTGGTACTCGAAAACCGTATTCACGCAATTTCCATTAAAACCGTTTGAGCTAAGAAAATAAATTAAAAATGAATCCGGGGTCGCACTCGAAAACCGCCTTTATGCAATTTTCATTTAAATTGTTTGGGCGGAGAAAAAAAATTAAGAATGAACCCGGGGCCCACCAGACAAGGTCTTACATGATTTTTCACGAAATCTGGATCCATCGCAATCGATTCCTGGTACTAGAAAACCTCTTTCAAGCAATTTTCATTTAAATTATTTTAGCTAAAAATAAACCCGGGGCCCACCAGACAAGCCCTTATACGATTTTGCCTGAAATCAGGATACATCACAATCGGATACAGTGAAACCCAAAAATCGCGAAAATATTCTGTGCCGATTTTCCAACGCGTTAACAAATGGTAAAATCTCATAATTTTTTGATGAGGCCAATTTTATTTCAAAGAGCACCTCTTGTGCCATTATTCGATATTCGTTTATGCAACTGGTTTTGATTACTATGCCAATGTAGTGCATACTATATTTTATTAACATTATTAAATTACATAAAATGTTTTGTCTTACTTATGTAAATATTTTTAAATTGTAATTTTTTTTATTTCAATCAAAATTAAGTTTTGATTATTTAAAGAAAATAGTTGAAATTAAAAGAATTCCGTCTGTTGTCAGTTTAGTTCTTCTCGAACCATTTAGATATCTATCAAGCATCAGGATCGAATATCTGTTTAATATCATAAAATATATTATGATCTCCTCCGCCGGAAGAAAGGCTAAACTTTTTAGCATTTGAATTTTTAAGCTGAAATTGTCGTCGTTGCCGTATTTTACGGCATAGCCTTGAGCCTACACCTTTCTCCAGAGAATTTTCCCAAAGTGGAACAAATAACCTTTAAACTTAACATCCGGAAATAATTATTTTAATGCCACTACACTCGCCTTTTCAAAATCAGTAATTAATAATTAATTGGTTGGAGGTTGAAGCTTTATAATCCATTCGCACGATCACATGCATATTTCGCAAAAAAAAACTCGAAGTTTGCGACCACTGTTTTAGAGCTCATAACTCCGAATGCCAGTGGAACAATTTCGCTGCCGGTTTTGCAGTGGATTGTGTAAAGTTGGCGCATGAACCCTGGAACCACGTCGAAGGTCCCGTCCATTAGTCAACAATCAGCTTCAGCCAATAATGAGAGGCTTTAATGTGTTGCTAACACTATCACGCATTGCTGGTTGACACATTTATGCGAAAGAACATGTTCGCCTTCGATGAATTTTATATTTTTCGGTACATTCACTGTTTCGATGCTATCCGGCTCTTTCAATGATGTGCGTCTTACTCGTGTTATTGTTTGTTACGGTATTAAAGCAGTTGTTTTTCTCTCCGCTTTTAAATTGGCATTCGCTTTTCCAATTGCCTTACTGTGGACTAAGAATTTGTGGCAAAGTTTTGATGATTCCTTTTTCGGTACATATAACCCACCAATTACCTTCGTTACCACACATGCTTTGCATAATAGGGGTTTTGTCTCTACGCACGTCCATTGAAATGTCTCACCACCTCTCTCCAGATGGTACTCATATCCGTTAAACACTAGCTTCTCCTTTCCTTTATTTTATTTTATAATTATATTGCTATTACACATCACACGATTCCTTCATTAAAGTAAAACGGATTGTACAGAGGGAGAACAAATTACAAAAGCAACAAATGAAATACGGTTAATCCCAAAAATGTACCGTTCTCCCCGAAAACCACTCACTAACTCCTCACTGAATTTTTGCTTCTTTCGAGGCGTCTCAACTCTCTCATTATCCGTGAGACAATTCCCCTTACGGCGTTCCACCCATCTTGAGACGCCAGCATAAACTCCAGTAGATTTTCCGGCGTTCGTTGGACCCCACGTACACAGATACTCCTTCTCTCTTCAGCAAATCGTGGACACTCGAATAATACGTGCTCTACATTCTCCGTTACTGCGATGCGAAAAAGGGCAATCTGGTGACTCTTCGTGTTTCAATTTGAACAGGTATGATCTAATGCAACCATGACCCGTCAGAAACTGCGTCAGATGATAATCCACTTCATCGTGTCGCCTGTTTAGCCATGCCTCGATGTAGGGGATCAGGCGATGGTCCATCTACCATTCGTCGACTCACTCCATCTTCTCTGCCGTACAGTGATCGTCTCAGCACGCGCTAATCGGTAGTTCTGTCGTTCCTTGACCACGACGCAGGTAAGTAGTTTCGCGTTCCTTGGCAAGTAGATTTATTGGGGGCATTCCAGCAAGAGCACCAGCAGCATCTTCTGACACCGTCCGAAATGCGCGCAATACTCTCAGAGCATTTAACCCCTGAGCTGTTGCTATTCTTTGTCTATACGTATTCTTCTCTAACGAGTTGACCCAAATTGGTACCCCATACATCATTATAGATGTAACAACGTTGGCGAGCAGAACTTTGCCGATCATCCGCACCCCTCTTGTATTCGGCATTATTCGTGCTAGTGCCGCATTAACTCTCCTTGCTCGCTCGCTGGTTGTAATGAGTTGTGTCTTATATGACAATCTGGCATCGATCATTACTCCTAGGTACCTGATGGATGGTTGACTCACAATTTGTTGGGCTCCAATCTCTAAGGTTACGTTCTCCATTACTTTTCGGTGGTAATAAGGACAGCTTCTGTTTTATGTTCTGCTAGTTGCAGCCCAGCAGATGTTAACCACTGTTGTATAAGTATGACCGTCCTATTACAGATGTTCACAATCTCCTCTCTGTGTTTTGCGACAACTACAATCGCGGTGTCGTCCGCAAATCCAATCACCTGTGCATCAATTGGTATGTGCAGTCGAAGTACGGCATATTCCAGAGTGTAGGACCTAACACTGATCCTTGAGGAACTTCATCAGTCACCTTTTAAGTTTTCTTTCCTTCCATCGTATCATACATCAATATACTCTCGCTAAAGTAGCTGGAAACTAATCTCAGCAGGTACTTCGGTACGTTCATCCGCGTCAGTGCGTTAAATATGCAGCTCAAATTCGCCGTGTTGAATTCGTTTTTCACGTCCAATGTAACTATGGTACAGTATTTTTTACTACCATGTAGCCATCGAGAACCGGATATCGCCTGGTGTGCCATATCTACAACATCGCATCCACTGTTGAGCGCGCCTTTCGAAAGCCATACTGCTGCTCTGCCAGGTTTCCTGCTCTAACTATACCCTCATGTAACCGGTCACATACTACTCTCTCTAGGGTTTTGCTTGCCGTATCCAACAGACAGACTGGACGCCATTATGACGGCTCACCTGGTGGTTTGTCTCCTTTCAGCAACAATATTAGTCTCTGTTCCTTCCATTTACTAGGGAACACCCCCTCAACTAAGCATGCAGTATATACTTTCGTGAATAAGTTTGGGTATGCTTTAACCGCCGACTTCAATTCAATATTCGGAATATTATCCGGGCCAGATGCTTTATTGTTACCCACTTTGCCACATGCCTTCAGAACCTCCTCCTCAGTAACTGGTAGTATATCATCCTCCTCGTTGCCTAATACTTCTGACACACAATCGGGTTGCTGCGGGAACAGCTGACTCACTATGTCAGTGTCGTAATTACTTCTGAGGTTTTTCATCACCAATCGGTAGGGCCTTCCCCAGGGATCGCGGTGGACCTCTTAGCACAGTTCGCGAAAGCACTTTCGCTTACTTGCTTTAATGGCATGCTTAAGCTCCGATCGAGCTTTACAGTATTGTTGTCGAAGGGGGCAGTTTTCGATGTGTCTAACACGCTGGTATCGCCTTCTTGCGTTCAGACACCTTTTACGCAATTCAGAAATCTCGTCGTTCCACCAGAAGACTGGTTTTCTACAATTATCCATCATCCTTCTTGGCATCGCTGCATTACAGGCTCTTGTAACAAGTCTCATAAGCTGGACGGCTTTGTTATTTGCGTTACCAGATAAAGTAAGATCCTCCATCATGAGACGGAAAGTGTGCTCATCGAACGCTGCGGACTTCCATCATATTCTCTTCCAGTGTCTAACTATAGTCCTTTGGGGTTTACTATCCGCCAGTTCATACACAATAGCTTGATGATCACTATGCGTATATACTGCGACAAACAAATCACGAGATATATGTACGTCACTAAAGCCATCTAGCGAAAAAATAATGGATTTCTTTTTCCCCAACCCATTATTTGTTCCAATAAACGAAAAGAGTCTATATGGAAAACATACAAGTCACATAGAAGCGGCCTCTTCAAGTAAACCAATTTCGGTCAAAAATCATGAGGACTTTAAATTTATGAGAAAAGCTTAAGTTCGCAAATTCAAGCCGATCAGTCAATCCGTACGACAGACTCACATAAAGCTTTTTCAAAAGCAAATTTGAATGGTACATCTCCAAAAATCTCAAGGTCAAAAATTCGTTCTCGGTCGCAGACTTGTTAATCACCCAAAAAATAGAGGCTGAAGGAAAATCTGATTAATCGCTTTTGGATTCAAATGCACACGATCAGTGTGCGAGAGTGTGACATTTTTAGAGATAATATCATATGGGGTTGTTCTTGATATCTTGCGACTCCGAATTTTGGAATCAATCGCAATACTATGAGGATTGTTAATTTTTTTCTTTTGTGATTTTCATTTTCTTTTTCGTAGTATAAAAGCTTCGGCTTATGCTTGTAAATATATAAATATATAAATAGTTGTTTTTTAATGTTTTCTGGAGTCACAGTCTCATTTGGGCGTCCAGAGCGTGGTGGTCATCGGTTGTACGGCCACGTTTAAAGTCAGCATACCAGTCAATGATGGTTGATTTGCCTGGTGCAGAGTCCGAATAACGTTTATCAAGCCACTGCTTTGCTTGGACGGTATCCGCGAGTTACTTACATATTCCTGATAAAGAAAGTTTAATATTAGCCATAATATATACGCCCGTTCATATTTTTAAAATCATTTACAATATTGCTGCTTGGCCAATAATTAAGTCGCTGAATTGGAAGTGATAATTAACGATTTTTTCACTATACCTTTATTTCAAATTTGTTTATATACGTACGTATGTTCAAATATTACAAATATTATAATTCATTATAATGAGAGATTAATTAATACATACGCATGATAAAATAGTCTGGACCATTTTAGGACAAACTTCACGCTTGTGGACACACGCGTGAAATTTGTCCTAAATTATGTTTTTGCAATTTTAGGACAAACTTCATGGGAATCGCATCCCTATGATTCCGAGCGACATGTCATTCGACTTTAAACGGTTACAATTTCCAATGCACATAGCCAATTGTATGTCGCCTGTTCCCGTGTCGGAAAACCATCAACATAACTTATTTACGCGCCAGAAAACAAAATTGTGGACAACGTCTATCGAGTCAGCTAGTCTTAGATATAATGAAAATTATGAATAATGTACTGAAGTGTTTACCACATTATCCTAAAGCATATAGTTTTTTTTTTCTAAGGCCATATATTACAAGCAATATTGTTTTAAGTCAGGCGCTCCTTCGCGGTTTCGTTAAACCTTTATATATGCAACATCCTGCATAAAAAACACCATCATCCCCAATGAAATATGAATATTTATAAATTTTATCTTAATACTATGGTGGATACAAAGTCGTTTTACTAATTCCCAATGGACCAAATTTATACAATTATTGTTTGTTCTACTTCCATGCACAACTGAAAACTAAGATATAACTGCTGACTATATTTGCGAACGATTCCAATAACTATCGTAATATTAGTTTTACCCCGTTAATATTTATTATTGTTTTTTATTTAAATTAAAATATGCTGATTCTGTAAAATGGGATGGGGTGAAAACTATATCCCAAACAATTTATTTTAATAAAAATAGAACTAAGTGTAATAATATAAAAAACTATACGCTGTCTAATATGCAGTAGGTGGTTACCATACTGTGCAATGTACAGAGTTATAGCTATTATTGTAGCGGGTTATATGATGGTTTAAATGGTATAATGGAAACTGTTAAAATTTATCTTAATTGAAAAATCTGTATCGCTTTTGTACCAATTTTCATTTTGCAAAACAATAAATATGTGAAAGATAATAATAAAAAAAAATATTTATGTAGGAAAATTAAAAGCAATATGAATTCCCTGGTTTACCGATTTTATTTGCAATTTTTTCAATTTCCACGTTAAAATAAAAAACCCAACGAGCTAAAAAAACGAAATCGAAACAAGTGTATCGGAAACGTAGTGGATACGAGTACATTGTTTTAATCATTCGATCGACATAATACGTACCTAAAAGTAATTGCAAATAATCACTAAAATTATGTAATATTACGCTTAATGGTGGTATGCATTATAAAAAATCCATTTGAGAATATTGAGAATATTAAACGTTTAACCGTTATCAATAAAATCCAGCATCGTCTAGATCACACCGTCCGGGATACATAAACACAACAGCATTGTGCTGAGCAGTTTCCATCGTGTTTTGTTTTTTACAAAACAATTTTAATAAGAAAATGGTTTCATGGGGAGTACCAATAATATTTTTTACGAGCTTAACGGTATTCTATTATTAAAAAATATAAGTAATTAACAAATCATTTAATAAGTTTGCATCTGACAGAAGACTAAATAGTTTTTTGTTTATGCTTTTTAGTTTTAAATTTTAAATTTCATATTGCTGGACATGAACTTTTAATTAAAATTTAATAAAAAATATTTTTTTTGTGCATAAACTATTCAGTTTGAACTACGAGTATATGCATAGAGGAAAATCTAATATTAAAATTTCTGCGGTTTTTTAATTAAAAGTATAAAACTGTGAAAACGATTCGCAAAAAGTGCTTGTGCCTTTGTACAATGAATAATTTTACTAATTTTATTGGCTTTATACTATTTCGTTTCGTATTGCTAATTTTATAGTTATATACGTTTTGTTGCGTTTATCGGTTTGGCTGCAAATCAAAATTGCGGTTTTGGTATACTCGGTTTATTGATTTGGTTATATTGGTTTCTGGGCCTTGGCGAGCTATGGCCAGATTATAATACTAAAAAAAATTGTAAAAAACTGACCAGAGTTCCACCTTTAGATAGGTTTGCCACTCTCTAAATGTCTAATCATTGTAACGAATAATTTTCTTCGTGAAAGGAGCAATAACTCCAGGATTTCATTCTAGTCCAAATAAATTGTGGATTTTTATAACAGGTTATTACGATGTATATGGTGATTGCAATCTAATCGAATACTAATAACCCAATTAACATTTTCATTTTTTAGTATAATCGGAGGTATATTCCACAGAACGTCTCATTGGGTTTGCGATAACCCGCCTTATGTTACAGCTTCTATTCCCAGCGGACGCCGTGTCCACTCGCAAGGAATTCTATGGGATAGCCTGCTTAGATATGTATTATGGAAACATTATCTCAAATATATTCTACTAGTTTATCGCAAAACATGTCGTGATAATTAAGAGTTTCATTTTTTGGTATATACGCCGGTATATTCTATAGAACGTCATTTTTGGGATTACGATAATCCGCCTTACATACCAGTTTCTATTCCCAGCGGGTACCGTGTCCGATCGGAAGGAAATCTATAGAATAGCCTGCGTTGAAATGAATTAAGGTATCCTTTACTCAAATATATTCTGACTATTTGCCGTAAAACGTCTCTGGATAATTAACTGCTTCCATTTTTGTATATACGCCAGTATATGTAACAGAGAGCCAATTTGGGTTTACGATAAAATATTCTAAAGGTTCACATTAGAGTACCCTGAGGTAATTAACTTCTATGTACTATTTGTTTTTCCTACTCTGTAAATCTATAAATATTCTTTCTCTTCTAATACACAACATACAATTATTGCACAAAAATGAATTTAAAAAATTTATTTTCACAAATTAATTAATATAAATAATATATAAATGTATTCAAAAAAATTAGTGTAAAAGTTGTTAAAATTATTGAAAGGTACAATTAATTTAATAAGTAAATTTTTAGGTTCAGTACATTTTACTTATATATAATTAAATATAACATAAAAAATTATAAAGCTTCTTGCTGCTAAATTGGTAAAACTATTACAGTAAAACTTATCCTATTAAGAACTCAGTTCTTAAATAAACATATTGTACTTAATATAAAAAGGCACAGGTAATTTTTAATTCAGTACATACTTTTTACTTATTTACTAAATTTTAATTTTCTTTACGAGCCTTATTTCTCGCTAGCCGCTCTTCGGTATGTCTTATCCAGCTTTTTATGTTTTTGTCTAGCGTTGTGATAGTGTATCCCGTGAATTTTTTTTAATAATTTCAAACATTAAATTTTTTAAATTTGTAAGTGCTCGGAATTCCAATTTTGTAGTGGTCCCAGCCCAGCTAAAATCAATCAAGCATTCGTCAGTTGCTATTAACTTCAAAATAACGGAGTGAGCCTTGCTCTCGTCATTAAATCCGTAATCATTAATTTTGTCAGCCTGAAATACGAGTACTATACACAATTGAACAAGTTTGCGTTAATCAATTCCGGTTTTAAAACTTACCAATTGCTTTTTGTATCCATCTATTGCCACTAGATTTTCATCCATAGTTTGAAGCTGAACACCTGTTTTTAAAGGTAAGTCAGGTATGACATTTATTACATTTATACCTGAAGCCGGTGATGGCGTATTCGCCATCTGATTAAGGCTCTTTTTAATCCAGTCCAATTTTACGGCAGTTTGTGTATTTTGATTCAAAATATTCGTTTCGAGGAACTCTATTTGTTTATTTTTTTCTTCTATAGTGTTTTCCAAAAAAATTATTTTGTCCTTCAAACAATTGTATTGCACTTCCAATAGCTCCAGTCCTAATAACAGTTAATCATAATTAGAATTAGTTCCATTTAGTATAATCCGATCAGTATATTGAAAACTTACTCTGTTTATAATGTAGGTTATTATTATCTAACACACTATTTTGATCGTCCTGTTGAATGGAGTCTGAAAGGAAAAGTAATATTAGTGTGACTGTTGTGACATAAGATGTGCTGCAAATTTTTGTAAACAGAATGAGTTAGATTAACGAACTCAGCAAAATTTATTCTGATGTCACAATTGTTATACATACTAATCTCAAATCAAGAAACCAAAATATACATTCCATATGGTAGTCATGTCTAAAACGACTATATTAAAATGCATACTAAATTCATTAATTATCCTGGCCGATGACATGTTGGTCCATGATATATATAGCATTAGGCCAATCTTTTGGGTTTAAAAAATTTATTGAAAATATGATTATTTTGTAATTTTAATGCGGTAGCTCTATGAAGTCGTTTGTCTAATATCATGGTAATGGAGATTAATCCAAATATATTAAAACAACCCTAATGAATGCTAAAACATATTAAAATGCAAAGTCTTGAACTGAATAGTCAAAACTAAACGAAAAATTTTCTATATAGACAAACATCATCAGTAAAATAAACTCTGTTAGCAAACAAGCAATTTGCAATCCGAAATTTTGGGTATCCAATCAATTTTACCACGGAAATCCAAATTCCACACCAAATTTTTGATAATTTTTACTTTCTTTTACGTAGTAAAATAAAGTATAGTAATCACGAAAAATTTCGAACTTGAGATTTTTGCTAATTTACACTTCGCTATATCAGCGAAGTCGAAAAACGTGTTTTTTAAAAACTGACATCAATTAGATTATTTTACTACTCACTTTCCAAATTTTGATTATCCAACTGGATAGAATTTACGTTATTAGAAGGAAAATAGCTCTTAATTTTCTCGGTTAATTGCGCGTCATCCGGCAAAGATGAGGCTCCGATGTCATTCTCAGTAAATCGTTTTCCAGTTGCACCGCTTCATAATAGCTCGCTAAAATGAAATGAAATTTGTTAAATTTGGTTCAGGTATATATTTTGTAATAATATGCTTACGTATATTGCGAACCAAAATTTGGAATTGGTTCATTTTGCTCCAATTACTGGTTGGTTCTGCTCTAGACTTTATTGCTACAATAAGCGATGTTGACGGCAATTTTTCGGGCCAGTGCAGTGTTTCATTTTTCACCCAATTGGAAGGGCAACGGAATACTTGTTTTTTCCCTTCTTCTATCGTTTTTATTATGAAATACATGGTCGTATAAGTCTGTGGCTATTGAAATTGTGATAGGAATATATTAATTCTGTTCTATACTATTCTGATCGTTGTGTGTGTAATAATTTATAGAAATATTGTTGATCTGCGTTTTTCTTAATGGAAAACAATTTGTATTTTACACTTTGTGCGTTTAAACATTCGAATGTTTTGGCCAGTTTTCCGTTTGAATAATAAATGTTTATATTCCCAGAGTCGAATGGTGTATCAAAAGCCGAATTGATTTGTATTACTTTGTTGGCATATATCTTAATTTCATTCTTGTCATAAATACTGAAGAGATATTTATATATATAATTATCATTTGTTAAAAACCATTGATTCTTTATGTTATTTTTTAGAGAATAATTTTCAAACACGATTTCAGTAAATTCCCCTCTATTATTTTTACATTTTAAAAATGGGAATACTTTATCGTCGTTGCACGTTTTACAATAGTTCTGCATTTCAATGGTTCTATTTACAACTTGTTGGAGCTGATGATGCCCTTTTTTGATCATTCGTTTTATTTGAAACATGAAATTCTCAAAGGGAAAATTGCTGAATTCGTCTAGACTACCATAGAGTATTACGTCGTCCGGCAAATGGATTAAATTATGTACATTATATGAAATGTAACTCAAGCCATATATACTTTTAAATCCAGTTAGAAAGTGCACAATGAGGTCTTTTGCCAGGTTAATATGTTCTTGGCACATTACTTTGTCACATAAAATTCGTATTGCACAACTTAAGGTCAAAAAATTTTGATATACTTTATCCTTCAAAATATTTTTTAAACATGCAGATCCCGTGTACAGCAGAAAAGTTCGAAATTCGGTAGCTTTCCACATTTTATGTTGTTCGATTTTTCTAATTTTCCTCACTATCTCCTTTGGTCTTCCATATTCAGCTTTCCCTAACATCTCGTTTATTTCGTTGCAGTTTGCTGTAGTTAATCGAACTGTTAATGGACCTTGGAGCCATAAATCAATTAATTTTTTGGTTACTCCTAATAGCACTAAATGCATGTAGTCTAACGGGAATTGTGTTACCATTCCAATGTTCAACTCTTCTAAAATTGAATCAAATTTATGATGTTCCTCCTGATGTCTCTTTCGAAAATTATCGTCAGTTCGTAATGTACAATTGAACTCCGGAAAACAAATTCTCCTGTTTTTAAATTCTCCTTCTATAGTACATTTTGTACATCCAAAATAACCAGAATGGCCCTTTGTGCCTTTGATGAATGAAAGTGCAGGAGCATCACAAGTAAAAGCTCTCAAGGCAATATGTTTCTCCGTTCCGGCAACAACAATATCGGAATTATTGAGTACTTTCATTTCATCTACAAAAGGTTTCAAAAATTCATTAGCACACTCAGGTTTAGATTCTCCAAAATATAGACCGATCAGAAACGGTGTAACATTCTCTAAATTTCGAATTAAACCAAGAATTGGCCAAAATCCTACGTTTGTACTTTTACTAATTGGAAGACCGTCAATACAAATGTCAATTAAAATTGTTGTTTGTGGTACCTCTGTATATTGAGATAATTGATATTTTAACGATTCCAATAAACCTATATGAGAGTATGTGCCTTTCGATAAAACTGCTATATCAGTATTTTTTGGAGTTTCTAATAAAGTTCGGCTATCTTTAGGTAACTGAATACCTTTAGTTCTTAGTATTACTAGAAGTTCATTCATTGCAGTTGCTGTAATGACATGTTTTATTTTCCATTTCGCAAGAAGTGTTTGCCACGACTCGCTGAAATCATCAATTTCATCAGAAACATCACTGGAACTATTGTCGAAATCATCAAATTCACCAGATACGTAACTAGCATTATTATTGGTAGTTTCTTCTAAACTAAAATCAAAGTTTTCTTCAACTACATCAACTGAATTATTAATAATGACAGGCACAGAAACGCACGTTTCAGACAAATTATCATTAATTCTTTGATAGCTATTCTCATTTAATTTACAAATTTTTCGTTTAAATGTTCTTTTCGATACCCCCCAAGTTTTCGCGAATTCACTCATAGCCTCTATGAATTAATAAAATTAGGCAAAATAAGAAAAAGGCAAATAACTCTTTATTACACACACAAAAACAAATATTTTTTGACTTTTAGAAAATAATTATATACGTACCAAGGGTTTTAATTACTTTATTAAATATTCAAAATTAATAAAATTTCAAACTAAAATATAAATCCACACAATGTTGTAAACGGGTTAATTAGAATTATGATGTATATATTACACTTTTTATATATATAAACGTCACACGTACACGTTACTCTTTGCAATTTATGCCAATTTTATTTAACTATTAACAAACAATAACTTTTTATTTTTTAATTTTGAAGATATATGAAAGCAGGTCTATCTTCTTTAAAATATCGATAAGGACTAATTATTTTATAAAAATGCAATACAAAATAACCAAAATTCCTGAAATATATCGCAATGTGACCTATTTGCGATAAGCAAATACAATGAAAATTAAAAATATTCCCGAATTATTACCGCGCTAGGACATCAAACTGGATAAAAAAGCAAACCTTGTCGCAGTATTAACCAAAGTCGGAATAAATAAAGGGCATACTTTATCGACAATTCTGTGGGCTACATTGTTTCGTACATTAATCGGAATATAATAATTTTCTAGCTATATTCGCAAGCTTTGTCGCAAACCGTTACCCTGGTACATCATTGCGATATATTTAAAGAGATCTTTATCCTTTAACGTTAGGTTTACCTTTTGATAGTACAGCACAGTAAAACATACAGTAAATAGTTGAAAATATTCTGTAGAATATACGAACCTGAAATGTCATAAGCATATTCAAGAAAAAATATGTTATAACATACACTGTATTTATTCTCTTAGGAATTGCTTTCCTCCTTCCTTGGGATAGCCTTTCGATAAATTTAAAGGTATATCTTCCGTGTATCCAGAACAGCAAACCAAATTTTATAAGAATGAGAACACACTATAGTGTGTACGAAAGAAACTTGTACTAGGGTAGACGATGTAGTATAATCTAAAGAGTTTCCCATTTTTATAAGTTATCTCAAAATGTTTATTGGGAAGCTGCACTTAAATTACTGCATTTTACTGAAATTAAGGGTTCATCCATCCCTAGGGAGGGATATATTTTAACTGATTTTACTCTAACTCAAAAGGCTTTACCCTTTTGAGCCTTCTAACTAAATCCACATTATTCATTACCTGGATGCCTCTATGTTGATACGGTGAATCAGCTGTTGTTCGTGACTTTTAGCGAATTTCACAATTTCGGTTTTGATGGATTCTATGCCGAAATCTTTGTGGTTGTCGCTATTTCTGACAAACCATGGTGCGTTGACGTCGGATAATATCGTTGGATAATATCCATGTCACTCTGCTTGGTACATTTTCACAGCTGTATACCATAAGTCCAGAGAGGCTTTAATACTTGTGTTGTGGTTTATAATTTTATGTTTTAATAAAATAATTATTACAACTTTATGTTAATATTTTTATTGTGTTTTAAGATTTTATAATTTTTATTATTAATTTATTAAAAATAATATTTAATTTTATGTACATATTTTTTAATGTAAACGTTAACTCCACTTTTTTTAGACTCTCTTTGTTAAACGTTTTTAGCATTTATTACACCTCGGTTTATAAATGTATTCTACAACAAGTTACTTAGATAAATTGGTATTAGGTCTATAATAGATTTATTATACTAAATCAGGGGTTTACAACACCTCACCCCATAGAAAAAATAGATGAATTTATTTATCTTTTCTAACTTAACTAAAGGCTTTGTCAAGACTTGACTAAATTGTTTTATTTAATTCGAGTAACTTATCTAAAATTTAAATTTAAATAATTTTATTATAAGTTTTTTTTTATTTTTTTATAAAAAATTAATATTATATGGTACAATATTTTATTCTTAATAACTAATGTATACAAATTATTTAATTATAAAAATAATAATAATAATTTTATTTATTTTTATTTAAATACATTTTGATAATAACACTTTTGTTTATGATTTCATTTGTTTAAGGTTTAATGAAGAAGGAAGGTTAATGAATTGGGTTTCTTAATATTTAATATATTTTCAAAATTTAATCAATAAATAATTTTAATCGATTGTTATGAACAACTTTATTTTGTCGGCCTATACGTAAAGACGAATTAACATCGTTGATAATTTCAATTATTTCAAACGGACCTGTCCAAAGTGAATCAAGCTTGCCTTTGGTGTTTTCATTTTTCAATAAAACTTTATCTCCAACATAAAATTCAACATTGGTACTAGATTTGTCATAGTAGGTTTTTGATTTTTCTTTTTGGTTAATTAAATTTTTTCTTACTATTTCATATGAATTTGCTAATTTTACTCGTAGGTTTTGCAAATAATCGTCAGGATTATAAAAAGTACGATTATTATGTTTAAGTGAAGATGGTATGTTTGGTTTAAATCCGTGAACAATTTCAAATGGCATTAAATTTGTAGAAGTATGTGGGGTTGAATTGTAGGTAAACATTGCAAATGGTAACCAATAGTCCCAGTTGTTAGAATCATTATCGGTATAGGATCGTAAGTATTCAACAAGTGTTCGATGAGACCTCTCTAAAGCACCGTTTGTTTGGGGATGATAAGCAGTAGATTGTAATTTTTTTATTTTCAATAATTTGCACATGTTTTGGAACAACTGACTAACAAAATTAGTTCCTTGATCGGTAAGAATGCACAATGGTGCCCCAAATCGGCATATGAAGTTTTCAACAAAAACTTTAGCAATGGTTTCCGACATTTGATTTTCGATAGGTATTGCCAGTGAAAATTTTGATAAATCATCCTGTATGGTAAGTATATAACGATTATTATTGCATGAAACATGTAAGGGACCAACGATGTCTAAAATAATTTTCTCAAATGGAGCTTTTGAAGTTGTTGTCACTACCATGGGAAGTTTAGATAGTTTTGAGATTTTATTTTTCTGGCATAGTTCACATTTTTTTATAAATTTTCTAATTTGGGTCAACATTTTTGGAAAGTAATAATAAGATTTGATCCTTTTAAAAGTTCTTTCTATTCCTTGGTGTCCTCCTAACGGGCAGTTGTGAAATTCCTTGATCACGTTAAGAATGTCCGTATGGATGATTGGCTTGAATTTGTGTTGTTATTTGATGTAGGTCAAAATTTGGTTTTGGTTCACTAGCTTTTGCTTGCGAACGAGTAACAACATTAACTTGATTACCTTGATCGGCAGATTTCAATCCGATTCTGCTCAAAGCGTCCGCGTTAAGGTTGTCCCTTCCTGGCTTATACATTATATCGAAATCGTATTCGTCTAATTCGATTCTCCAGCGCATTAAACGTGACGATAAATTGTTGGCCTTATTTAGCCACAATAGTGGTTTATGGTCGGTAATAATGGTAAATTTTACGCCATACAAATAAGGACGAAAATGTTTTATAGCAAAAACTATGGCAAGCAATTCCTTCTCCACAGTAGAATAGTTTCGCTCAGCTTTGTTTAATACCCGGCTTGCATAAGTCACAGGTAAGTCATCATTGCCTATTCTCTGTGAAAGAACTGTGCCAAGTGCTACATCGCTAGCATCTGTTGTGACATAAAATTGCTTCTGGAAATTGGGGTATTGTAAGATTGGAGGTTTAATTAATTTTTCTTTTAATTTTTGGAAACTCTCGAAACAAAAAGCATCCCAATTGAATCGTGCGTCCTTTTTCAGTAATGCATTCAATGGTTGTGCTAGTTCTGAAAACTCATTAATAAATCTGCGATAGTATCCTATCAAACCCAGAAAAGATTTAATTTCCTTTTGATTCTTAGGAATTGGAAAATTTTGGATTGCATCGATCTTTGACGGGTCTGGTTTAATTCCGTTATTAGTTATGACGTGACCCAGATATCAAATCTCTTTTCTAAGGAAATGACACTTTAGAGGTTGTAATTTTAAATTATATTTTCGATATGACTCAAATACTTGCAATAGTTTTTTATTATGATTGTTAAGGTTATAGCCGTATACAACAACGTCATCTAAATATACGAAATATTTCAAGCCGTTCAACCCGGATAATACATTGTTCATAATGCGCTGAAATGTTGCTGGTGCTCCCTTTAAACCAAAGGGCATCCTTTTGAAGTGATAGTGTCCCATCTGGGTGCTAAAGGCGGTTTTATCTTTATCTTCTTCACTTAGAGGTATTTGGTGATAGCCGTCTGCTAAGTCTAATGTTGTAAAATAAACTGCATCTCCTAGTTGTTCTAAAATTTCTTCGATATTGGGCAATGGAAAGACATCGTTAACCGTCAAATCATTTAACCGACGAAAATCCACTACGACTCTCCAACGTTTAGATTGATCGCTGGATTTTTTCGGGACAATTAGTAAAGGGGAGTTAAATAGGCTGTTACTGTTTTCGATGATGCCATTGTCGAGCATTTTCTCCACTTGTGTTAAGTTAATTTCGAATTTTGCCGAATGAGGAAGACGATAAGGTTTTATATTGACCGGCTGTGAATCAGGTTTTAATGGGATATGGTGAACTCCTGCATTGGTAATTGTCAGTTGATCACCAGGTAAATGAAATATATCGTTAAATTCTCGGCAAATTTTAATGATGGATGATTTTTCTTCCTTGTTTAAGTGAGCTGTGTCAATTTGATTTTCCAAATTCTGCAATCTACCTTCTAGTGAATCTGACCAATGTTTTAATGCAAAAATTTGATAATGCTCTAGACTTTCTGGTACTATGTACATGTTATCTAGTTTCACTGGAAAATCGTTGGTGTTTACAATGTTTTCTGTTGCAAACGAGTTTATTATTTCAATGATTGCGTTTGCTATGTACGCACCTGGTTTTATCATTTGTGAGGGACATAAATATACATTGTCACCTTTAGTTTTAAATCTAATTTTAACGATCCTTTCTGAACGACTAGGTATAATGATTGGAGGATTGTTGGAAGAAAGAATTAAACTTTTGTATTCAGTGTGATTAGGATTATTAAGTATTTGAATTACGTTATGGCAATAGTCAATATTACATTTATTTTTAATAAGAAAATCATTTCCAATGATACCTGCACAATTTAACGGGAAATTTGATGGTACTAGGTGAAATTCATGCGAAATTGTATTATTTTTTGAAATTTTAATTTTAGAATTGCAAACTCCCAAGGTATCAATAGATTCTGCAGTTATTCCCTTTATAGTTAATTTTTGATTAGGGTAACATATAGTATCGGGCTTAACTAAATCTTTCTTAATAACACTAATGTTATGAAATTGTCTTTTGATCGAATTAAATATTTTTTATCTTTAAGACTTGTATCGTAAATAAGATTAGATGAATGTAGATTTAAATCCCTTGAACTCGCACCGCTACATTCTTGAGTTCCCGATGAAGTTCGTTTAAGTTTTCCGTTGTTTGTGATTGCGAAGTTGATGGTTGCTGAATGTTATCGGATTGCCTGTTTCGTTGATTGGATCTTTCGCGAGATCGACAAACACTAATATGATGACCAAACTTTTTGCAATTGGCACACGGATACGAAATTTGATTAATTCGAAGGTTAGGATTTGGTTGGTTTGGAGTCTGCGAGAAAGATCGTGTAGACGTTTGTCAATTGTTATTAAAAGTTGAATTAAAGGTTGGATTATTACGGAATGGAATAAATTGTGTTTGGTTCGAATTTCGGTTATAACAGTTTAATGCGGTGTGTCCTACTTTGAAACAAATCTGGCATTTAGCGAATTTGGTAGAAGTATTAGAAGATTGAAATTGCCTAGGCATATTTTTATTAGATTGATTTATTTTTTCTTCTTCTATCCCTTTAGCAATAGCATCTTTAAATTTTTGAATCGACATGCTTTAATTAAAATTTTGAGTGGGTCTCTCAAGCCATCTTCGAACGCACGTAAAGCAGTTTTTGAATTTATAATTTTTATATTTTTATCGAGGACTCCTGCGTTTGATGTAGCTGAAACACACGATTTATTTAAATCAGCAAGAATATTTTCTATTCGGATACCGAAATCCTTTACGCTTTCGTCAACACGTTGTCGTTCTTGCACAAGATCAACTTGGATATTTTCTAGGGCTCAATCGTTTGAAAATTTTTGCTTAAGTTCCTTTTGCAAATCTTCCCATGTTTCATACGTGCCAGTTAGTACCGTTTTATTATAAGCACTGTATATCAACCTAATCTGTACTAATTCTAAAAACATTGAGTGATCTTCATTCGTTTTTACATCTTTAAATACAAGATTGCAACATTGCAAAAATCTATGGAGCTTTTCGGGAGTTCCATCGAACTCGGGTATTAATTTAATAGCTCTATCAAAATTGAAAGCCATAGCTGGAATACAAGGTTCTACCTGCTTACCAAAATGTTGATCAAATAATTTTTCGATCAATTGACAGTGGCCATTTAAGTCCGTAATAAGGTAAGAGTGTTGTTGTTGGAATACAAGTTAAAGATAAGTGTTCTTTATTGACCACCGATTTAGATGTTTCACTTTTAGTTTCTTCTTTAGGAACAATGTTAATTTTTCTATTTCGTAAACGCATGTAATTAATTGGTTGGCTATTCATTTGTTAAGTACGCAGAATTGATTGAATATTGAATAATATTTTACCCAACTTATTAATTGACAAAAAAAATTGCATCCGATTGACAAAGAAAATAATTTAAACACGATAAACAAAATGTTATATAGTATGCAATAATAAAATTTAGAAAATAATCAAAATATTTTATCAATTTACGAAAAATTAAAATTTAAATTAAATTTGAAATTGAAATAAATAAGACTAATTTTAGCTTACATGAATGAAGAAATTGACTTACAATTTACTATAAGGTTGTTTGTTCTAGATGAATTCATGTTTGATTGTTGATCAGCTGGTTAATAACGACAATAAAACATCTTGATTTTATTTTGGAAGTAATATAATCCGGTATGATTTATGATGATCGATGAGGTAAATTCTACAATTGTTCGAATACTTTTATGATAATGTCGTAAAGTTGTACGTTATTCCAAATAATTTTTATCGTTGCACGTATTGAGATGTTGAAATGTAGTTGTTGTACGATGATGATTGTTTCTCAATGAATTTAAATCGATTAAATGAACGATCCAAATAATGATGACGTGGTATTCGTGTATGATGAATGATACACGATCGCAAGTTTCCTGAATACCATTGATAACTTTATATTAGGATATGTAACAATTATTTTTTATGGTTTTATGAACTATACTCGTACAATTGTTTTTAATAACCACGTTAAATTTTAGTTACGTAATATTAATAATTTATTTTAAATTAAGTTATTAATTAATTATTATTATAATCACTTTAAACACTTTTTGTTTGTTATACTTTTTCACAATAAAAATCCCAATGACAATAAACTTTTAATTATCGGTTTTATGAAATGTTTAATTATATAGCACTAGGTGTTTTCACAAGGTACTCAAAACGTCTTTGAAAAATGTTATTTTTTTTCAAATGAACATCGTGGTTTTGGCGTCTTTTTGTAAACGGTTCAATTAATGACGAGGTCTACGGATTTTTGTAAATACATATCACCGTTTACTTATTTTAAGATAATTCGACACAAAACACTTTGACTTTCACCGAGTTCATGCTTTTTTAAATCTAATAAGTTTTATAAATTTACGAGTAATAATTAATTAAAACAATTATTTTATTAGCCGATTCAAACCACAACGGGTATCTTTTAAAGATGATAGTGGATAATTTAGATACCTTCGGTGTCCTTGTACGCACTATCATTCCACCGCTGCCACCAAATTTTGTTGTGGTTTATAATTTTATGTTTTAATAAAATAATTATTACAACTTTATGTTAATATTTTTATTGTGTTTTAAGATTTTATAATTTTTATTATTAATTTATTAAAAATAATATTTAATTTTATGTACATATTTTTTAATGTAAACGTTAACTCCACTTTTTTAGACTCTCTTTGTTAAACGTTTTTAGCATTTATTACACCTCGGTTTATAAATGTATTCTACAACAAGTTACTTAGATAAATTGGTATTAGGTCTATAATAGATTTATTATACTAAATCAGGGGTTTACAACACTTGCTTATAAAGCAGAAGCTTATTAGGGATTGATAGATGTGAGTTTCTAGCCAGTAACCAATACTTTTTATGGTATTTTAATATCAACTCGTCTCTTTTCTTCTTTAATGAGCTTTCCAGCGAAGCTTAGCGTCTAAGGTCATACCAAGTTATTTTGCAGTGTTTGCATGTGATATTTCTTGATAATTTAAATAAAATGGTTTCTCTACTAATCTCTTGTTTGTAAAGTCGATTTATGCGTCATTTTTAGGCGTTTTTTGAAGTTTTATCACCTACTGCCATGATGGCTGTGTCATCGGCTAAAGTGGCTAACGTGTTGTTTTGAGGTATTGGAACAGTAAGTTCATTTCCTTGTGGAGCTCTTGCTCTTATTTCCTTAAGCTAGAAGAGAATATTCAGCTTCTTGCTTAAGCATGAAATAAATTTCCACTATATACACGGAGCGAAAAAAATCGGACTTAAGGTCCCTTATTCTTAGAACGTATTTCTCAATATTTTGATAATAAAGTATGCGTTTAGTTTACTTAAAATTAGAAATTTAATATTTGAATTAAGAAAATAAATAACTGAATTTTAAATCTCGTATGCCAATTTTGAGAAATAAGGAATTCGAAATCGAGTTTAAAAACACTCGATTTTAGTATTATTAGACGAATTATTAGCAAATCTCTAGGCGTAATTTAAGCATAATAAAAATAATTTCAGCTTTCTAAGCTTAGTAAAATTGAAAATATTTGTGGTGTGGCAAGCAATATTTTTCTCTTAATTAAATCTTGCACAAAAATAAATTGTGGGCTTTTATAACAGGTTATTACGATATGTATACAAGTGAACGTGACGAAAATTAAGCCAATTTTTTATGTTTCAAAATAACTATTTTTTATTATTTCTTTTTTAATTACAATCTAGTCGATTACTAATAAGCAATTTTATTCTAACTTAAATTACTGCATTTTACTGAAATTAAGGGTTCATCCATCGATGTACTCCTGAGCTTTGATATTTATTATTTGATCGCGCTTTTGTTGTGCGCTAGACAGAGATTTATTTTAGCTGATTTTACCCTAACTCAAAAGGCGTTACTCTTTTGAGCCTTCTAACTAAATCCATATTATCCAGCAGCTAGGTGGCCTCTATGTTGACATGGTGAAGTAGCCGTTGTTCATGACTTATAGCAAACTTCATAATTTCGATTTTGATGGGTTCATAGCACTTTAGTTTGGAATCGTTGGATAATATCAATGTTGCTCTGCTCAGTACATCCCCACAGCTGTATACCATAAGTCCAGACAGGCTTCAATACTTGCTTATAAAGCAGAAGCTTATTAAGGATTGATAGATGAGAGTTTCTTCCCAGTAACCAATATTTTAATCCAAGCTCGTCTCTTTTCTTTTTTACATGAGCTTTCCAGTGAAGCTTAGCGTCTAATGTCATACAAAGTTCTTTGGCAGTGTTTGCATGTGGTGTTTCTTGATTAAATATACTGGTAAATATACTGGTTTGTGTACTAATCTCTTGTTTGTAAAGTCGACATGTACAGTTGCGTACTTGCTCTATGGCGGTTTGTAATTTCTCTGTTGTATCTGAGTTATTATCACCTACGGCCATGATAGCTGTGTCATCGGCGAAAGGGGCTATTGTGTTGTTTTGTGGGATTGGAATATCTCGGATGTATAGTAAATACAGATATGGCCCAAGTATACTTCCTTATGGGACTCTTGCTCTTATTCCTTTAAGCTCAGAATATTCATCTTCTTGCTTAAGCCTGAAATATCTTTCCGCTTTATTCGATTCCAGTACTATGCTGTACTGTTTAGATAGGATTAATTTAAGTTTGTAGATTAAATCTTTATACCAAACCTTATCAAAGGCCTGCGCTACATCAATGAATACTGCGGAACAAACTTTTTTCTCCTCTAAAGTCTTCCCAATGAAACTGGTTATTCTATGCACTTGATCAATAGTTGAGTACTCACTGCGAAAACCAAATTGGTGATTCGGAATTAGGTTATTTTTTTCAATTATTATAGGGAATAATGATAACACCAGCCACTTTCCAACGTTTTGACACATATTTTAACCTGAATGCAGCGTTTATTATATTAGTTAATTTTACCGTACTTTTTCTCGGTAGCCGATTTATTATTTCTCTGGTAATCAGATCAAACTCTGATGCTTTCTTTAGGTTTAAATTGTTTTTAATTTCGTTTGCTACTTCAGTAGGCGATGTAGGTGTGACATCTTCTAGACTTTTCGTCAACTTACTTAAGTAGACATTAACTGACTCGTATTTTAGTTTATGAATTTCTCTTGTTAATTGTTGAGTAAGATTGTTTAGTCATTTTGTGTCTTGTGGAGCTCTAGGTTGGTGCCACTTTTTCTTAATTTTCGTTTATCCCTAAGAAAATTTCTTATTTCTAGTGGATGATTATTTTCTTTTAGCCCAGATTTGATTTCTGGAGTACTTTCCCTTGCTGATTGTTGAATATCCGTAATAAATTTTTCTACTTCTTTGTCCAGTTGACCCATTGAAGAAGCTTTCAAAATAATTCTTTGTTCAAGGGGTACTTTGAAACTTTCCCAGTCCGTATGTTTGTTGGTTAGTACTGGATTATTCCCTTTTTGAAAGGTATACTTGCTTAGGGTTAGGACTATCGGAGAATGATCTGAGCTCATATATTGGCTTGGTATTTTTCCTGGGTCGGTTGGCCAATATGTTGAGGAATAAAAGTCCAGTGAGTATTCTTTCCATTGAAGTCACCACCTATTATGATCCTTTTTCCCAGACGCTTGTATAACTCTGAGTATTGTCTGTTTTTAATAGAATACCTTGGTGGACAGTACAATCCTGCCACAACAATAGGAATGTTGCTGGTTTTTAAATAAACCGCTGTGGCCTGAATTTCTTCTTTTTCATACTTTGCTTCTTCAAAGTTTTGGATATTTTTTTTTAGAATGACTGAACTTCCTCTTCTGGCTGAATTACCCGGATGAGTAGGATACACACATCTATATTCACAATATCGAGGGCTCTTTGTAGTTCTTGTCGATGCCGGAGCAGACCATTAGCATTCCGTGATATGATTTTCATTATGCTGTTCATTTTTGTGTGGATTTCAAGAGAGTTTCATACTAATATCTTGTAATGTTTGACTGAGGTGTATAGAGCATATAAAGTTGGCTCCAAAACGCTACTTTGTGGTACTCCTGCTGATATTATCGTTATTTCTGAGTATTCGCCATAGATATGTACGATTTTAGATTTTCATAAAACTGCTTTGGTAAGTCTCTTTGTAATTTATATTCCAAACCATTATGCCATACTCTGTCAGAGGGCCGTGCTACATCCAAGAAGACGCTTGAACATACTTTCTTTCAGGTACGTCTTCAATTATGTTTGTAATTCGGTGTACTTGTTCTATTGTTGAATGGTTTTCTCTGAAGCCAAATTGATGTGGAGGAACAAGATTTCTTTCTGCTATTATTAGTTTTAGTCTCTTTAGGAATAGTTTCTCGAATATTTTTGAAATTATTGGGAGTAAGGAAGTCGGCCTATACGAATTTTTGTCATTAAGTGGTTTGTTTGGTTTAGGTATCATAATTACTTCTGCTACTTTCCATTGACTTGAAACGTGTTTAAGTCTGAACACTGCATTAATTATTTGGAGTAGTTTATGTAGTCCTTTTTCAGAAAGAGCTTTTACTATTTGTCCTGTAATTAAGTCATATCCTGGAGATTTCTTTGTATATTAAGGTTAAGATTGATTTCCTTTTTTAATTCTTGTAATGTGACAGGAGATAAATTGCAGTTATCCATTTTATATACTGGTGGTATGTTTCCTCTGCAGTTTGTCTAGGTAGAGGCTGGAACGTGTTCTCGAGGTGGGTTGCAAACAACGAGGCTTTTTGCTTTGCACTAATAGCCCATGTGCCATCTTCATTTTTAACTGGTGGAATTTGTAGTTTAGGTCATTTTAAACTTTTTGTCGCTTTCCAAAGAGAGTACTCGGTATCTTTTTCCCCAGTAACGCCACTCAAGTGGCGTTAATGATGGCGTTAAGGGTTTATTAATGGATTCGTTTTTGATTTCTTTAATTAGCAACTTTAGTTTATTGGATAAACAATTTAGAGGTGTTTTAGATTCTGGCGCTCGACTTCTTTGCCAGGCCTTTTTTGCTTTTCGTTTTGCTGTAACCAATTCCCTAACTTCTAGAGGATAAAAATCATTTCGGCGCATTTCCTTTGAACTTGAGGGGGTACTACTCCACGCCGCTTCTTGTATACTGTTGTTGAGTTATTCTAGTTCATCTTCTAGCTCTATCGGGTTTTTAATTGGCACCTGAAGATCAATATTATCCTCATGAAGTTTCTGTAATTTCTCCCAGCAGGTTTTTTTGTTCGTTAGCGAAGGTGGACTAGTTTTTTTAATAATCGTTGCAATGATTGTCATAATAACAGGCGCATGATCCGACATAATCCCCTCGCTGCTTTCTAGGTATATGTAGTTCTCGTCTATACCTTTGGTGATAATGAAGTTAATGATATTTCTATCCGTAGGGCAAAAAATTGGTTGATCTCCAGAATGAAAATCGCAATTGCATAGTCTTCCTGCTGCAAACAGCTCCCTTCTTTTTTTAGAGGTTACTCTTGATCCCCAGTAGGTTTTTTTGCATTAAAATCACCTCCGATTATGAACCTTGATCCAAGTGATTTAAATAACGTGCAATAGTCTTGTTTAATTAAATTATATCTTGGGGGGCAATATATTGACGACACATTATATTCTTTGTTGTTATTTATAAATACATTTAAGGTGACTACTTGCATAAATTCCTCTTCAATTTTAAGATCTATAAAGTATTTGATGTTTTCTTTTACAACCGACGATCCTCCCCTTACTCTTCCTGCTGGATGAATGGCGTGGTAACAACTGTATCCATATATATTTTAAGATATGAAGTTGAAGAAAATGGGTTTCCGATACTAGACATATATCTATTTTTTCAGTACTTAGGAAAATATCTGTTGCTTAGAGCTTGAAGGCATTTTTCTTGTTTAGCTAGACGAATGTTAAGAGCTTCCATGCTTCTTAGTATCTTTTGGAGCACTGCTGTACCTTCAGTAGTGTGCTCCGAAATAATTGGTTTTGTCATGACTACTTGCGAGTACAGTTTTGGTTTTGGTTCTCCCGTTTTACTAGCATGAGGTTTAGGTTCCTCTTTGGTGGAAGTTTGATAATTTTTTACCGATATTCCTGGATTTTGTTTTCGCGTTTTATTTCTTATTCGTTGTAGCTCCTTAGCTATTTCACATCCCCGGTAGTTTGCGGGATGTGACTTGTTGCAATTGACACATTTTGCAGCAATATTTTTACGAACCGGGCATGCATGATGCTTTCTGGCATATTTCACGCATCTAGTATCTCTTTGGCAATATTTCTGCATATGAATAAAACCTTGAAATTTTTTTAAACTGCGGTATTAATCCGTTACTCTTTTTCAATGGCTCTATTTTAACTCGCATGCTAAGTATTGCCTTGAAATTATACACATCTTCCACTTTTTGTTTGTTATTAAAAGTGAGCATAAATTGTGGAAGCCCTCTTTTGTTAACTTGAATTCCTTGTTCAGTTTCGATTTTTCTTTCTTTATGATGTTTACGACATTTTCTATTTGATAACCCTTTTGCTTGAGATCCTCAATAATTTCCTCTTTTGCACAGGTTGGGTGAAGACCTCTAGCCATAACTTTAATTGGGCGATTATTCTTACCCTCATAGGTAAACCCATGATGCCTCTCGGAATTAAGCTTTGTAGCCAAAGCTCTATAAGTTTCAGAGTCTACAGCATTAATTTTCCAGACGCTGTTGTTTAGAGATACGAGTTTGTACTCGGCTATCGTAATCGATTTCATAATCGATTGTATAGTGGAGAAATTTGATATTCCGACGACATTTATTGGTGGAGGTGATTTTTCTTTCGGTTTAGCTGGTTGTTGTTCCAGAGCTAGTTGTTTCTTGATGAATAACTGATTTCTGGAAACCTCTTTTGAAGTTGATGGTAAAGTCACTGCCATTTCTGGTGAGTGTTGCGCTTTCCTTTTGTTACTTGGTCTTTTATTCCGGTTCAACATCCAATTTGTTTCTCTTTCTAATTCTCCTTCATCCGTATGGAATGAATTATTGTCATCATCGACTGTTGGGCTAGGTGTCGTCCCAAGTTCTGCACTTGTTTCAACTGGTTTTTTGAGTTCTTCATTCTCTTTCTTTAAAATTGTAAATACTTCTTTCAATTTAGTAGTAAATTTTTTTTTTCTCTTAGTTGTTCACGGAGTTTGGCATTTCCTTTTCGTACTGAAATATATTTCCAGTTGAAAATCTTGTTGATCTTGATAATTTGGATCTTCGCCCAAATGGGTTAAACAATGATTGGCCCACCCCAGAATCTGTTGGGCCTTCCTCTGAAGAGTGTGGATTTGGCAACATATCTGCTGCTGTACCACCTGGGGTATGACATTCCGGCATTTGGTCCCCGGTAGCGCTTTGCTACTGTCGAAGTAGTACGCATAGTGAAATAAATTGAAAGCTGGTCGCTTAGTGATAATTTGGACTGGGTGAAGTTAGATCAACTCGTATAGAGCTGGATCCCATAAATAACTGGATAATTTATTTCACTCCATGCTCCACTCCAAATTCATTGACTAGTTGTTTACGAATTGGTCTAATTTCACCCAGTACAAATTACCACTAAATATGTGTCCAGCTTTAAATTTATTTCACTGTGATGCTACATAAAATATGCCCCGATTTTTTGCACAGGTGTTCACTCTTAGTGCCACAACTCAAACTCATTGACTCGTTACACGACAAAATATATTGAATAAATATAATAAATAATTGGTCTAACTTCGTCCAGTTCGTATTATCTTTAAACATTCGAATTATGCGGTATTGATTTTTAAATTTGTTATCGGCGAAAATGTTCTGCTAGCTTCATTAGCATACAAAAAGCACCAATTTATTCAATAAAAAGGCATACAGATGCACGATTAGCGTTCTACTTTACCTTCAACGAATGAAGCAAGATTAATATGGAAAGTGAAATAACAAATGGCTGTTAAATGGTTGGCAAATCGAGCAAGCCTGACATTTCATGGCCGTTAAACTGGTTAAGAAAATAAATCAATAGTGAAATTGACCAAAATGACAAACAGATTTATGCCATGAAAGTATTGAATAACATGAATATGGTTTAAAATCGAGTAATTATTCTGGTTTATTTTTTTTGGTTTAAAAGCGTACAATCCACGTTTGTTAACCGAGTGAATAATATGCTCATAAAATAAGAATAATTGGCTGTAAACGCGTTTTTCGCCAGAATGTTAATAAATTGATGAAAAAATTTAAAATCGGTTAACAACAACAAAATTTATACCGACCAAACAACACGGTGGTTAAAGCTTTGGCGTTTGGATCGGGAGGTACCGGTTTCGAATCCCGATAGAGATTACGATCTGTGACTAAAAGGAATACAACTACAACCCCCTATCGGCGTGCAAAACTCATGGACCGACCCATCTTCCATGTCCAGTACTATAGGCTGGCATGGAGCTATGCAATGCGCCGATGGTAACTTAAATCGGTCCCCTAGCCGTACGTCTTCAAGTTGATAGAAATTGCGTAAAGTAAGATGGGATAAATGTATCGCGAAAGAGCAGGGAGGCTTCGGCCCCAGAAAAAGGTTGCACGGATTAACAGAAATAAAAAAATTATTTAACAAATAAATGTTTAATAAAATATTAAAGTTTATTAAATAATTAATAATTTCTTGCGGGGGATTCTAAAAATTTTTCGGCGATATCAGTATTAGTTCAATTCTTACCACAACACAATACTCGGTCAAATATACAAAAATTTCGGACGTCAAACAAACAAAAACTTCAATATTTAAATTTTTTTAGTGTGTCGGTGCTAAAAATGCAAATTGTCGATGAATTATTCAATGCTCTCGATGATTTTTTTTTTCAATGAATTACTCTGGCAAGAACAGCTTTGTCGGAAAATTGGTGTAGAACTATCTGTATCTGTATCGACTTGTGTGAATTACTGGTCGCTTATTTGTAGTACCGTAGATTACGGTGGTGTAGAATTTTGGTGCTGTATAGTTGTCATAAAAATATTCTTATGAAACCATAAATATTTTAAACGTGATTGCACTCGATTTTTGGTCTTCTTGTGCACTCGTACAAATTCTCATTCTGGAAGATTATAAAAGTAAATTCTTAATTAGATATTAAAGAAAATCATAACAACAAAATATTTTGCGAGAACCCAAAATGGTGAAAGTTTAAATTAATTAATTTTGGTACTTGGATTTTAAGTCTTTAGAGATACATTACAAACCCCAAAAATTAATAAAATTGTGGTAAATATTTTTTGTGATTTTGTGTAGTTCTCCTGGATTAAAGAGTTTCCTTTTTTTCTGGCCATTTGTGTCATTTATATTATCTTTTTTATTGTTCTGTGGAAAGGGGGCTAGGGGCAATATAATCTACTGTCATAAATAAAAATACATTTTATGAATTTCTTGAGTATTAGATATAATAATAATATTCTACATAACTAAAATTAATGAAAAAAAACAAACGACAAAATAAAAGGGCATTAAAATTATAATTACGAAAAGCTTTTGGGAGTAATAATTTCATAAACGGGTACATGTTCCGCTCATACGATTATACCATTAAAATATGTGTTCCCTGTTTAATTTTCACAGCAACGAATGAAGCAAAATATTATATGTGGTTTTGAGGCCCATAACACATTATATGTACGATTTTGGTTGCCAAAATATATGCATAATGGCGAACTGTACAATCCTGTACAAATATTAAGTATTCGAAATTAAGCATACAACGAATACGAAAATGCGGACGAACAAAATACAAAAAAAAATGGTTAAATTTGAATTCATTTGCCGAACAAGGCTGGAAAACTGGATAAAAACATTAACCAGATGTTGTTATCTGATGTGATTATTATAATCAAAAAGTAGTTATTATTTAATTAAAATACAATCGACAGCATAGATACGAATAAATGCTGCTTCATATAGTAAGCTGTATAGCCGAAGAGTGAGAATATAAAGCACCGACCAACAAAAAAAAGTTTCTGTTCATATTTTTTATTTAATACGAGTATTATAATGGCAGGACATCTGGATTTCGTTGAACAATTTTTTAATAATTAAGCGAATTTTGGGATTATGCTCTAACTGGATAGAAAATATCAATGATTTTTTGATGATGTGATAATTTCAACTACATATATGTATTCAAGTTTCATTAAGATTGTATATCGCCCCTTCGGAATAATACCGGCTCTACTCAAAAAAGCTAAATTTCGAGACAACGCAATTTAAAAATGTTTATTTAATTAAAAATTCAGTATTAAATCCAAAAAATATCTGCAAGAGAACCGAATTGTTAGTAATAGTTTTAGCCCTGTGTTTTGAATATTCTTCGCAACTCTTTTGAGTATGACACGTTTGCTAAAAATATTAAATAAAACATAATAAACATAACATTTTGGTAGGTACGAATTTTCATGAGTTGCAACATTTTTGAACGTTGATGAATTCTGTGGTCTACAGTTAAAAGGGCGTAAGTCTAAAATGTGTAGTTTTCAGGAGTGCGAAAATAAAATTCAAATTTCTCTGGGAAATCGGAGAAGTCGAAATTAACCTAATTACCTGATACGTAATCTTCTTACTAATTTTTTCTACAAATTTTGAGCTTTCAACTTTATGTTCCTGTGAGTTATAAGGCAACTAGTAAGTTAAGTCCTTTTCACTCTATTTCATTCATAGTATGTTTAAACCTAACTGAGTTACGCCCTTTTAAGAAATGGTTTTATTGATTCCTAATGGGTGTTAGTCAAGCTACGTCTTTTTGAAACAATAATAAATTCGATAAGTGTCTTATGTGCCCTTATGAAATAGGTGTACCCAATAAGACTTGCTTGGAATAGAAATGTGGGTCGCAAGTAATAGTAAAGTATTTCCTAAACTTTCCTAAAAATTTAAATTAATTACTTCGTATAAACGAGTGAATTATAAATTATATGAAAAAATGCAAATAAGTACGGTGATGAAGTACAGGGTGTCCGCCGGGAAGGTATACTACTTTGTTTTGTCGCCATTTAGGCGAATATTAGTATTGACAGTTCATACTTGACAGTCGTGAAGTAGACACGTGGCAAATTTATTATGGGAAAATATTCGATAAACCATCGTGTTTTAATCGTTAAAACATTTTATCAAAATCAATCATCGATTACTGTGACGATGAGAAACTTACGACGAGAAAGTGACGAGGCACATTTTCATTTAAATGGATATGTGAATAAACAGAATAGTCGGTTCTAGGCAATGAAAAACCCTCACATTATTCATCAGTCACCTTTACATCCATTAAAAGTGACAGTCTGGTGTGCAATTTGGTCGGGAGGAATCATTGGACCTTACTTCTTTGAAAATGAAAACGGCGTAACGGTAACTGTGGATGGGGAGCGATATCGTGATATGATTGAAAACGTTTTAACGCCACAACTGCATACTTTGGGCTTGATTAACATGTGGTACCAACAAGATGGTGCCACATCGCATACAGCCAGGATTACAATGGAAATACTGCGAGAACTCTTTCCACAACAAGTTATTTCAAAAAATGGTGATGTTGATTGGCCTCCCCGGTTGCCTGATTTGACCGCTCCGGACTTCTTTTTGTATAGATATCTAAAAAGCAAGGCTTATGCAAACAAACCAGAAACGCTTGAGCAACTAAAACAAAATATTCGTGTTGAAATTAATGAAATACCGCGTGAAATGTGTGAGAATGGAATGAAAAATGTGCTCGAAAGGGCTCGCATTTGAGGCTAACAGAGGCGGACATTTATCTGATATGTATTCCATACACAATTGCCGACATTAAATAAAACATTTATCAATATAAGATCCATTCTCTTTCATTTAATCAAAAATCATAATCAAACAAAGTAGTATACCTTCCCGGCGGACACCCTGTACTTGTAAAGAGGTCAATTTGTACATTGTATGGGTTTTCCGAGCAATTTTCCCAATTCCAGAAACACTGTTACCAAATACTAAGCGCACTTTTGAGTTGTTCTGGATCAAAGCTAACAGATAAACACCATTCCATTGAAAAATCTAGGGGCCCAGGATGATTTAGGAAATAAAATTTGTAAAGAGGTCAATTTGCATATCGTAGAGTTTTTCCGAGTACTTTTCCCAATTCCAGAAACACCGCTACCAAGCACTAAGCATACTTTTGAGTTGTTCTGGATCAAAGCTAACAGACAAACACCATTCCATTGAAAAATCTAGGGGCCCCGGGTGTTTTAGGAAATACAATTTGGAACGAGGTCAATTTGCATATCGTAGGGTTTTCCAAATAATTTTCACAATTCCAGAAACACCGCTACCAAATACTAAGCGTACTTTTGAGTTGTTCTGGATCAAAGCTAACAGATAAACTCCATTCTATTGAAAAATCTAGGGAGCCCGGGTGTTTTAGGAAATAAAATTTGGAACGAGGTCAATTTGCATATCGTAGGGTATTTTCGAGCAATTTTCACAATTTCAGAAACACCGCCACCAAATACTAAGCGTACTTTTGAGTTGTTCTGGATCACAGCTAACAGATAAACACCATTCCATTGACAAATCTAGGGAGCCCGGGTGTTTTAGGAAATAAAATTTGTAAAGAGGTCAATTTGTATATCGTAGAGTTTTTCCGAGCAATTTTCCCAATCCCAGAAACACCGCTACCAAATACTAAGCGCACTTTTGAGTTGCTCTGGATCAACGCTAACAGATAAACACCATTCCATTGAAAAATCTATGGGCCCCGGGTGTTTTAGGAAAGCAAATTTGTAAAGATGTCAATTTGCATATCGTGGAGATTTTCCGAGCATTTTCCCAATTCCAGAAACACCGCTACCAAATACTAAGCGCACTTTTGAGTTGCTCTGGATCAACGCTAACAGATAAACACCATTCCATTGAAAAATCTAGGGGCCGCGGTTGTTTTAGGAAATAAAATTTTTAAACAGGTCAATTTGCATATCGTAGGGTTTTTCCGAGCGTTTTTCACAATTCCAGAAACACCGCTACCAAGTACTAAGTGCTTTTTGCACTTAGTGATCTAGAACAACTCAAAAGTATGCATAGTATTTAGTAGCGGCGTTTCTGGAATTGGGAAAATTGCTCGGAAAAACTCTACGATATGCAAATTTTCCTTTTTACAAGTACTTAGTCACCGTACTTATTTGCACTTTTTCATATAATTTATAATTTACTCGTTTATACGAAGTTTTGAGTGAAACAAAAATGGTGGATTTTAATTTTTAGGAAAGTTTAGGAAAAAGTTCGCACGAATGGTCGCCAATAAAAAGCAACATTTATTTCTTTTAAAAGTACAAATATTTGTAATTCTGTTGTACAATAAATTCATTTTAATAAATTAAAAAGAAAAATAAAGATCTGTTTTTGCGCTGTTGGTTACTCAGTTAAAAAATTTTCTTCTGAGTCTTCAGTTAGATCTGGGTGCAAATCTGGACCACTTTCTGTTTGTAAGTTTTGATAAAATGCGTGAAATTCAGGAGAAGTTAACTGCAATAAAGAAAGCAAGTCCGTTTTTTTTGTTTGAATTAATTGGTACAGGAGAGCTAAAGCATCGTACCAAATGTTCTCCTTTGACAGATGCAACACCACGACGTGCAAAATTGATTATTTTGAATGGTTCATATTTTCATCAAGTGTATTTTTGTAATGCACTTCTGCCAAATTCGTGGTGAATCTCAATCACTTTATGGTTTGCCAAGAAATTCGATTCTTTACCTTGTCAACTTTTCTCCATTGAAAAATTATTTTTCGGATCGTATAGATCGAACGAATTGATACCAATCCCTCGGAACCTCGGAACGTCGATCTTTTAATATTAAGTCGTATGTTTAATATTATGTGACCCATTTTGCAACAACATCATGAACATTGCGGCTACGTAGGAATTCTTAGTTTGTCCTACGCACGAGTCGCTATAAAAAATGACGTGTTTTACAGTTTTCGGCAACATTTAGAGATGACGATAGTTGCATGATGCTACTTCATTACCGCCCCTTTTCGCTAATGCGTCATGCCACATGCATTTATATGGCTGAAGGTCCATAGGAGCAGTTTATAAAATGATTGAGACGTTTCCAGATTTGGCGTTGGTAAATATTTTTGTAAGTCAACTGTATAAAAACGACTGGATTCATCTAATTTTGCAGCCAATTTGTCCTTTTCTTTCAATTTGTAAGCATCAACTGCAAGTTGATGATGACGAATTTGCTGCGAAATGTATTGCTCCTTTTCAACTCCATCACACAAATCTGTTTTTTTTTTCAACGAAATTGTTAAGTCGCCATGTAAATATTTTTTGTTCGTATCGCGTCGGGTATAATGTGACTCGTACGCTGGAAATCGGTTAATATGTGCTTTAACAGCTATAATTGTGGTTTCCGGAAGTCTTCTATGTTCACGTGATCGTTTTTCCTTCAAATCTTGTAATGAGATGGATCCTGGTTCGTTAAAAAGCTTTTGTGTTACCAACAGAATAAACTTATCTGTTTCCCATAAGGTTCGTCTGAAATATTTTCGACACACTTCAATCCTTTGTCCATTTTACTTTAAAAAGTATTCACATGAAAATCTCCGGGTTTGCCGAGAATCGATTTTTTTATATTTTGTATCGATAATATTGATCAAGCCTCCGATCGAAGCTGGCACGTAAATTATACTCCTGTAGAGCTCAGTACTCCTATTGAAATAACTTTTCTAGTTATATAGGATTCACCAGAATTTCGTCTCAGTTTCCTAAATTGTTGTTTATGTTTATCGGCAATAAAATAGCTCAAAATGTAAAATATTTTGTTCAATTTGCGAACCCATTTGATTTAGCAACAGATTATCGTCTGAATCTGATGATGATTCCAGGGTTTCGTTCTCACTCTCATACGTTGGATCTAAATCACTATCATCAAAGTAGTCATCATTCTCGCTATTATTCACGCAATCCATTTGATTTTGTTGAACTAAGTTTTCAGACGACAGTTGATGATTATGCGTACTACAACTTGGCTGAATATTAGGTCCCAATTCGGTTTGCTGATTCAATTTATTTGGTTCCCATACAGCTGAAGGATACTGCGCCTGCTCCATTAGGATTCATTCTATAATTATAGGGATGGATTAGTCAAAATGATAATTAACAGGTTTATTCAAATTAAAATCTAAATAGGTATACATTGAGCCGGCTCATTAATCTGAGAATCAATTTCGACTGGCTTTTGTAATACTGACGGACCTACGATGACTAATTGGCTGACTTCATGTAGATTTTTACTTAAAACAATTTTTTTCGCCATTTCCACCATTGCTTTCGATCACAGAGACATGTTAACACACGCAAACGTATTAAACACCAACGCTATTTAATGCCGAAATGCATAATTTTAATAAATACTACAATAAAACTACAAAGTTTCGTTATTATGCATTTTTTTCGTTTACTCGTAGAACAAAATTTCTAATATTTTAATAGGAGAAAATAGTTTTTTTTATGAAAACAAAATAATATATTGGTGGTACAAATAAGTTTTGAGCGATTAACAAAAGATGGCGTAACTAGTATTAAATCGTATTAATATTAACTAGTATTAAGTACTGTATTCATGTTAAAGCGCCATCATTTCCCTCTCAAAATCAGTATATGTCACTTCGCTGAAGTGTATACAACATATTTTTTGTGTTCTAAGCATGTCAACCTTTGTGCCAACAAAACGTAATTTGTGGGAAGCGCTGCTTTTTTGTTTTCATTTGAAAAAAATTGCAGCGGCTGTATATCGATTTCTATGTGAAGCATATGGTGAATATGTTCCATTAATAAAAATCTGGTTCCGCCGTTTTAAAAGTGATGATTTTGACAAAAGTGGCAAATAGCGTGAAGGGAGACCAGTAAGATTCATGCCAAATTTAAGGAGGAGTTCGCTGAAACTTCGGGAGTAGCTCAACAAGAGACCATGTGTATGGTGCAAAAATAAGAAAATTATGTTCCGTATGAACTCAAGCCAAGAGACGTCGAACGCCGTTCTTTCACGTGCAAACAATGAGTTGAAAGACAAATTTGGAAGTATTATTTGCATCAAATCGATAGGGCGGCGAAAACTAAATCCTCTATATGGTTGTTGTTATTTTAATACATTCTATGAGATACCATGGAATTCTAACTAACTCCCGATGTCATGCACGCAGTCTTTGGCGTCATCATATAGATTTCATTATATAGATTTCTGTGTGATAGCATATGTAGGATATGCTCCATTAATAACAACATGTGAGTACTGGTTCCACTGTTTTAAAATTGACGACTTTGACACCAGTAACAAAGAACGTGAAGGGGGGGACTACTATAGATTGAAGATGCTGAGTTGGAGGCGTTATTGGACAAAGATTCATGTCAAACTCAAGTGGAGCTCGCTGAAACTTTGGGATTGACTCTCACATGTACAATTTTGGGAAAATCTTCTCACATGTACAAAAACGATTTTTTACATTTGAAATTTTCTCAAATATCGACAACAATTTGAGACGATAGCAACCCATATGGTTAGGTGCTATATGAACAAAGCTTTCCAAAAAAAAAAAACAACCTCAAGAATAAAAAGCCTTGCTGGGGGTTTGGACAATCCATTTTGAAAACTTTCTCATTACTCATCCAAAGACGATTTTACATTTTGAATTTTCTCAAATATCCACAGCAATCTGAGGCGATGACGACAAATATGGTTAGGTGCTAAATAAACCGAGCTTTCCAAGAAGTACTTAAATCTAAAGAAAAATGTGGGGGGTTAGGATAAGGCTATTTTTTAAAAATTTCCTCTTTAGTCATACATAGAAAAAAGAGCCTTGCGGGGGTTAGGACAAGCCATCTTTGGATAATTTCGTCAATACTCATATAAAAACGATTTCATATTTTGAATTTTCTCAAATATCCGCAACAATCTGACACAATAGCGACCCATTAGATAGGTTAAATATGAACTAAGCTTTCTAAAAGAGCGGGTGAGGTAAAGCCATCTTTGAAAAATTTCCTCATTACTCATACAAAGACGACTTTTACATTTTCTCAAGTATTTGCAACAATCTAACACGATAGCGATTAATATGTTAGGTGCTTTGTGAACCAAGCTTTCCAAAATATACCAATTCTTAAGAAAAGAGGGCCTTACCGAGAGTTAGGACAAAGATTCATGCCAAACTCAAGTGGAGCTCGCTGAAACTTTGGGATTGACTAAACAAGATACATGTGTATGGTGCAAAAACAAGAAAATTAGGTTCCGTCTGAAGTTAAGCTAAGAGACGTCGAACGCCGTTCTTTCACGTACAAATAATGGCTTGAAAGAGAAAGTTGGAAGGATTTTTTGCATCGAATCGATACGGGGGACGAAAACTAAATCCACTACGACAACCCAAAGCGCGGAAAATCGTGGGCTTAGCCCAGTCATGGATCAATTTCAACCGTCAAACCGAATATCCATAACAGAAGCTAATGATATGATTTTGGTGAGCTCAGTTAGAAGTGATCTACTGTGAGCTGCTTCAGCTAAACGAAACCATCATTGCAGAACGTTATCAATAAAAATTGATGCAATTAAGTCGATCATTGATGCACAAACGCACATGAGTATTCTTACTCATATAAAGGCGATTTACACATTTTAAATTTAACTGATATAAGGTGGCAGCTGTTCGCTATAATTTTGTACGTTCCCCGCACACCAAACAGTAATCCCATATAATAAAATAGCGTTTGGCCTATTGAAGTTTAGAGCTAGTGTGCGATGTTGGTCTTGAAACCCCATTCTTTCCCAATGGCTCTTTTAGAAGAGCAAAGAGCTTTTGGGGCATTTTTTACTCTTTCTAATTAGGTTTCCAGTATCACTTACTGTTTAAATTTAGACCAAAGTACCCTATTTTTCAGTGATGGTCGAGCTAATATCATTTGCAGTGAGGGGTCAATCTGGATTAGTTCATTGGAGCATTAATGACCAAGTTTCAATGATGGGGGGTAACACCCCATCTTGTAATGTGTTCTATTCTTTGTTATCAGGTCGATCTATCTAATAAGCACAAGGGATTACCAGAACAGCTAAGGCAGCGGAGGACATTTTCCTCAAATTTTCTCTTACAATTGTTTAGTTGTCGACAGATTATTTAGTTCAATCGAACATTTGCTATGTGCTCCTATTTGTCTTTCCAAAATCAACCCGAACCTGTAAAGAACTTTTGTTTATCAATGGATTTTCTCTAGGATCCTCGAATTATGGAGTCACTTAAATATGATGTTTCATCTCAATCAGTCAAGCCGTCTGGATATAGAGACCCTCTTTTTTTATCAAAACTCAGAATTTCTGAACAATTTTGTTGCCAATTTAAATTAGAATCGTTTTATCTCACTTATTTTTTATAAATGCGTACCTTTTTGAAATATTTGCAATAAAATTAAAAATACCTTTGGAAGCTGACGCTTCCGGTTGGCCCATTTCCGGGGCTTTCAAATTTATGCAGATAGCTTTGAAATCAATTCATCTCACATAGTCGATAGAAAGGTAGAAGAATTTATCATAGAATTTGGGTGGAAAACTTTATTATTTTTTTGAAAATCTGATGTGGAACAATATACGAGTAGTTGGCGATTTATCTTTTAAGACCTTTCATCTTTTGAAAACTTTTCTTAATGGTAATTAAAAACCTGTTAGTGATGACATTTCAAGTATTACGAGTATATGACTTATTTACGAGTGGTGGCCGCGCCTTTTTTCTATATTTCCAAAACCCTAAAATATTTTTTGCTTGCCCGGACCAACCCTTAGGGTTTACTTGTTTTAGTTTTATTTAATTTGCGTATTTTTGTGCAACGCAGAATGTGATATCTACAGTCCTATAATAAATTAGATTTTCATAAGCTTTGCCAAAATGTTGCCAAAACTATTCCTAATTTTTTTAAGTCAGATTTAGGCTAGGAAACTCCACGAGAATCACTTTTGAATATTTTCAATATTCAATAACTCTTTTTTTGCTTCTGTAATTTCTGTTTTACTTGCGTATGACTTTTTTAGTTTCATCTTCTACTTGTTGTTTAATTTATTGGGAGAGGTACAGTGACACAGTTTTAAAATATTGCTGATACGGTTAGTCTCGTTCTAATTTTAAAACTTTCACTTCTCTCATCTTAAGAATTTCTCAATCAGTTTTTTAATTACACTCGTGAAATTATTAAAATCCGAAAATTCTTGGTCCATAGAAGCGAATTTTTTTATCATTGTCCATTTTATTGGCAATTTGTGTATTTCCTACAGGTGTCGCCATTCACAAGTTCGTCGTCTATTCTCACTTCTCCTTCGTGTTAAATATACCAGCTCTCATAATTTGTAATGAGATCAAAAATCGTTAAATTAAATATTTTTAATTTTGAAACGTAATAATTTGACGATACGACTCCCCAGGGCCAAGGTAACATTGCTTGCAGATCATATACGGCTAACAAGCAGTCGAATTTTCTACCGTTTGTTTTTTGTTTTTGATAAGGGACAAGACTTTTTCTCTAAAATGGGTAATATTTTTCTTGAATTTGGGTCTTTCCGGGCGCATTTATCCCTGATTGCCGCGACCATCCCTAATTGCTTTTATTTTTTGTTTTCTTTTGCCAATCCTGCATTGCTTTCTCTTTCGATTTTTTGTTAACTGCGGAAGCAAATGTTACTTTTCGTTTTACTACCTCACTTGATTCTGCTAAAATATTATCAAGCTCTTCATCGGATGAAGTTTTTGAAGAATACGTCTCATTTGAAGCGATTTTTTATAATGGGGTCGACATCAGAGTCATCAGAACCGCCAGAAATCATAATGCGTCGATTATCATTAGAGAGAGATAAAAGATAATATTGTTTTAATGGTTAATTATAATTTTTGATGGTCCTGATAACTAAAATAACTTTGTTCAGAAGTGGTACATTGTGGACTCATATGCCCCCAAGTTAAAGCATCACACATATTCGTTTTTGGTTTAAAAATAATTAGTTTTATTTAAATTAAACTACCCTTATAATGTTGTATTGTTCAGTCTCATCTGTAATTGCACTTTGCTCTTGAATATACCGCACGTTACGATTTGATGCGACTTCAGCATCGCGGCTTAGAATATTTGGTTCCAATTTGGTACCATAGGAATCGCGGACAGTTTAAGAATGATTGGTTTACTTTCTTCCTCACAGTGTTCGGCAGTATTTGGTATGGTTTCTTCTACATCGTAGTAGTTTGCAAATTGTTCGTTTTCTTCGACACGATGCGTTGAGTTATAATTGCTTCAGTTTCATCGACATGGTGTCTGGTAATAATTTTCCGGTTTTATCGGTACAGTGTCCGGCAATCTTTGTTACGGTTTCTTCGTCGTTGTATTCATCAGTAATTGGTTGGGATTCTTGCGTAATATTCCAACAACTAAAACGCAATCAAATTCTAAATTCTCCAATTTCGTCAAAGCAACATTGCAGAACCGAACCTTGCATAATTTGTCAAAATAAATTTTATCTGTTTATAATCAGCAAGCCAACCATCAGAGAATTTTGCGAAAAATTAGCAACATTTTATTGCTGAATTTCTGGTTGAAAATAATTTTTGCAAATGAGATTACCTCGTTGCGCTGGAAACAATGATAACTTACAACTAAAAAACGAGATTATTGGAAGTTTTGTAATCGTACTTGCAAAAATACTAGCAATACTGCATTCCAGAATGTTCCAATTTCCAAAAGTTAGTAAATCTAACCTTCAGAGATTTTTGCAAAAAATTGGAAACATTTTGTTGTTGTGAGTATGGGGATACTTATGCCTGACAGTTTGTTAAAAATACATGTGCCCCGCGACCCAATTTATATTGATGTCGAAACTCGGAACTAAAATTGTGTCCGTGACATATTGCTGAAATAGTATCTAATAAACAATTGGTTAGGTTTGTGTCTCCGCTGAACATCAGTGCCACCGTGTGTATTAATTTTTCTTATTTTTTAGAACTCCGGTGGTGACTAGAAGAACATGTTTTTTTTAATCGCTTTTGTGACAACTAGAAAAATTTAGCAGTTTCCGCTATAGGTTGTTTTATAAAATCGATTGATTGGGAACGATTTTTCGGTTAATATAGCCGGTTTTATTAATTAATTAAAATACTTAATTATTTTATTAATGATAAAAAGTTAGTTACGCCGAGAATCGATCTCGTGATCGCGGATTTGTAAGCAAGTGCGCTAACCATTATGCCACGAACGCATCTGAGCTTACCAAGTTATTAAGTCACAACATGTCAACGTGTTAATTAAATATTTTTGACGGTTATTTGCTACTATGTTAGCTAGAGTAGAACCTTAAAAACGACAGTGTCCATAAAATTTTTCATAAAATGTTTATGTAATGTTACTCATATTCGCACGTGGGTTTTTAGTATGTGTGGGGTTTTTATGTTTTTGGTTTCAGCAAGTTTCATAGAGTTCCTAACCTAACCTTCATAGAGTTATATACATATAAGTTGTATGGTGTTATAAATAATATAAAATTGTGAGCATTTGTGAAGTTGCTGTCGGAACGTGAGCCGGTATTAATTCGACATAAACACTTTATTCGAATTTATGAACACTGTGGTTTTTAAAGTTTTATTTTTTGATTGTTTTGCAATAGCAAACATGCTACCAACTGCCTGTCAAAAAAATAACATAACACGCTCACATTTTATTACTTATATATAGCTTGCAGCATACATTCCGTGGCTTTATTGTTTCAAAACATATTTTTCGAAACTCCTGACACGCAAAATTACCTATCAGATAATTTTTATAAATTCGAAACATAATCAAATATGATCTTGCAGAGAAAAAATAAAAAAAATTATTTACAAAATCGAGGATCACACTTATAGTGATAATAATAACAATTTTTATTTACACCATAAATAATTAGCACACAAATAAATTTCAAAAAATCATAAAAACTTCATATAAATATTTTTGAAACATTTAATAACTACTAAACAGCAGTGCCGGACGTGGTGTAGTGGTTACCGCGCTTGCTTATGAATTCGCAGTCCCGAGTTCGATTCCTCGGCATAACCAAGTAGTTTTCGTATTAATAAAATAATGAAAAATTATCATAAAACTATTAAATCGGGTAAATCGTTCTAGATCAATCGGTTTTTTTAAAACAACGTAGCGAAAAAAGTAAAATTCTTCTAATAGTCACAAGAGAATAAAATTATTCTAGTCACCACCGAGGTACTAAAAATATGAAAATACCACATGGTGGCGTCGATATTGAGCGGAAGCACAAAAAATACTTCTTCTAGACGCCGCAAGAATTCTAAAACTAAAAATGTATTTCGCATAGTGACGCTGATGTTCAGCAAAGATGCAAACCCAAACACAATTAGCCTAGAAACCTAGAAAAATTTTATTGTTGAATTTCCGCTTCTAAATGATCATAGGTAATGGTAATACTATGTTTAGCAAGTAACTAGTTGTAGGATGCACATGGAAAGCACGGTCATGGGAAAACTAGAAGTTTGAAGATCGGTTGCATTTTGCAATTGAACCTGGATTGCAGGCGAATAAGACGACACATTGCGACAACTTAAACACAGCTCCACTCAAAATTACATCACTAACCCAAAATAATCGAATCACACGGAATCTGTACCAATAAATTTTATCCGTTCAAATTCGGCAAGGCTAACCATCATGGATTTTCGCAAAAAATTGAGAAAATTTTTATTGTTGAATTTCCGCTTGTAAATGATCATAGGTAATGGTAATACTATGTTTAGCAAGTAACTAGTTGTAGGATGCACATGGAAAGCACGGTTATGGGAAAACTAGAAGTTTGAAGATCGGTTGCATTTTGCATTCGAACCTGGATTGCAGGCGAATAAGACGACACATTGCGACAACTTAAACCCAGCTCCACTCAAAATTACATCACTAACCCAAAATAATCGAATCACACGGAATCTGTGACAATAAATTTTATCCGTTCAAATTCGGCAAGGCTAACCATCAGGGATTTTCGCAAAAAATTGAGAAAATTTTTATTGTTGAATTTCCGCTTCTAAATGATCATAGGTAATGGTAATACGATGTTTAGCAAGTAACTAGTTGTAGGATGCACATGGAAAGCACGGTTATGGGAAAACTAGAAGATTGAAGATCGGTTGCATTTTGCAATCGAACCTGGATTGCAGGCGAATAAGACGACACGTTGCGACAACTTAAACCCAGCTCCATTCAAAATTACATCACTAACCCAAAATAATCGAATCACACGGAATCTGTGACAATAAATTTTATCCGTTCAAATTCGGCAAGGCTAACCATCAGGGATTTTCGCAAAAAATTGAGAAAATTTTTATTGTTGAATTTCCGCTTCTAAATGATCATAGGTAATGGTAATACTATGTTTAGCAAGTAACTAGTTGTAGGATGCACATGGAAAGCACGGTTATGGGAAAACTAGAAGATTGAAGATCGGTTGCATTTTGCAATCGAACCTGGATTGCAGGCGAATAAGACGACACATTGCGACAACTTAAACCCAGCTCCACTCAAAATTACATCACTAACCCAAAATAACCGAATCACACGGAATCTGTGACAGTAAATTTTATCCGTTCAAATTCGGCAAGGCTAACCATCAGGGATTTTCGCAAAAAATTGAGAAATTTTTTATTGTTGAATTTCCGCTTCTAAATGATCATAGGTAATGGTAATACTATGTTTAGCAAGTAACTAGTTGTAGGATGCACATGGAAAGCACGGTTATGGGAAAACTAGAAGATTGAAGATCGGTTGCATTTTGCATTCGAACCTGGATTGCAGGCGAATAAGACGACACAGTGCGACAACTTAAACCCAGCTCCACTCAAAATTACATCACTAACCCAAAATAACCGAATCACACGGAATCTGTGACAGTAAATTTTATCCGTTCAAATTCGGCAAGGCTAACCATCAGGGATTTTCGCAAAAAATTAAGAAAATTTTTATTGTTGAATTTCCGCTTCTAAATGATCATAGGTAATGGTAATACTATGTTTAGCAAGTAACTAGTTGTAGGATGCACATGGAAAGCACGGTTATGGGAAAACTAGAAGATTGAAGATCGGTTGCATTTTGCAATCGAACCTGGATTGCAGGCGAATAAGACGACACATTGCGACAACTTAAACCCAGCTCCACTCAAAATTACATCACTAACCCAAAATAACCGAATCACACGGAATCTGTGACAATAAATTTTATCCGTTCAAATTCGGCAAGGCTAACCATCAGGGATTTTCGCAAAAAATTGAGAAATTTTTTATTGTTGAATTTCCGCTTCTAAATGATCATAGGTAATGGTAATACTATGTTTAGCAAGTAACTAGTTGTAGGATGCACATGGAAAGCCCGGTTATGGGAAAACTAGAAGTTTGAAGATCGGTTGCATTTTGCATTCGAACCTGGATTGCAGGCGAATAAGACGACACATTGCGACAACTTAAACCCAGCTCCACTCAAAATTACATCACTAACCCAAAATAACCGAATCACACGGAATCTGTAACAGTAAATTTTATCCGTTCAAATTCGGCAAGGCTAAACATCAGGGATTTTCGCAAAAAATTGAGAAAAATTTTATTGTTGAATTTCCGCTTCTAAATGATCATAGGTAATGGTAATACTATGTTTAGCAAGTAACAATAGTTGTAGGATGCACATGGAAAGCACGGTTATGGGAAAACTAGAAGTTTGAAGATCGGTTGCATTTTGCATTCGAACCTGGATTGCAGGCGAATAAGACGACACATTGCGACAACTTAAACCCAGCTCCACTCAAAATTACATCACTAACCCAAAATAATCGAATCACACGGAATCTGTGACAATAAATTTTATCCGTTCAAATTCGGCAAGGCTAACCATCAGGGATTTTCGCAAAAAATTGAGAAAATTTTTATTGTTGAATTTCCGCTTCTAAATGATCATAGGTAATGGTAATACTATGTTTAGCAAGTAACTAGTTGTAGGATGCACATGGAAAGCACGGTTATGGGAAAACTAGAAGATTGAAGATCGGTTGCATTTTGCAATCGAACCTGGATTGCAGGCGAATAAGACGACACATTGCGACAACTTAAACCCAGCTCCACTCAAAATTACATCACTAACCCAAAATAACTGAATCACACGGAATCTGTGACAGTAAATTTTATCCGTTCAAATTCGGCAAGGCTAACCATCAGGGATTTTCGCAAAAAATTGAGAAAAATTTTATTGTTGAATTTCCGCTTCTAAATGATCATAGGTAATGGTAATACTATGTTTAGCAAGTAACTAGTTGTAGGATGCACATGGAAAGCACGGTTATGGGAAAACTAGAAGATTGAAGATCGGTTGCATTTTGCAATCGAACCTGGATTGCAGGCGAATAAGACGACACATTGCGACAACTTAAACCCAGCTCCACTCAAAATTACATCACTAACCCAAAATAATCGAATCACACGGAATCTGTGACAATAAATTTTATCCGTTCAAATTCGGCAAGGCTAACCATCAGGGATTTTCGCAAAAAATTGAGAAAAATTTTATTGTTGAATTTCCGCTTCTAAATGATCATAGGTAATGGTAATACTATGTTTAGCAAGTAACTAGTTGTAGGATGCACATGGAAAGCACGGTTATGGGAAAACTAGAAGATTGAAGATCGGTTGCATTTTGCAATCGAACCTGGATTGCAGGCGAATAAGACGACACATTGCGACAACTTAAACCCAGCTCCACTCAAAATTACATCACTAACCCAAAATAATCGAATCACACGGAATCTGTGACAATAAATTTTATACGTTCAAATTCGGCAAGGCTAACCATCAGGGATTTTCGCAAAAAATTGAGAAAAATTTTATTGTTGAATTTCCGCTTCTAAATGATCATAGGTAATGGTAATACTATGTTTAGCAAGTAACTATAGTTGTAGGATGCACATGGAAAGCACGGTTATGGGAAAACTAGAAGTTTGAAGATCGGTTGCATTTTGCATTCGAACCTGGATTGCAGGCGAATAAGACGACACATTGCGACAACTTAAACCCAGCTCCACTCAAAATTACATCACTAACCCAAAATAACTGAATCACACGGAATCTGTGACAGTAAATTTTATCCGTTCAAATTCGGCAAGACTAACAACCATCAGGGATTTTCGCAAAAAATTGAGAAAATTTTTATTGTTGAATTTCCGCTTCTAAATGATCATAGGTAATGGTAATACTATGTTTAGCAAGTAACTAGTTGTAGGTTGCACATGGAAAGCACGGTTATGGGAAAACTAGAAGTTTGAAGATCGGTTGCATTTTGCAATCGAACCTGGATTGCAGGCGAATAAGACGACACATTGCGACAACTTAAACCCAGCTCCACTCAAAATTACATCACTAACCCAAAATAATCGAATCACACGGAATCTGTGACAATAAATTTTATCCGTTCAAATTCGGCAAGGCTAACCATCAGGGATTTTCGCAAAAAATTGAGAAAATTTTTATTGTTGAATTTCCGCTTCTAAATGATCATAGGTAATGGTAATACTATGTTTAGCAAGTAACTAGTTGTAGGATGCACATGGAAAGCACGGTTATGGAAAAACTAGAAGATTGAAGATCGGTTGCATTTTGCAATCGAACCTGGATTGCAGGCGAATAAGACGACACATTGCGACAACTTAAACCCAGCTCCACTCAAAATTACATCACTAACCCAAAATAATCGAATCACACGGAATCTGTGACAATAAATTTTATCCGTTCAAATTCGGCAAGGCTAACCATCAGGGATTTTCGCAAAAAATTGAGAAATTTTTTATTGTTGAATTTCCGCTTCTAAATGATCATAGGTAATGGTAATACTATGTTTAGCAAGTAACTAGTTGTAGGATGCACATGGAAAGCACGGTTATGGGAAAACTAGAAGATTGAAGATCGGTTGCATTTTGCATTCGAACCTGGATTGCAGGCGAATAAGACGACACATTGCGACAACTTAAACCCAGCTCCACTCAAAATTACATCACTAACCCAAAATAACTGAATCACACGGAATCTGCGACAGTAAATTTTATCCGTTCAAATTCGGCAAGGCTAACCATCAGGGATTTTCGCAAAAAAGTGAGAAAATTTTTATTGTTGAATTTCCGCTTCTAAATGATCATAGGTAATGGTAATACTATGTTTAGCAAGTAACTAGTTGTAGGATGCACATGGAAAGCACGGTTATGGGAAAACTAGAAGTTTGAAGATCGGTTGCATTTTGCAATCGAACCTGGATTGCAGGCGAATAAGACGACACATTGCGACAACTTAAACCCAGCTCCACTCAAAATTACATCACTAACCCAAAATAATCGAATCACACGGAATCTGTGACAATAAATTTTATCCGTTCAAATTCGGCAAGGCTAACCATCAGGGATTTTCGCAAAAAATTGAGAAAATTTTTATTGTTGAATTTCCGCTTCTAAATGATCATAGGTAATGGTAATACTATGTTTAGCAAGTAACTAGTTGTAGGATGCACATGGAAAGCACGGTTATGGGAAAACTAGAAGTTTGAAGATCGGTTGCATTTTGCAATCGAACCTGGATTGCAGGCGAATAAGACGACACATTGCGACAACTTAAACCCAGCTCCACTCAAAATTACATCACTAACCCAAAATAATCGAATCACACGGAATCTGTGACAATAAATTTTATCCGTTCAAATTCGGCAAGGCTAACCATCAGGGATTTTCGCAAAAAATTGAGAAAATTTTTATTGTTGAATTTCCGCTTCTAAATGATCATAGGTAATGGTAATACTATGTTTAGCAAGTAACTAGTTGTAGGATGCACATGGAAAGCACGGTTATGGGAAAACTAGAAGTTTGAAGATCGGTTGCATTTTGCAATCGAACCTGGATTGCAGGCGAATAAGACGACACATTGCGACAACTTAAACCCAGCTCCACTCAAAATTACATCACTAACCCAAAATAATCGAATCACACGGAATCTGTGACAATAAATTTTATCCGTTCAAATTCGGCAAGGCTAACCATCAGGGATTTTCGCAAAAAATTGAGAAAATTTTTATTGTTGAATTTCCGCTTCTAAATGATCATAGGTAATGGTAATACTATGTTTAGCAAGTAACTAGTTGTAGGATGCACATGGAAAGCACGGTTATGGGAAAACTAGAAGTTTGAAGATCGGTTGCATTTTGCAATCGAACCTGGATTGCAGGCGAATAAGACGACACATTGCGACAACTTAAACCCAGCTCCACTCAAAATTACATCACTAACCCAAAATAATCGAATCACACGGAATCTGTGACAATAAATTTTATCCGTTCAAATTCGGCAAGGCTAACCATCAGGGATTTTCGCAAAAAATTGAGAAAATTTTTATTGTTGAATTTCCGCTTCTAAATGATCATAGGTAATGGTAATACTATGTTTAGCAAGTAACTAGTTGTAGGATGCACATGGAAAGCACGGTCATGGGAAAACTAGAAGTTTGAAGATCGGTTGCATTTTGCAATCGAACCTGGATTGCAGGCGAATAAGACGACACATTGCGACAACTTAAACCCAGCTCCACTCAAAATTACATCACTAACCCAAAATAATCGAATCACACGGAATCTGTGACAATAAATTTTATCCGTTCAAATTCGGCAAGGCTAACCATCAGGGATTTTCGCAAAAAATTGAGAAAATTTTTATTGTTGAATTTCCGCTTCTAAATGATCATAGGTAATGGTAATACTATGTTTAGCAAGTAACTAGTTGTAGGATGCACATGGAAAGCACGGTTATGGGAAAACTAGAAGATTGAAGATCGGTTGCATTTTGCAATCGGACCTGGATTGCAGGCGAATAAGACGACACATTGCGACAACTTAAACCCAGCTCCACTCAAAATTACATCACTAACCCAAAATAATCGAATCACACGGAATCTGTGACAATAAATTTTATCCGTTCAAATTCGGCAAGGCTAACCATCAGGGATTTTCGCAAAAAATTGAGAAAATTTTTATTGTTGAATTTCCGCTTCTAAATGATCATAGGTAATGGTAATACTATGTTTAGCAAGTAACTAGTTGTAGGATGCACATGGAAAGCACGGTTATGGGAAAACTAGAAGATTGAAGATCGGTTGCATTTTGCAATCGAACCTGGATTGCAGGCGAATAAGACGACACATTGCGACAACTTAAACCCAGCTCCACTCAAAATTACATCACTAACCCAAAATAATCGAATCACACGGAATCTGTGACAATAAATTTTATCCGTTCAAATTCGGCAAGGCTAACCATCAGGGATTTTCGCAAAAAATTGAGAAAAATTTTATTGTTGAATTTCCGCTTCTAAATGATCATAGGTAATGGTAATACTATGTTTAGCAAGTAACTATAGTTGTAGGATGCACATGGAAAGCACGGTTATGGGAAAACTAGAAGTTTGAAGATCGGTTGCATTTTGCATTCGAACCTGGATTGCAGGCGAATAAGACGACACATTGCGACAACTTAAACCCAGCTCCACTCAAAATTACATCACTAACCCAAAATAATCGAATCACACGGAATCTGTGACAATAAATTTTATCCGTTCAAATTCGGCAAGGCTAACCATCAGGGATTTTCGCAAAAAATTGAGAAAATTTTTATTGTTGAATTTCCGCTTCTAAATGATCATAGGTAATGGTAATACTATGTTTAGCAAGTAACTAGTTGTAGGTTGCACATGGAAAGCACGGTTATGGGAAAACTAGAAGTTTGAAGATCGGTTGCATTTTGCAATCGAACCTGGATTGCAGGCGAATAAGACGACACATTGCGACAACTTAAACCCAGCTCCACTCAAAATTACATCACTAACCCAAAATAATCGAATCACACGGAATCTGTCACAATAAATTTTATCCGTTCAAATTCGGCAAGGCTAACCATCAGGGATTTTCGCAAAAAATTGAGAAAATTTTTATTGTTGAATTTCCGCTTCTAAATGATCATAGGTAATGGTAATACTATGTTTAGCAAGTAACTAGTTGTAGGTTGCACATGGAAAGCACGGTTATGGGAAAACTAGAAGTTTGAAGATCGGTTGCATTTTGCAATCGAACCTGGATTGCAGGCGAATAAGACGACACATTGCGACAACTTAAACCCAGCTCCACTCAAAATTACATCACTAACCCAAAATAATCGAATCACACGGAATCTGTGACAATAAATTTTATCCGTTCAAATTCGGCAAGGCTAACCATCAGGGATTTTCGCAAAAAATTGAGAAAATTTTTATTGTTGAATTTCCACTTCTAAATGATCATAGGTAATGGTAATACTATGTTTAGCAAGTAACTAGTTGTAGGATGCACATGGAAAGCACGGTTATGGGAAAACTAGAAGATTGAAGATCGGTTGCATTTTGCAATCGAACCTGGATTGCAGGCGAATAAGACGACACATTGCGACAACTTAAACCCAGCTCCACTCAAAATTACATCACCAACCCAAAATAACTGAATCACACGGAATCTGTGACAGTAAATTTTATCCGTTCAAATTCGGCAAGGCTAACCATCAGGGATTTTCGCAAAAAATTGAGAAAATTTTTATTGTTGAATTTCCGCTTCTAAATGATCATAGGTAATGGTAATACTATGTTTAGCAAGTAACTAGTTGTAGGTTGCACATGGAAAGCACGGTTATGGGAAAACTAGAAGTTTGAAGATCGGTTGCATTTTGCAATCGAACCTGGATTGCAGGCGAATAAGACGACACATTGCGACAACTTAAACCCAGCTCCACTCAAAATTACATCACTAACCCAAAATAATCGAATCACACGGAATCTGTGACAATAAATTTTATCCGTTCAAATTCGGCAAGGCTAACCATCAGGGATTTTCGCAAAAAATTGAGAAAATTTTTATTGTTGAATTTCCGCTTCTAAATGATCATAGGTAATGGTAATACTATGTTTAGCAAGTAACTAGTTGTAGGATGCACATGGAAAGCACGGTTATGGGAAAACTAGAAGATTGAAGATCGGTTGCATTTTGCAATCGAACCTGGATTGCAGGCGAATAAGACGACACATTGCGACAACTTAAACCCAGCTCCACTCAAAATTACATCACTAACCCAAAATAATCGAATCACACGGAATCTGTGACAATAAATTTTATCCGTTCAAATTCGGCAAGGCTAACCATCAGGGATTTTCGCAAAAAATTGAGAAAATTTTTATTGTTGAATTTCCGCTTCTAAATGATCATAGGTAATGGTAATACTATGTTTAGCAAGTAACTAGTTGTAGGATGCACATGGAAAGCACGGTTATGGGAAAACTAGAAGATTGAAGATCGGTTGCATTTTGCAATCGAACCTGGATTGCAGGCGAATAAGACGACACATTGCGACAACTTAAACCCAGCTCCACTCAAAATTACATCACTAACCCAAAATAATCGAATCACACGGAATCTGTGACAATAAATTTTATCCGTTCAAATTCGGCAAGGCTAACCATCAGGGATTTTCGCAAAAAATTGAGAAAATTTTTATTGTTGAATTTCCGCTTCTAAATGATCATAGGTAATGGTAATACTATGTTTAGCAAGTAACTAGTTGTAGAATGCACATGGAAAGCACGGTTATGGGAAAACTAGAAGATTGAAGATCGGTTGCATTTTGCAATCGAACCTGGATTGCAGGCGAATAAGACGACACATTGCGACAACTTAAACCCAGCTCCACTCAAAATTACATCACTAACCCAAAATAATCGAATCACACGGAATCTGTGACAATAAATTTTATCCGTTCAAATTCGGCAAGGCTAACCATCAGGGATTTTCGCAAAAAATTGAGAAAATTTTTATTGTTGAATTTCCGCTTCTAAATGATCATAGGTAATGGTAATACTATGTTTAGCAAGTAACTAGTTGTAGAATGCACATGGAAAGCACGGTTATGGGAAAACTAGAAGTTTGAAGATCGGTTGCATTTTGCAATCGAACCTGGATTGCAGGCGAATAAGACGACACATTGCGACAACTTAAACCCAGCTCCACTCAAAATTACATCACTAACCCAAAATAATCGAATCACACGGAATCTGTGACAATAAATTTTATCCGTTCAAATTCGGCAAGGCTAACCATCAGGGATTTTCGCAAAAAATTGAGAAAATTTTTATTGTTGAATTTCCGCTTCTAAATGATCATAGGTAATGGTAATACTATGTTTAGCAAGTAACTAGTTGTAGGATGCACATGGAAAGCACGGTTATGGGAAAACTAGAAGATTGAAGATCGGTTGCATTTTGCAATGGAACCTGGATTGCAGGCGAATAAGACGACACATTGCGACAACTTAAACCCAGCTCCACTCAAAATTACATCACTAACCCAAAATAATCGAATCACACGGAATCTGTGACAATAAATTTTATCCGTTCAAATTCGGCAAGGCTAACCATCAGGGATTTTCGCAAAAAATTGAGAAAATTTTTATTGTTGAATTTCCGCTTCTAAATGATCATAGGTAATGGTAATACTATGTTTAGCAAGTAACTAGTTGTAGGATGCACATGGAAAGCACGGTTATGGGAAAACTAGAAGTTTGAAGATCGGTTGCATTTTGTAATCGAACCTGGATTGCAGGCGAATAAGACGACACGTTGCGACAACTTAAACCCAGCTCCACTCAAAATTACATCACTAACCCAAAATAATCGAATCACACGGAATCTGTGACAATAAATTTTATCCGTTCAAATTCGGCAAGGCTAACCATCAGGGATTTTCGCAAAAAATTGAGAAAATTTTTATTGTTGAATTTCCGCTTCTAAATGATCATAGGTAATGGTAATACTATGTTTAGCAAGTAACTAGTTGTAGGATGCACATGGAAAGCACGGTTATGGGAAAACTAGAAGATTGAAGATCGGTTGCATTTTGCAATCGAACCTGGATTGCAGGCGAATAAGACGACACATTGCGACAACTTAAACCCAGCTCCACTCAAAATTACATCACTAACCCAAAATAACCGAATCACTCGGAATCTGTGACAGTAAATTTTATCCGTTCAAATTCGGCAAGGCTAACCATCAGGGATTTTCGCAAAAAATTGAGAAAATTTTTATTGTTGAATTTCCGCTTCTAAATGATCATAGGTAATGGTAATACTATGTTTAGCAAGTAACTAGTTGTAGGATGCACATGGAAAGCACGGTTATGGGAAAACTAGAAGATTGAAGATCGGTTGCATTTTGCAATCGAACCTGGATTGCAGGCGAATAAGACGACACATTGCGACAACTTAAACCCAGCTCCACTCAAAATTACATCACTAACCCAAAATAACCGAATCACACGGAATCTGTGACAGTAAATTTTATCCGTTCCAATTCGGCAAGGCTAACCATCAGGGATTTTCGCAAAAAATTGAGAAAATTTTTATTGTTGAATTTCCGCTTCTAAATGATCATAGGTAATGGTAATACTATGTTTAGCAAGTAACTAGTTGTAGAATGCACATGGAAAGCACGGTTATGGGAAAACTAGAAGATTGAAGATCGGTTGCATTTTGCAATCGAACCTGGATTGCAGGCGAATAAGACGACACATTGCGACAACTTAAACCCAGCTCCACTCAAAATTACATCACTAACCCAAAATAATCGAATCACACGGAACCTGTGACAATAAATTTTATCCGTTCAAATTCGGCAAGGCTAACCATCAGGGATTTTCGCAAAAAATTGAGAAAATTTTTATTGTTGAATTTCCGCTTCTAAATGATCATAGGTAATGGTAATACTATGTTTAGCAAGTAACTAGTTGTAGAATGCACATGGAAAGCACGGTTATGGGAAAACTAGAAGATTGAAGATCGGTTGCATTTTGCAATCGAACCTGGATTGCAGGCGAATAAGACGACACATTGCGACAACTTAAACCCAGCTCCACTCAAAATTACATCACTAACCCAAAATAATCGAATCACACGGAATCTGTGACAGTAAATTTTATCCGTTCAAATTCGGCAAGGCTAACCATCAGGGATTTTCGCAAAAAATTGAGAAAATTTTTATTGTTGAATTTCCGCTTCTAAATGATCATAGGTAATGGTAATACTATGTTTAGCAAGTAACTAGTTGTAGGATGCACATGGAAAGCACGGTTATGGGAAAACTAGAAGATTGAAGATCGGTTGCATTTTGCAATCGAACCTGGATTGCAGGCGAATAAGACGACACATTGCGACAACTTAAACCCAGCTCCACTCAAAATTACATCACTAACCCAAAATAATCGAATCACACGGAATCTGTGACAGTAAATTTTATCCGTTCAAATTCGGCAAGGCTAACCATCAGGGATTTTCGCAAAAAATTGAGAAAATTTTTATTGTTGAATTTCCGCTTCTAAATGATCATAGGTAATGGTAATACTATGTTTAGCAAGTAACTAGTTGTAGGATGCACATGGAAAGCACGGTTATGGGAAAACTAGAAGATTGAAGATCGGTTGCATTTTGCAATCGAACCTGGATTGCAGGCGAATAAGACGACACATTGCGACAACTTAAACCCAGCTCCACTCAAAATTACATCACTAACCCAAAATAATCGAATCACACGGAATCTGTGACAATAAATTTTATCCGTTCAAATTCGGCAAGGCTAACCATCAGGGATTTTCGCAAAAAATTGAGAAAATTTTTATTGTTGAATTTCCGCTTCTAAATGATCATAGGTAATGGTAATACTATGTTTAGCAAGTAACTAGTTGTAGGATGCACATGGAAAGCACGGTTATGGGAAAACTAGAAGATTGAAGATCGGTTGCATTTTGCAATCGAACCTGGATTGCAGGCGAATAAGACGACACATTGCGACAACTTAAACCCAGCTCCACTCAAAATTACATCACTAACCCAAAATAATCGAATCACACGGAATCTGTGACAGTAAATTTTATCCGTTCAAATTCGGCAAGGCTAACCATCAGGGATTTTCGCAAAAAATTGAGAAATTTTTTATTGTTGAATTTCCGCTTCTAAATGATCATAGGTAATGGTAATACTATGTTTAGCAAGTAACTAGTTGTAGGATGCACATGGAAAGCACGGTTATGGGAAAACTAGAAGATTGAAGATCGGTTGCATTTTGCAATCGAACCTGGATTGCAGGCGAATAAGACGACACATTGCGACAACTTAAACCCAGCTCCACTCAAAATTACATCACTAACCCAAAATAACCGAATCACACGGAATCTGTGACAGTAAATTTTATCCGTTCAAATTCGGCAAGGCTAACCATCAGGGATTTTCGCAAAAAATTGAGAAAATTTTTATTGTTGAATTTCCGCTTCTAAATGATCATAGGTAATGGTAATACTATGTTTAGCAAGTAACTAGTTGTAGAATGCACATGGAAAGCACGGTTATGGGAAAACTAGAAGATTGAAGATCGGTTGCATTTTGCAATCGAACCTGGATTGCAGGCGAATAAGACGACACATTGCGACAACTTAAACCCAGCTCCACTCAAAATTACATCACTAACCCAAAATAATCGAATCACACGGAATCTGTGACAGTAAATTTTATCCGTTCAAATTCGGCAAGGCTAACCATCAGGGATTTTCGCAAAAAATTGAGAAAATTTTTATTGTTGAATTTCCGCTTCTAAATGATCATAGGTAATGGTAATACTATGTTTAGCAAGTAACTAGTTGTAGGATGCACATGGAAAGCACGGTTATGGGAAAACTAGAAGATTGAAGATCGGTTGCATTTTGCAATCGAACCTGGATTGCAGGCGAATAAGACGACACATTGCGACAACTTAAACCCAGCTCCACTCAAAATTACATCACTAACCCAAAATAATCGAATCACACGGAATCTGTGACAGTAAATTTTATCTGTTCAAATTCGGCAAGGCTAACCATCAGGGATTTTCGCAAAAAATTGAGAAAATTTTTATTGTTGAATTTCCGCTTCTAAATGATCATAGGTAATGGTAATACTATGTTTAGCAAGTAACTAGTTGTAGAATGCACATGGAAAGCACGGTTATGGGAAAACTAGAAGATTGAAGATCGGTTGCATTTTGCAATCGAACCTGGATTGCAGGCGAATAAGACGACACATTGCGACAACTTAAACCCAGCTCCACTCAAAATTACATCACTAACCCAAAATAATCGAATCACACGGAATCTGTGACAGTAAATTTTATCCGTTCAAATTCGGCAAGGCTAACCATCAGGGATTTTCGCAAAAAATTGAGAAAATTTTTATTGTTGAATTTCCGCTTCTAAATGATCATAGGTAATGGTAATACTATGTTTAGCAAGTAACTAGTTGTAGGATGCACATGGAAAGCACGGTTATGGGAAAACTAGAAGATTGAAGATCGGTTGCATTTTGCAATCGAACCTGGATTGCAGGCGAATAAGACGACACATTGCGACAACTTAAACCCAGCTCCACCCAAAATTACATCACTAACCCAAAATAATCGAATCACACGGAATCTGTGACAATAAATTTTATCCGTTCAAATTCGGCAAGGCTAACCATCAGGGATTTTCGCAAAAAATTGAGAAAATTTTTATTGTTGAATTTCCGCTTCTAAATGATCATAGGTAATGGTAATACTATGTTTAGCAAGTAACTAGTTGTAGGATGCACATGGAAAGCACGGTTATGGGAAAACTAGAAGATTGAAGATCGGTTGCATTTTGCAATCGAACCTGGATTGCAGGCGAATAAGACGACACATTGCGACAACTTAAACCCAGCTCCACTCAAAATTACATCACTAACCCAAAATACCGAATCACACGGAATCTGTGACAGTAAATTTTATCCGTTCAAATTCGGCAAGGCTAAACATCAGGGATTTTCGCAAAAAATTGAGAAAATTTTTATTGTTGAATTTCCGCTTCTAAATGATCATAGGTAATGGTAATACTATGTTTAGCAAGTAACTAGTTGTAGGATGCACATGGAAAGCACGGTTATGGGAAAACTAGAAGATTGAAGATCGGTTGCATTTTGCAATCGAACCTGGATTGCAGGCGAATAAGACGACACATTGCGACAACTTAAACCCAGCTCCACTCAAAATTACATCACTAACCCAAAATAATCGAATCACACGGAATCTGTGACAGTAAATTTTATCCGTTCAAATTCGGCAAGGCTAACCATCAGGGATTTTCGCAAAAAATTGAGAAAATTTTATTGTTGAATTTCCGCTTCTAAATGATCATAGGTAATGGTAATACTATGTTTAGCAAGTAACTAGTTGTAGGATGCACATGGAAAGCACGGTTATGGGAAAACTAGAAGATTGAAGATCGGTTGCATTTTTGCAATGGAACCTGGATTGCAGGCGAATAAGACGAGACACATTGCGACAACTTAAACCCAGCTCCACTCAAAATTACATCACTAACCCAAAATAATCGAATCACACGGAATCTGTGACAGTAAATTTTATCCGTTCAAATTCGGCAAGGCTAACCATCAGGGGATTTTCGCAAAAAATTGAGAAAATTTTTATTGTTGAATTTCCGCTTCTAAATGATCATAGGTAATGGTAATACTATGTTTAGCAAGTAACTAGTTGTAGGATGCACATGGAAAGCACGGTTATGGGAAAACTAGAAGATTGAAGATCGGTTGCATTTTGCAATCGAACCTGGATTGCAGGCGAATAAGACGACACATTGCGACAACTTATACCCAGCTCCACTCAAAATTACATCACTAACCCAAAATAATCGAATCACACGGAACCTGTGACAATAAATTTTATCCGTTCAAATTCGGCAAGGCTAACCATCAGGGATTTTCGCAAAAAATTGAGAAAATTTTTATTGTTGAATTTCCGCTTCTAAATGATCATAGGTAATGGTAATACTATGTTTAGCAAGTAACTAGTTGTAGGATGCACATGGAAAGCACGGTTATGGGAAAACTAGAAGATTGAAGATCGGTTGCATTTTGCAATCGAACCTGGATTGCAGGCGAATAAGACGACACATTGCGACAACTTAAACCCAGCTCCACTCAAAATTACATCACTAACCCAAAATAATCGAATCACACGGAATCTGTGACAATAAATTTTATCCGTTCAAATTCGGCAAGGCTAACCATCAGGGATTTTCGCAAAAAATTGAGAAAAATTTTTTATTGTTGAATTTCCGCTTCTAAATGATCATAGGTAATGGTAATACTATGTTTAGCAAGTAACTAGTTGTAGGATGCACATGGAAAGCACGGTTATGGGAAAACTAGAAGATTGAAGATCGGTTGCATTTTGCAATCGAACCTGGATTGCAGGCGAATAAGACGACACATTGCGACAACTTAAACCCAGCTCCACTCAAAATTACATCACTAACCCAAAATAATCGAATCACACGGAACCTGTGACAATAAATTTTATCCGTTCAAATTCGGCAAGGCTAACCATCAGGGATTTTCGCAAAAATTGAGAAAATTTTTATTGTTGAATTTCCGCTTCTAAATGATCATAGGTAATGGTAATACTATGTTTAGCAAGTAACTAGTTGTAGGATGCACATGGAAAGCACGGTTATGGGAAAAACTAGAAGATTGAAGATCGGTTGCATTTTGCAATCGAACCTGGATTGCAGGCGAATAAGACGACACATTGCGACAACTTAAACCCAGCTCCACTCAAAATTACATCACTAACCAAAATAACCGAATCACACGGAATCTGTGACAGTAAATTTTATCCGTTCAAATTCGGCAAGGCTAAACATCAGGGATTTTCGCAAAAAAATTGAGAAAATTTTTATTGTTGGAATTTCCGCTTCTAAATGATCATAGGTAATGGTAATACTATGTTTAGCAAGTAACTAGTTGTAGGATGCACATGGAAAGCACGGTTATGGGAAAACTAGAAGATTGAAGATCGGTTGCATTTTGCAATCGAACCTGGATTGCAGGCGAATAAGACGACACATTGCGACAACTTAAACCCAGCTCCACTCAAAATTACATCACTAACCCAAAATAATCGAATCACACGGAATCTGTGACAGTAAATTTTATCCGTTCAAATTCGGCAAGGCTAACCATCAGGGATTTTCGCAAAAAATTGAGAAAATTTTTATTGTTGAATTTCCGCTTCTAATGATCATAGGTAATGGTAATACTATGTTTAGCAAGTAACTAGTTGTAGGATGCACATGGAAAGCACGGTTATGGAAAACTAGAAGATTGAAGATCGGTTGCATTTTGCAATCGAACCATGGATTGCAGGCGAATAAGACGACACATTGCGACAACTTAAACCAGCTCCACTCAAAATTACATCACTAACCCAAAATAATCGAATCACACGAATCTGTGACAATAAATTTTATCCGTTCAAATTCGGCAAGGCTAACCATCAGGGATTTTCGCAAAAAATTGAGAAAATTTTTATTGTTTGAATTTCCGCTTCTAAATGATCATAGGTAATGGTAATACTATGTTTAGCAAGTAACTAGTTGTAGGATGCACATGGAAAAGCACGGTTATGGGAAAACTAGAAGATTGAAGATCGGTTGCATTTTGCAATCGAACCTGGATTGCAGGCGAATAAGACGACACATGTTGGGGCGACAACTTAAACCCAGCTCCACTCAAAATTACATCACTAACCCAAAATAATCGAATCACACGGAACCTGTGACAATTAAATTTTATCCGTTCAAATTCGGCAAGGCTAACCATCAGGGATTTTCGCAAAAAATTGAGAAAATTTTTATTGTTGAATTTCCGCTTCTAAATGATCATAGGTAATGGTATACTATTGTTTAAGCAAGTAACTAGTTGTAGAATGCACATGGAAAGCACGGTTATGGGAAAACTAGAAGATTGAAGATCGGTTGCATTTTGCAATCGAACCTGGATTGCAGGCGAATAAGACGACACATTGCGACAACTTAACCAGCTCCACTCAAAATTACATCACTAACCCAAAATAATCGAATCACACGGAATCTGTGACAGTAATTTTATCCGTTCAAATTCGGCAAGGCTAACCATCAGGGATTTTTCGCAAAAATTGAGAAAATTTTTATTGTTTGAATTTCCGCTTCTAAATGATCATAGGTAATGGTAATACTATGTTAGCAAGTAACTAGTTGTAGAATGCACATGGAAAGCACGGTTATGGGAAAACTAGAAGATTGAAGATCGGTTGCATTTTGCAATCGAACCTGGATTGCAGGCGAATAAGACGACACATTTGCGACAACTTAAACCCAGCTCCACTCAAAATTACATCACTAACCCAAAATAATCGAATCACACGGAATCTGTGACAGTAAATTTTATCCGTTCAAATTCGCAAGGCTAACCATCAGGGATTTTCGCAAAAAATTGAGAAAATTTTTATTGTTGAATTTCCGCTTCTAAATGATCATAGGTAATGGTAATACTATGTTTAGCAAGTAACTAGTTGTAGGTTGCACATGGAAAGCACGGTTATGGGAAAACTAGAAGTTTTGAAGATCGGTTGCATTTTGCAATCGAACCTGGATTGCAGGCGAATAATACGACACATTGCGACAACTTAAACCCAGCTCCACTCAAAATTACATCACTAACCCAAAATAATCGAATCACCACGGAACCTGTGACAATAAATTTTATCCGTTGAGAATTCGGCAAGGCTAACCATCAGGGATTTTCGCAAAAAATTGAGAAAATTTTTTATTGTTGAATTTCCGCTTCTAAATGATCATAGGTAATGGTAATACTATGTTTAGCAAGTAACTAGTTGTAGAATGCACATGGAAAGCAACGGTTATGGGAAAACTAGAAGATTGAAGATCGGTTGCAATTTTGCAATCGAACCTGGATTGCAGGCGAATAAGACGACACATTGCGACAACTTAACCCAGCTCCACTCAAAATTACATCACTAAACCCAAAATAATCGAATCACACGGAATCTGTGACAGTAAATTTTATCCGTTCAAATTCGGCAAGGCTAACCATCAGGGATTTTCGCAAAAAATTGAGAAAAATTTTTATTGTTGAATTTCCGCTTCTAAATGATCATAGGTAATGGTAATACTATGTTTAGCAAGTAACTAGTTGTAGAATGCACATGGAAAGCACGGTTATGGGAAAACTAGAAGATTGAAGATCGGTTGCATTTTGCAATCGAACCTGGATTGCAGGCGAATAAGACGACACATTGCGACAACTTAAACCCCAGCTCCACTCAAAATTACATCACTAACCCAAAATAATCGAATCACACGGAATCTGTGACAATAAATTTTATCCGTTCAAATTCGGCAAGGGCTAACCATCAGGGATTTTCGCAAAAAATTGAGAAAATTTTTATTGTTGAATTTCCGCTTCTAAATGATCATAGGTAATGGTAATACTATGTTTAGCAAGTAACTAGTTGTAGGATTGCACATGGAAAGCACGGTTATGGGAAAAAAACTAGAAGATTGAAGATCGGTTGCATTTTGCAATCGAACCTGGATTGCAGGCGAATAAGACGACACATTGCGACAACTTAAACCCAGCTCCACTCAAAATTACATCACTACCCAAAATAATCGAATCACACGGAATCTGTGACAATAAATTTTTATCCGTTCAAATTCCGGCAAGGCTAACCAAGCAGGGATTTTCGCAAAAAAATGAGAAAATTTTTATTGTTGGAATTTCCGCTTCTAAATGATCATAGGTAATGTAATACTATGTTTAGCAAGCTAACTAGTTGTAGGATGCACTATGGAAAGCACGGTTATGGGAAAACTAGAAGATTGAAGATCGGTTGCATTTTGCAATCGAACTTGCGACAACTTAAACCCAGCTCCACTCAAAATTACATCACTAACCCAAAATAATCGAATCACACGGAACCTGTGACAATAAATTTTATCCGTTCAAATTCGGCAAGGCTAACCATCAGGGATTTTCGCAAAAAATTGAGAAAATTTTTATTGTTGAATTTCCGCTTCTAAATGATCATAGGTAATGGTAATACTATGTTTAGCAAGTAACTAGTTGTAGGATGCACATGGAAAGCACGGTTATGGGAAAACTAGAAGATTGAAGATCGGTTGCATTTTGCAATCGAACCTGGATTGCAGGCGAATAAGACGACACATTGCGACAACTTAAACCCAGCTCCACTCAAAATTACATCACTAACCCAAAATAATCGAATCACACGGAATCTGTGACAATAAATTTTATCCGTTCAAATTCGGCAAGGCTAACCATCAGGGATTTTCGCAAAAAATTGAGAAAATTTTTATTGTTGAATTTCCGCTTCTAAATGATCATAGGTAATGGTAATACTATGTTTAGCAAGTAACTAGTTGTAGGATGCACATGGAAAGCACGGTTATGGGAAAACTAGAAGATTGAAGATCGGTTGCATTTTGCAATCGAACCTGGATTGCAGGCGAATAAGACGACACATTGCGACAACTTAAACCCAGCTCCACTCAAAATTACATCACTAACCCAAAATAATCGAATCACACGGAACCTGTGACAATAAATTTTATCCGTTCAAATTCGGCAAGGCTAACCATCAGGGATTTTCGCAAAAAATTGAGAAAATTTTTATTGTTGAATTTCCGCTTCTAAATGATCATAGGTAATGGTAATACTATGTTTAGCAAGTAACTAGTTGTAGGATGCACATGGAAAGCACGGTTATGGGAAAACTAGAAGATTGAAGATCGGTTGCATTTTGCAATCGAACCTGGATTGCACTCGAATAAGACGACACATTGCGACAACTTAAACCCAGCTCCACTCAAAATTACATCACTAACCCAAAATAATCGAATCACACGGAACCTGTGACAGTAAATTTTATCCGTTCAAATTCGGCAAGGCTAACTAACCATCAGGGATTTTCGCAAAAAATTGAGAAAATTTTTATTGTTGAATTTCCGCTTCTAAATGATCATAGGTAATGGTAATACTATGTTTAGCAAGTAACTAGTTGTAGGATGCACATGGAAAGCACGGTTATGGGAAAACTAGAAGATTGAAGATCGGTTGCATTTTGCAATCGAACCTGGATTGCAGGCGAATAAGACGACACATTGCGACAACTTAAACCCAGCTCCACTCAAAATTACATCACTAACCCAAAATAATCGAATCACACGGATCTGTGACAATAAATTTTATCCGTTCAAATTCGGCAAGGCTAACCATCAGGGATTTTCGCAAAAAATTGAGAAAATTTTTATTGTTGAATTTCCGCTTCTAAATGATCATAGGTAATGGTAATACTATGTTTAGCAAGTAACTAGTTGTAGGATGCACATGGAAAGCACGGTTATGGGAAAACTAGAAGATTGAAGATCGGTTGCATTTTGCAATCGAACCTGGATTGCAGGCGAATAAGACGACACATTGCGACAACTTAAACCCAGCTCCACTCAAATTACATCACTAACCCAAAATAATCGAATCACACGGAACCTGTGACAATAAATTTATCCGTTCAAATTCGGCAAGGCTAACCATCAGGGATTTTCGCAAAAAATTGAGAAAATTTTTATTGTTGAATTTCCGCTTCTAAATGATCATAGGTAATGGTAATACTATGTTTAGCAAGTAACTAGTTGTAGAATGCACATGGAAAGCACGGTTATGGGAAAACTAGAAGATTGAAGATCGGTTGCATTTTGCAATCGAACCTGGATTGCAGGCGAATAAGACGACACATTGCGACAACTTAAACCCAGCTCCACTCAAAATTACATCACTAACCCAAAATAATCGAATCACACGGAATCTGTGACAGTAAATTTTATCCGTTCAAATTCGGCAAGGCTAACCATCAGGGATTTTCGCAAAAAATTGAGAAAATTTTTATTGTTGAATTTCCGCTTCTAAATGATCATAGGTAATGGTAATACTATGTTTAGCAAGTAACTAGTTGTAGAATGCACATGGAAAGCACGGTTATGGGAAAACTAGAAGATTGAAGATCGGTTGCATTTTGCAATCGAACCTGGATTGCAGGCGAATAAGACGACACATTGCGACAACTTAAACCCAGCTCCACTCAAAATTACATCACTAACCCAAAATAATCGAATCACACGGAATCTGTGACAGTAAATTTTATCCGTTCAAATTCGGCAAGGCTAACCATCAGGGATTTTCGCAAAAAATTGAGAAAATTTTTATTGTTGAATTTCCGCTTCTAAATGATCATAGGTAATGGTAATACTATGTTTAGCAAGTAACTAGTTGTAGGATGCACATGGAAAGCACGGTTATGGGAAAACTAGAAGATTGAAGATCGGTTGCATTTTGCAATCGAACCTGGATTGCAGGCGAATAAGACGACACATTGCGACAACTTAAACCCAGCTCCACTCAAAATTACATCACTAACCCAAAATAATCGAATCACACGAACCTGTGACAATAAATTTTATCCGTTCAAATTCGGCAAGGCTAACCATCAGGATTTTCGCAAAAAATTGAGAAAATTTTTTATTGTTGAATTTCCGCTTCTAAATGATCATAGGTAATGGTAATACTATGTTTAGCAAGTAACTAGTTGTAGAATGCACATGGAAAGCACGGTTATGGAAAACTAGAAGATTGAAGATCGGTTGCATTTTGCAATCGAACCTGGATTGCAGGCGAATAAGACGACACATTGCGACAACTTAAACCCAGCTCCACTCAAAATTACATCACTAACCCAAAATAATCGAAAATAATCGAATCACACGGAATCTGTGACAGTAAATTTTATCCGTTCAAATTCGGCAAGGCTAACCATCAGGGATTTTCGCAAAAAATTGAGAAAATTTTTATTGTTGAATTTCCGCTTCTAAATGATCATAGGTAATGGTAACACTATGTTTAGCAAGTAACTAGTTGTAGAATGCACATGGAAAGCACGGTTATGGGAAAACTAGAAGATTGAAGATTTGTTGCATTTTGCAATCGAACCTGGATTGCAGGCGAATAAGACGACACATTGCGACAACTTAAACCCAGCTCCACTCAAAATTACATCACTAACCCAAAATAATCGAATCACACGGAATCTGTGACAATAAATTTTATCCGTTCAAATTCGGCAAGGCTAACCATCAGGGATTTTCGCAAAAAATTGAGAAAATTTTTATTGTTGAATTTCCGCTTCTAAATGATCATAGGTAATGGTAATACTATGTTTAGCAAGTAACTAGTTGTAGGATGCACATGGAAAGCACGGTTATGGGAAAACTAGAAGATTGAAGATCGGTTGCATTTTGCAATCGAACCTGGATTGCAGGCGAATAAGACGACACATTGCGACAACTTAAACCCAGCTCCACTCAAAATTACATCACTAACCCAAAATAATCGAATCACACGGAATCTGTGACAATAAATTTTATCCGTTCAAATTCGGCAAGGCTAACCATCAGGGATTTTCGCAAAAAATTGAGAAAATTTTTATTGTTGAATTTCCGCTTCTAAATGATCATAGGTAATGGTAATACTATGTTTAGCAAGTAACTAGTTGTAGGATGCACATGGAAAGCACGGTTATGGGAAAACTAGAAGATTGAAGATCGGTTGCATTTTGCAATCGAACCTGGATTGCAGGCGAATAAGACGACACATTGCGACAACTTAAACCCAGCTCCACTCAAAATTACATCACTAACCCAAAATAATCGAATCACACGGAACCTGTGACAATAAATTTTATCCGTTCAAATTCGGCAAGGCTAACCATCAGGGATTTTCGCAAAAAATTGAGAAAATTTTTATTGTTGAATTTCCGCTTCTAAATGATCATAGGTAATGGTAATACTATGTTTAGCAAGTAACTAGTTGTAGGATGCACATGGAAAGCACGGTTATGGGAAAACTAGAAGATTGAAGATCGGTTGCATTTTGCAATCGAACCTGGATTGCAGGCGAATAAGACGACACATTGCGACAACTTAAACCCAGCTCCACTCAAAATTACATCACTAACCCAAAATAATCGAATCACACGGAACCTGTGACAATAAATTTTATCCGTTCAAATTCGGCAAGGCTAACCATCAGGGATTTTCGCAAAAAATTGAGAAAATTTTTATTGTTGAATTTCCGCTTCTAAATGATCATAGGTAATGGTAATACTATGTTTAGCAAGTAACTAGTTGTAGGATGCACATGGAAAGCACGGTTATGGGAAAACTAGAAGATTGAAGATCGGTTGCATTTTGCAATCGAACCTGGATTGCAGGCGAATAAGACGACACATTGCGACAACTTAAACCCAGCTCCACTCAAAATTACATCACTAACCCAAAATAACCGAATCACACGGAATCTGTGACGGTAAATTTTATCCGTTCAAATTCGGCAAGGCTAACCATCAGGGATTTTCGCAAAAAATTGAGAAAATTTTTATTGTTGAATTTCCGCTTCTAAATGATCATAGGTAATGGTAATACTATGTTTAGCAAGTAACTAGTTGTAGGATGCACATGGAAAGCACGGTTATGGGAAAACTAGAAGATTGAAGATCGGTTGCATTTTGCAATCGAACCTGGATTGCAGGCGAATAAGACGACACATTGCGACAACTTAAACCCAGCTCCACTCAAAATTACATCACTAACCCAAAATAATCGAATCACACGGAATCTGTGACAGTAAATTTTATCCGTTCAAATTCGGCAAGGCTAACCATCAGGGATTTTCGCAAAAAATTGAGAAAATTTTTATTGTTGAATTTCCGCTTCTAAATGATCATAGGTAATGGTAATACTATGTTTAGCAAGTAACTAGTTGTAGAATGCACATGGAAAGCACGGTTATGGGAAAACTAGAAGATTGAAGATCGGTTGCATTTTGCAATCGAACCTGGATTGCAGGCGAATAAGACGACACATTGCGACAACTTAAACCCAGCTCCACTCAAAATTACATCACTAACCCAAAATAATCGAATCACACGGAATCTGTGACAGTAAATTTTATCCGTTCAAATTCGGCAAGGCTAACCATCAGGGATTTTCGCAAAAAATTGAGAAAATTTTTATTGTTGAATTTCCGCTTCTAAATGATCATAGGTAATGGTAATACTATGTTTAGCAAGTAACTAGTTGTAGGATGCACATGGAAAGCACGGTTATGGGAAAACTAGAAGATTGAAGATCGGTTGCATTTTGCAATCGAACCTGGATTGCAGGCGAATAAGACGACACATTGCGACAACTTAAACCCAGCTCCACTCAAAATTACATCACTAACCCAAAATAACCGAATCACACGGAATCTGTGACAGTAAATTTTATCCGTTCAAATTCGGCAAGGCTAACCATCAGGGATTTTCGCAAAAAATTGAGAAAATTTTTATTGTTGAATTTCCGCTTCTAAATGATCATAGGTAATGGTAATACTATGTTTAGCAAGTAACTAGTTGTAGGATGCACATGGAAAGCACGGTTATGGGAAAACTAGAAGATTGAAGATCGGTTGCATTTTGCAATCGAACCTGGATTGCAGGCGAATAAGACGACACATTGCGACAACTTAAACCCAGCTCCACTCAAAATTACATCACTAACCCAAAATAATCGAATCACACGGAATCTGTGACAGTAAATTTTATCCGTTCAAATTCGGCAAGGCTAACCATCAGGGATTTTCGCAAAAAATTGAGAAAATTTTTATTGTTGAATTTCCGCTTCTAAATGATCATAGGTAATGGTAATACTATGTTTAGCAAGTAACTAGTTGTAGGATGCACATGGAAAGCACGGTTATGGGAAAACTAGAAGATTGAAGATCGGTTGCATTTTGCAATCGAACCTGGATTGCAGGCGAATAAGACGACACATTGCGACAACTTAAACCCAGCTCCACTCAAAATTACATCACTAACCCAAAATAACCGAATCACACGGAATCTGTGACAGTAAATTTTATCCGTTCAAATTCGGCAAGGCTAACCATCAGGGATTTTCGCAAAAAATTGAGAAAATTTTTATTGTTGAATTTCCGCTTCTAAATGATCATAGGTAATGGTAATACTATGTTTAGCAAGTAACTAGTTGTAGAATGCACATGGAAAGCACGGTTATGGGAAAACTAGAAGATTGAAGATCGGTTGCATTTTGCAATCAAACCTGGATTGCAGGCGAATAAGACGACACATTGCGACAACTTAAACCCAGCTCCACTCAAAATTACATCACTAACCCAAAATAATCGAATCACACGGAATCTGTGACAGTAAATTTTATCCGTTCAAATTCGGCAAGGCTAACCATCAGGGATTTTCGCAAAAAATTGAGAAAATTTTTATTGTTGAATTTCCGCTTCTAATGATCATAGGTAATGGTAATACTATGTTTAGCAAGTAACTAGTTGTAGGATGCACATGGAAAGCACGGTTATGGGAAAACTAGAAGATTGAAGATCGGTTGCATTTTGCAATCGAACCTGGATTGCAGGCGAATAAGACGACACATTGCGACAACTTAAACCCAGCTCCACTCAAAATTACATCACTAACCCAAAATAACCGAATCACACGGAATCTGTGACAGTAAATTTTATCCGTTCAAATTCGGCAAGGCTAACCATCAGGGATTTTCGCAAAAAATTGAGAAAATTTTTATTGTTGAATTTCCGCTTCTAAATGATCATAGGTAATGGTAATACTATGTTTAGCAAGTAACTAGTTGTAGGATGCACATGGAAAGCACGGTTATGGGAAAACTAGAAGATTGAAGATCGGTTGCATTTTGCAATCGAACCTGGATTGCAGGCGAATAAGACGACACATTGCGACAACTTAAACCCAGCTCCACTCAAAATTACATCACTAACCCAAAATAATCGAATCACACGGAATCTGTGACAATAAATTTTATCCGTTCAAATTCGGCAAGGCTAACCATCAGGGATTTTCGCAAAAAATTGAGAAAATTTTTATTGTTGAATTTCCGCTTCTAAATGATCATAGGTAATGGTAATACTATGTTTAGCAAGTAACTAGTTGTAGGATGCACATGGAAAGCACGGTTATGGGAAAACTAGAAGATTGAAGATCGGTTGCATTTTGCATTCGAACCTGGATTGCAGGCGAATAAGACGACACATTGCGACAACTTAAACCCAGCTCCACTCAAAATTACATCACTAACCCAAAATAATCGAATCACACGGAATCTGTGACAGTAAATTTTATCCGTTCAAATTCGGCAAGGCTAACCATCAGGGATTTTCGCAAAAAATTGAGAAAATTTTTATTGTTGAATTTCCGCTTCTAAATGATCATAGGTAATGGTAATACTATGTTTAGCAAGTAACTAGTTGTAGAATGCACATGGAAAGCACGGTTATGGGAAAACTAGAAGATTGAAGATCGGTTGCATTTTGCAATCGAACCTGGATTGCAGGCGAATAAGACGACACATTGCGACAACTTAAACCCAGCTCCACTCAAAATTACATCACTAACCCAAAATAATCGAATCACACGGAATCTGTGACAGTAAATTTTATCCGTTCAAATTCGGCAAGGCTAACCATCAGGGATTTTCGCAAAAAATTGAGAAAATTTTTATTGTTGAATTTCCGCTTCTAAATGATCATAGGTAATGGTAATACTATGTTTAGCAAGTAACTAGTTGTAGGATGCACATGGAAAGCACGGTTATGGGAAAACTAGAAGATTGAAGATCGGTTGCATTTTGCAATCGAACCTGGATTGCAGGCGAATAAGACGACACATTGCGACAACTTAAACCCAGCTCCACTCAAAATTACATCACTAACCCAAAATAATCGAATCACACGGAATCTGTGACAGTAAATTTTATCCGTTCAAATTCGGCAAGGCTAACCATCAGGGATTTTCGCAAAAAATTGAGAAAATTTTTATTGTTGAATTTCCGCTTCTAAATGATCATAGGTAATGGTAATACTATGTTTAGCAAGTAACTAGTTGTAGGATGCACATGGAAAGCACGGTTATGGGAAAACTAGAAGATTGAAGATCGGTTGCATTTTGCAATCGAACCTGGATTGCAGGCGAATAAGACGACACATTGCGACAACTTAAACCCAGCTCCACTCAAAATTACATCACTAACCCAACATAATCGAATCACACGGAGTCTGTGACAATAAATTTTATCCGTTCAAATTCGGCAAGGCTAACCATCAGGGATTTTCGCAAAAAATTGAGAAAATATTTATTGATGAATTTCCGCTTCTAAATGATCATAGGTAATGAGGTATTATCATAGATAATTATCATAGGTAATACCATGTTTAGCAAGTAACTAGTGGCAGGATGCACATGGAAAGCATTGTTATAGGAAAACTAGTAATTTGAGGTTCTTATTCGCTAACGAATAAGACGATATATTTCAACAACTTAAGCTCAGCTCCACTCCATTCGCGCTTTTCGCAAACAATTTAAAGAATCTTATAGTTTTTTTTATCATCTACGTAGATCTTGTCTGAACCTGTGGAATATAAGTTAGTAATGCAATGTAGAAAATTACTCGCAACGGGGTATAGTACATTTACTGGTAGTTATCACCTTTGGGCGCTACCTTGTCCATTTTGCTAAATAAGTGACGAAGCTTTATTTATTTATTTTTATTGAGTTTATTTAAATTTTAAATTTAATACTCACATATCCTTATTTCACAGGACCAATCAGAATCCTCGAAAATATTTATGGCAATAATAATTATTTTATTACTTACATAGAAGCATGTCCAAATTACCCATACAACTTAATTGCTGAATCAACATTTTATTTATTACCGATATTTGTTTTAATAAGCGATTTATACTCACAAATTGTTTGCTGAATGTTTATAGTCCAATATCGGATATCTATTGTTTTGGTTTTTAAATCATAGGCTATGGCAACACTTTTTTGAACGTTATGCTTGAAATTTTGATAGATCGTAAGTCTGATATTCCACGTTACGAAACAATCATATTTTCTCTTGAGAAGCGTTTCGAAGCGCATTATTATGTCAAGTTTTATGTGGGGTGCTCAGAAAAACTCGGCTAGGTGAAAGAAACATAAGTGAAATCTTCAAAAAGTTTTGAAACGTGAAACTTATAAAAAAATATTATAAAACATAAATTTATAACGTTTAAAGTGTTTTCTCTGGAAATTGTTTTATTTGAAGCGGTTCGTGGTTGATTACCCAGAAAAAAATATCAAGTCAAGTTTTATCTGGGGAGCCTCGGGAAACGGTTTTTAGGAACTGATAGTTTAAAGTGTTTGTTATTTATATCTGGAAATAGCCCGTCTACAGAAAGCAGTATCCACTTGAACTATTTACTTTTACTGTTCACTACATTTTTTGCACTTGTCTACTTTTTGAATAGCATCTCTGTTCACTGGTTAAAAAATTAAAACTATTTCTGCTTCCCAAATTGCTCGTGCTTATTGCTCGAGTATATAACTTTACCACTCGACCACCGGATGACATGTTTGCTTAGAGTAGAATTCGTAACAATATTATGATATAAAAAATAATAATATAATCATGAATTCCTCGTACAAAAACTGATAAATCGATTCAAACAAGTTAGATTAAAAGATTATCAATCTTGTATAAATCATCGTTGTAGCTATCAAGCTTATAAAGTCGAATAACCGTAATTATACATAATACAATTACAATTTTACCTTTTAATTTTTATAACCAACAATTTTATAATTTGAAATCGATTATATCTTACCAACAGTTCAATGTGCTTCGCTATCTTCAAATTCTTGTAATTCACCAAAAAGCGCGGGGAGAAAGGATATCGCAAGCTTCGTAACGTAACATAAAGATCCATCAATTCCATCATAATTAATAATTTCTATTACGATGATTAAACAGAATTAAATTATCTCCTTTTGATACAGATTCGTTTCGTCTTCATTTTCATTTTATAAATCTCGTTTCATCTCGACAAGATGAAAAACTAAAATCCAACTCGATAAAAAATAAATTATCCTCAGCAAAACTTTTATTTTTCGTTTGTTTTATTTAGAATTCTAAATTAATTCGGTTCACTTAATTCGAAAGCACAATCGTATACATTTGTGTTGTATACTAACTAAATCTGATGATAATTACACCAATTTATTCAGATGTATAGAGTTGAGTACAGTGTTAGGGTGCATAACAACAATATATAATATGGAAAACTTGTTTTCCAAAGATAAACGTACTGAAAACTATCGAGCAGACAATATGGGGGGAGGGATGTATATGGTGAACATCTTCCAATTCATATGAAAGTCAAAGTTGAATGAAATTTCGGTATTCTATTAAATTGTTTAGTTTTCTCGATATGGAAAGTTCAAACCGCACAGCACACATATTTTATGATACTCGTATTACGTCTAATTCAATTTCGTTTTATTATTAGAAAATTAATTATAAATTTAGAAGAAAAAAATTTAAATAACGTGACAATTTAAAAATGGATTGATTATAATCGATTGTATCAATAATCGGAAATAGACAGAAAATCTTAATAAATCTTTTGTGTTTTTTTTTATAAATTTTTACCTGCGTAAATCCCTCTTCTATACGCGTACACATTCAGACAGACAGACAGCGTTTTCTTTATGGTTTTGCAATTCAATATAATTTAAATTCAGGGGATGGATGATTAAAATGGAAAATTGGAAATGAAAATACACAGAATATCAATTTTAATTAAAATAAATTGAATTAAAGTTGTATTTTGTTTTCGCCTAAAGAAACCATAATAAAGTATAAAAGATTAGAATAAGTCATTAATCTAATCGATTGACGTGTATATACGTTTGTTTTGCGTTTCTTAAAAGGGCAACAGCATTTTCATTCCGTTGGAAATCGAATAATAAATGACGGAAATTTGTTTAACATTTCGATGTTTTCCTCTATTCCTCTCTAGAGATTTACGAGCGTATAGATGGATATAAAGCCCCTTAAGGTGGATTACGATTGCCATTAGGATACTTTTGTTATTCTTACATTTTAACAATATAATCTTACAAAATAAAACATTTATTGCACGTGTTTTTTATATACTTTTAAAGGGGGGCGAAAATGTGTTTTGAATTTATTAGAATGTAATTGTTTGTAAAATATTTTTGTAAACCACAATCAAATAATAATCAAAGCGTATCAATCTAATTAGTATCATAAAGCTCTGCAGTTGTATAGCTTCAGGTAGCTATTCTGTAGCAACAAATTATGAATTAGTCATAGTACTATTAGTAAGCTTTAAAACAATACATATGGCCGATGTTTATTTTACTCGAACACCCCCATTAAAACAAATTCATTAATGAATACTACAGTAATTTCAGGTGGACAAAATTTACACTAAATGTAGAAAAGAACCATTTATTATTAAATGATAATATTCGTAATTTTACATGACACAAAAAATACAAAAATTTACACTGTTAAATTTAAAAATATTCTAATTGGATTTGTTATGTAGTGAAATTGAAACATTTTTAAATAATCTTTAACATTTATATTATAGAGTAGACCCTGAGTCCCTAAAAGTGTCCCTGTAAAGATTATTATTTTCTAATAATTAGGAGACGATTTAAGAGAGATAAATTCAAATAAACGTCTTTCTCACTAAGGGAGCTCCATGCTAAATTTATGAAACTTATTGGTCGAGTCAGTAGATATAGTTTCACATAAACGCCAGGAAGATTTATGGTAAATTCTTGAAACATTAGTTGTTTGTGATAAATTTATTTTAAGCACCGAATTTCACGACTGTGAAGTTACCGACAAAATTAAAAATAACAAAACATGGCGGAACATAAAATTTGTCGAAATAACAAAAAATGCACATGTAATAGTAAAACAGTTGACAAAAGCAATGTTAGGTTTATTCGAAAATTTTGTTATGAACTGTTAATAACGCGATTACTAAACTAGCGACTTCGGAAACAAATGACAACTAAAACTAAATAGATTGCTATAAAATTTGAAATGTTGCATTTTCATTTTAATATAAATTGCTAAAATATTTTATTACGAAACCTAAATATGGAGTTTTTAAACCAAAAATCACTCAAGAGTACACCTAATTCCTTATACTAACAAATCAAAATAGATGTTCAAGGTTGGTTCAATTGCCACTTGGTTTTAAAGATAATACGAGCGTTTAAATAAATTAAAAACTGCTCACTGTATAAAAAATTGTGGAAATCTCCCAGGAACCCGGGAAATGCGGTTTAAAAATATTCTGTTAAATACATGTTGAACGTCAACTGAATGAAGTGAAACTTTCAAACTTTTACTGTTAGCTTGGCGCACCGTTTCGCTTTGCCCTATCTAAACAAAAGAGAAATATCACAATGGATAACTTGTTTACAAGTTCCCAGGTAGCAGAGAAAATGATGGAGAAAAGACATCGATTATTGGAACCATAAAATCAAATAAACCTGATCTGCCCGCCCAATTTCCAAAAATCGATGAAATAAAAAAAGAGATATTGGATCATCACTTTTCTGTTTTGATGGAAACATGAAATTAGTTAGCTATATTCCCAAAGCGGCAAAAAACGTATTATTATTGTCTACGCCTACGTTACACAACAACACCACAATCGATAAAACTACTAGTAAACCTAACATCATAATCGATTATAACCAAACTAAACATAGCTGCAAGCGAAAAATAAAAAAATGGCCCACGATACTCTTCTTCAACATGTTAGATGCGGGTGGTTTTGCCGCGTATATCGCGCATCGGTTTCTTCAGAACGAAAATAATTTCTCAAGAAATTGACGTTGCAGCTGGTGGACAATAAAATCAATAAGCGACTTGCCACTACCAGGGCCTTGAGAAAAAGCGTAAACATCGCAATGAGTCAAAGAGGATAAAATGTTTTAGAATTGTGATTAGCACCACCCGCTCAAAACCAACAAACGAAAACAAACGTGACTTGCCATTTCTGCGATAAACCAGTATTCAACATCAAACCGTGTGTGACGATTGCATTAATTTAGAAATACTTATGATGATATTGAACAACATGAAGAAGTTGGTGACTCTTCTTTTTAATAATTTTAATAATCAAAATTTAGTGAATTAATTAAGTAGTAAGTAAGTAAAAATAATAATTTTTGTTATAGGAAATAATTTTTAAGTGCAAAATACATTGGGGTATTTTTTACCCTATGCACAAATAGCATTTCATTTTACTATGTACAGAGAAAGTACGTGACAACTGTCAAAAAAATCACCGTACAACTCGTATTACCAAAATGGCGGTAAATTTAAATTCGGCGCTCATACTGACACACCCTTTACAAACAGATATAAGAAGAAAGCACAACCTAAGAATTAGATATTGGTAACAATTTCAAAAAACTCAGTTAAGTCAAATTGCTCTAAATATATCGAGGTGAGGTTACCAACACGTTGGAAGCTAGGTTTCGAACTAATGAGACATTGAATTCTTTAAATTAAAAAATGCGGTGGTCTCATCAGACTGCGCAGTGACCAAACTATAAAAATATTGAAAATACTTTGAACTTCCACACAAAGTACATTCACAATACCTTAGAAAATTATTATGCTCGGCTACGTAATTGTATTTTGCGCGATTTCTATATGAAGTATTGGGTTATTATGGGTGATAGCCAGATATTGTTCTAATAACCATGATTTGTTCACTACGTTCCTTTCGAGTCCTGACATCACAAATGTGAGGTACTTGATGAAAGAAAATAATAAAAAACTTTTGATGTAACTAAAGACCAGACCGTACAATTGTGATCATATAATATATACCGGCAGTAGATAATTTTTTGTATAAATGTATGACGGTACCGCCCAACTATCACAAACGTGACACTCAATTTTAGATTTACCTGAAGTCATCGATAAATAAAACATCGCATTAACTTTAAAAAATTTTTTTGAGTTGACCTTTGAAGCACCATGTATCAGATTCCGCAGTTTTAACCTGAAAAACATTTGGATTTTCCGAGAAAAACCACCCTCACGTTTGTGTGGTGCGGGCTTTCTCGTATACATTAATTCATTCATTCTTGTTCTTTGCTGCATAAATTTGTATTATTTAATCATATTTTAATGCCTTCTCATGTGAGCTCAGATGAACTGATAAACTGAGTACGACGATAGATCAAGAAATGCCAAGGACCACATTTTCTTAAGAATTGACGTTTTATTAACAGTAAAATAAACTTTATTTTATACATATATACTATTCAGGTATATATACGAGTACATATCACATTTTCATTAACTGTATTTTAAGGAACTAAAATCACTTTTAGTCTCCGTGAGTACGACAAAAAAAATAAAATATCTGTTCTGAAAAATTAAAAAATTAAATTCAGGCACTCTTTTAGGGTATGGAATTTTTCAAAACAGCTTTTATCAGCCGAACTACATAACATCGCACATCTTGCATCTATTTCTACTTCTACTGCTGCAGAATTTCAACCTGCACAAGTTGGCCAATTGCAATAGTCATGTAGCGTTTCTCAAGAGATGGTTCGGGTTCATCGACTTCATCTTCACAGCTTGAGTCACTATTTCGGTGTGGATGTTTCAGAGGTGTTGAAAGTAGTGAGTCCCCTATTTTCAGTCTTTCACATTTTTTTGAATTCCTTTAGAATCGCAATCCAGTTGGTATTCTTGCCATACGTTAACCACTACCAAATCTGTAAAATGTTGGGATACTTTGACTGAACACTTTACGGTTTTAATCAAATTTCGATAATATTCCATCATTTGGTCTCACAAATCCACCCCACTCATGTAACTATTATACTCGGATATTATTGAGGGACAGATAACTTCAATATATTTCTTGACTTTTTTACTCCAACGTTCTGTTATCGTTTCAGGTTGGATGCCAGATATGGTCGAAGCTATAAGAACTGACTTTGTGTCTCTCCACTTAACAGCTGCAACAATTTTGCCATAAACGACCTAGTCCGACTCATCCCTGGTCATTCGCTTGTGAGCTTTAAAACTTAACCCTTTTAGCCGATTTTGTTGGATTGTACCAGTTGCCTTATATTTGAAGGTTTCGAATTTTTGGTCGTAAAATATCTAATAATAATAAAATGTTCATGAGAAGTTACATAAATAATCATAACAAAAAAAAATTCCTAGAAAATATAGAAAACTGCCTTCTGGTAATGTTTTAATAAGCCTGAGGACGACAGCTGGACCTAACCCAAGGGACATGTCATGCAACTCGGTCTTTGTTCCTTGATATATCTCGAAGTCCAACACTAAACCACTTGTTGTGACTACGAAATTTTTAAGACCTACAAGCCGGGGTTTGTTACGAACAAACTGTCTGTCGGGGTAGCGACCAGTAAATGGAATCATTTGTTCATCTATTGGAAATCTATCCACGAATTTTTCTATATTGTGACATCTATTTCTGACCGCTTCAATGATCGGTGATATTTGCCAAAACATGTTAGACTTTGCTACTTCGGGTATCCTTGAAACATTGGCATAATGGAGCGATGTTCTCAGAATTTTGGACCGATTTTTGGTCATGGCTGATGAAATTTTATCCTACCTTCCAATATAAAGTTATCCTAGTGAACGGAATACACCCCATTATAGAACTAGATTTTAGCAAGATACCCTTTTTGTTAAGGTAGTACATGTTAGTGTACATAGCCGCCTCTTCGAATTGTTTGTCGTCGAAGTATCTATGAAAATACTCTATAGGTAATTTTAAGCCAACATTTAAAGAACGAGGCGCAACAACTTTTAGTATTCGCCTTTCAAAATCTGATACAATCCAAACATCTGATGTACTCTGAGCCCCGAAAGTTTCTGTAGTTGTGTGATTTGGCTAAAAATATGTATCAAAAATTAACAAAAAACTACTACCGAATTAAATACCAAAAACAAACCGGAACTAGCCAGACGACCTCTTCCTCATCGTCGTCATCATCATCTTTGTGCTCGTGATTAAAATCAATCTGTTCAACAATTGCTTCTTGTATAGCGAAATCCGGACCATTTATTTCATGGTCTATGTCCTCCTGATCGGAATCAGTAAGCATTGTCTGCACCTAATTTTCGTCTATTAGCCATTTACCTTTGGCAAACACAACTGAAAAAAATTGTATGAAGTTAAGTCTAAGTGTCACATGCATGATAGTAAACGTTTAATCCTAATATTTAAGTACTAAACAAATATAAAACACAAGTTTTGTATCATAAATTTTTGCGTTAAACAGGCTTTAAGCTTTACAAATAAACATTATTTTACCGTCATTTATTGTAACCCTCACATTTGCGACATCTGGTCTACAATTAGTACAAAAAATAAATTTTGTTGGACTCGAAAGGGGTAGACAACTCTACGATGCCTTGTTATTGACTTTCGAACCACCACTAAAAATTTAATACAGCAAAATACTAAAATTAAAAAAGTCTTTGACTGCCCCATCGCATAAATATGTTGGCTAATTAAGAATTGCATAATTAGCATGATTTCATATACCGTTAAGCTTAGACATCTCTACGATGCCTTGTCATTAACTATTGATCCTTACTACACTTGAATAGTGTAGGTAAAATTTAATCAGGATATTTATGTATATGCACAAGCTTTTGTAAGGTTTTTTGTCAATTTGTCGGAAACTTCCGGCTACCGTTGGAATTGTATTTTAAAATCGCTTGCGAGTAAGAACAAACATGTAAACGAGTAATTTTGTAATTTTTTATTTATATCTTGTTGAAAATCTAAAAATAAATTAAAAAGACTCAACTTCAATTTGAGGCGATAAAAAAATAAATAATAATAATTATCAAAATTATAACTCACAACATACTCACCCCTCCATTTTATTTATGATAAATAAAACTGTGCGCTTTATAGTTTTTCCTAAAATATTAAAAGCTCACATAGATGTAACTGTGTTTATGTACTCGTACACTCGCATAAGTCAAAAGCAAACATCCTTCTATTCGAGATGCTTACATACATTCGAACATACTCAAATGTACACATACATCTATTTATTTTTTTAAAGTTAAGTTTATTTTGTTTGGAATAGAAATTTTTGAAAAAGGAACTTAGTGTAACAAAAATATAAATCTTGAAACTTGTTATCCTTCTTATCAAAAATATTCTAAAATTTTGTATTATTGGGACTGGTTATAAAATGTTTACTTGTCGGGAGGTTTACTATTTTTGTATTTATGTTGTACATACAATATATGAAGAAGTGTGACTCCCGCTTTAAAATGAAGCAAAAAATAAATAATAAGATAAATATGTTACGACTTTAAATAAAACATTTGTGTTCTAACTTATTCCGAAAAAATACAAGTAATCGTTACGAAAGCTGTAAGTTTACATGTGTAATTTTATGTTTCGTTTATTTTTATTTTTTACTTAAGCACATAATATGAGATAAGAAAATTGGTTTGAAATGTATCAGATAAAGCTGACATAGGGATTAAAGGTTTTAGTATTTGTGTTTATGGTATAAACCGACGTTTATTTTGTCCTCAAACAGACGATTAATGGTTTTTGTGTGTTTGTTTACATTAAAAAAAAAAATATTGCATCGAGAGCTTTTTCAACAGCGGTTTGTTTGATTTTAATAACGCCCGCATACATTTTTGCAATAACAATAATAACAATAAATATTTATGGTGGTTTTTTTTATTGACTTTTATTTTTAAACGTAACGCGATAAAATTGTTTGTTAAATCGTTACCCATATGGGAATGGGTTTAATGGCGGTTAGCCTAAGTGAATTTTTTAATGGTTTATTACTATTATTTTAATAATGTTTGTGTGCATTTTTTGCTGTCACATTCATATTTATTGCAAATATCGGTTACTTACCATATATATATGTTTAAACATCATACACATACATAAAGTGAAATACAACAAAACCAACGAACATGTGCAACATTGTAGCCTCAACGTGTTTGGTTGATAGGAAGTGGCAGATCTTATTTATCTAGCACAAAATAACTGAAACTTTGTGTAAATTATTATAATTGCCGTAGATTGTTCGTTTGATTGTATAATTTGTTAGTGTAATCAGTTGTGTACTTTTGTAAAGGGTGTCTCAGCAAGAGCGCCGGATTTAATTATGCCACCAAAACCTTTTTGTTAATACGAGTTGTTCGGTGATTTTTTTATGACAGGTGTCACGTACAGAACACGCAATTTAACTATGTGGAGAAGTATTCAAACAAACAACGTTTAATTATTGTAAAAACAAATTACAAAAATGGTGAAAGTTTTGCAAAAACAGTTCGCTAGTTACGTCAAGTTTTCGGTGCGGCAAATTTGACACCAAATTTACGCTGATGGATCAGAAGATCAGTGTTCGTCAACGTCCTTGTCGGTCACTCGAAAATATAGCCACAGTAAGGGAGTCATCTGTGGTCGAGAATCCAGGCACTTCTATTCCTTCCAGGAAACCAATTTTGGTAAAAGACGCGTAAAAGGTTCAATTGGTGCAAGAAATCAAGCCAAGGGACACGTATGTGAAGATAGTCCGAAAACAAGCCCGAAAAAAGACTTTTCATAAAAAGGTGGGTATCCTCACTAAATTAACCAAAATGCCTTTTAGGCCGAAAAATAAAAATAATTTACCTTCAGACCATACTCTACCCCGAAAAATGTATGTGAAGCTGGCCGGAAAAACAAGCCCGAAAAACACCTTTTCAATGTTGGTGTGTTTCTTTGCTAATTTCAATACCATCCGGAAAAAATATCATAATTGTGTGGAAAACGCATAGATAATCCCGAAATAATTTGTTCATCTATATTATATACGAAATTTGTATTCGTTACTATGAGAAAGCTAAAACTATACCGAAAAGTTACTAAATTGGTAATGCCATATTATACAGATATCAATTGTAATATTTAAAAAAATTGTGTTACAATGTAAATCATGGCGGAAAATCATATTAGTTGCATACAGCGATTACATATCAGCACGATTACAAAAACCATGTAAACATCCATCGAGAATTTGGGCCTAAAAGTTAGCATACTTTGTGTCCAAAATAAACGCAGTCCAGTTCCAAATATTTAATATTAGAGCCTTAGCTTTATCCATGTGTTACTATGGTTGTATTGAACTTTTTGCCATTTTATGTCAAAAATCAGTTAAATTACAAATTTAATTGCTGGAATCCACGAGATATGGAGATATCCCCCTCGAGATTATTTGCTCAAAAGTTAGGCCCATCCATCTCAAACGCCAATAGGTCAAGTTTGAACGGTGAATATAAAAGTCTGATCTAATACAAAATCTCAGCGTAGTTTTCATGTCTAAAATGGGTTAAATTTGCAATTAGGAAAATCGGCTAAATCCAACATTTAATTGCTGGAATCCAGAAAATGTCCCCCTCGAGATTATTTGCTCAAAAGTTAGGTCTATCCATCTCAGATATAACGCCAATAGGTCAAAGCTGAACGGTGATTGTTAAGGTCTGATCTGAAGCAAAATCTCAGCGTAGTTTTTATGTCTAAAATGGGTTAAATTTACAATTTGAAAAATCGGTTAAATTCAACATTTAATTGCTTGAATCCAGGAGATATCCTACTCGATATTATTTGCTCAAAAGTTAGGTCTATTCATCTCACATAGATGAATGGCAATAGATCAAGGCTGAATGGTGAATGTGAAGGTCTGATCTGAAGCAAAATCTCAGCACAGGTTTCATATCTGGAATGTAACAGATATAACTCCAATAGGTCAAGGCTGAACGATGATTGTTAAGGTCTGATCTGAAGCAAAATCTCAGCGTAGTTTTCATGTCTAAAATGGGTTAAATTTACAATTTAGAAAATCGGTTAAATTGCTGGAATTCAGAAGATATCCCCATGGAGATTGTTTACTCAAAAGTTAGGTCTATTAATCTTAGATATAACGCCAATAGCTGAAGTCTAAGCGGTGAATATAAAAGTATTTATCTAAGGGGAGACTTGGCTGAGATTTTGTTTTAGATCAGACTTTTATATTCACCGTTCAGACTTGACCTATTGGCGTTTGAGATGGATGGACCTAACTTTTGAGCAAATAATCTCGAGGGGGATATCTCCATATCTCGTGGATTCCAGCAATTAAATTTTTAATTTAACTGATTTTTGACATAAAATGGAAAAGTTCAATGCAACCATAGTAACACATGGATAAAGATAAAGCTCTAATATTAAATATTTGGAACTGGAATGCGTTTATTTTGGACACAAAGTATGCTAACTTTTAGGCCCAAATTCTCGATGGATGTTTACATGGTTTTTGTAATCGTGCTGATATGTAATCGCTGTGTGCAACTAATACGATTTTCCTCCAGGATTTACATTGTAACACAATTTTTTTAAATATTACAAATGTTATCTGTACAATCTGGCCAATTTAGTAACTTTTCGGGATAATTTTAGCTTTCTCATATTAATTTATACAAATTTCGCAGATACATAAATGAAATAATTATTTCGGGGTTAGATATACGTTTTCCATACAATTATGATATTTCTTCGGGATGGTATTGAAATTAGCAAAGAAACGCACCAAAATTGAAAAGGTGTTTTGCTTGCCAGCTTCAAAATACATCCAATGGACCATTGGGTGTTGGAACATCATCAAATTCGACGGATACGTAAATAAGCAAAACTGTCGGATTTGGGGTACTGAAAATTTTCGTGTGATACTCAAACAACCAATGCATCCACCGCGAGTAACTGTTTGGTGTGCATTTTGGGCTGGCGGAGTAATTGGGCCATATTTCTTTGAAAATGCGGCTGGAAATGCGCTAGCTGTTAATGGAGTGCGGTATTGCGAAATGTTAACGCAGTTTTGTAATTGGTGTGGAGTTCATGTTTTATATCAGAACTGTTTTTCTATATGTTCAAATAAAAATGTTTGCTTAGTTCTAAAATAAATCTGTTTTTCTTTAAAATTAAATCCGGCGGTCTTGCTGAGACACCCTTTATATAAATAGAATAATTAGAACAAATAAATCAGTTCTTTTACAAAACATCCAAGTCTCGTCATTTAATTGGAAATATAGTGGTCTAAGCCCCCACCCGAGGTAAGCGCATTATTCCTAATTAAAACATTGAGAGTAAATCAGCTAATTACCCGGCCGGACAAACAATATATGAAAGTCCTTTATGAGGAATTGCTATACATGATTGTTACTCAAAATTTGAAGTATATACTTTTACCTGTTCTTAGCCTTTAACGCGTTGTTTGGCCTGTTCTAGAGCATATACCAGTAAAGATATGGTTCTAAATATGATTTTTAAAAACTTAATATAATGGGTTTTCCAATGTGAGTGATATGATCCAAACTTTTCTCGCAATAATTCAATTGTTGCACTTTCTGTGTGGCACGTAGCCCCGTCTTGTTGGAACCAAATGTTGTCAAGATCAGCTTCTTCCAATTTCGGCTATACAAAGTTGGTTATCATCGATCTATACTGATCTCCATTGACAGTAACGGTGTTACCAGCTTGAATAATTTGTGGATTTTCTTCGCACCAGAATCGACAGTTTTGTTTATTTACCGCACCACTCAGATAAAAATGAGCCTCAACGGAGAAGATGATTTTCTTAAAAAAATCGTTATCGTTTGTAATTGCAATTTGTAAACGTTGTTCTTGCGTATATCTCACCATGATGAAATTGTAAACATTACTGAATACAATGAAACAAAAAATGACAGATCATGACATATTACAAATGGCCGAAACGTCACTTAAAAATCATATAATTTTTATTGGAAAACCCTATACAAAAAAGAAAAACAAAATGCATATAGTGCCATTGTTGATTAATTGGTGTCGGCTCCAGGACCTGTTTTATAGTACGATTTTGGGAACATAGAACGTATCTTAGCAATTATATCGAAATTGTACAGATCATTTTTGATCTCGACATTCAGACGAATCAGGAACATTTCTCTATACTTAATAAGAGAATCATACGTATTAGCGCCAAGCCGCGGTTTCAAAAGTGGCGACAGTTATAATCAGCGCTTTGTAAATAATTTGGTTTTGTGCGATATATTGCAAAATTTTAATTTTAGAGTCGAAAACTCGATAACCTGCTATAATTCGCGATGTTCAGCAGTGCCCGAATTATAACATTTGCCATCGATCTCATAAGTACTCGTGTTTAAACCCGTTCATCTTTTCGTATTGTTTTGTCGTTTATTAAAAAATCAGCTGAACTTATTTAAGGGACATGATGTGACGACCTGGGATGCATAGGTCTTGCGCGTAACCTAATATTTGGCTAAATGTGTAATATAAGCTGTGCTACGTTAAGCTGGCGAATGACATATTCTGACATATTAAAAAATAATTTAAATCCAGTTGAAAAATTAAAAGCTCACTGAAGGGTAAATAACTGTCTCATTAAAATATTTTTTGGTCCGTAGGTACGTTTTCGACAAAGAATTAGACTTTTAAATTTCAAAGCTAACATAATCCAAATTTAAAATCAGAAAAAACCGAAATTAGAACCATTGTTGGGTATTTGTAAAAATCGTTTTTACATTTTGTTTGTAGTATTAGAAATGTTTGTTTATAGGGTTCGTTTGTGGTGAAACGTACAGTTATAAAATATAGCTGTGGTGTAAAACAAAAATATTTCGGTTCCAGGTGCCCGCAACGAAATTATATTACAAACTCAGCAAAAATCGTTGATAACTTGAAATCTGCAGAAAATGCTTAACACTTAATGAAGATAAACTCCATACTATCCTCAAAGAGCGAATATTAGTTTATACTGGGCCAATAACACTATACCGAGAAGTTGGCAATGTCAAAGTTTATACTAACATATCGCTCTTTGAGAACTGCATGGAGTTTACCACACATACCTCTTTTGTGTCGATGAGTAAAATCGCCAATTTTCTTAAAGTAGCATGCGAATTTAGATCAGATAATGATTTCATGTTCATTATTATCCGTTTTGTCGAGATATACGCCTATTTAGATAATATGAGAGCCCGTGGAAGTTACTCGCCCTCCGTGTTAAATAACGTTAGATCCAATTGGAGAGCCATTAGATAAGCTTAAATTTATTAGGGGATCGAGTTCGAGTTTCCACTCTCTAAGGAATATACACTGGATGTATTTAAACGAACCTCATTGCCAAGCACGTTGCGAAGAAAGCCGGAGCTGAAATTGTGAAGAAAATCAGGTTTTACTTTTCTCGAAACTTTTGTATTTTGGTATACAGGCTTTTATTGAAAAATATCACAAGACACAATTTGGTGATGTTAATCATCGTAAAATATTTACGTTTTCCTCTCTATTTCATGAATACCATGTGGGGTTGTCAAACACAAGTAATTAATTAGTACAGTACGTATGAATCTATTTAAACTAAATTCTGGAAATTGTTCTTTTTTCCAGATAATCGTTGCGGCGATTTAGTACATAATATTTGCAAACTAGTCCTGGCCAATGAACTAAAATAGGTTAAACGTTCTGTCAACTACTAATCTCAAGTGGATTTTAATTCAAAATTGGTAGAAGTTTCATAGATCGTTAAATGCTTTTAAGGGGCTCTTATTAAATTTAATACGAAAAATACATTTAAATTCGATTTTTACCCAATAATAGTTTACTATCTGAACGATAAATGCTAAATCTAGTTTTGGTCTAGTTTAGTCTATCTTTTGCGATTATTTTACTTATTGGTAGACCAGTTCCGCCGAATCTAGTAGTAGTTGGCTCCACACTACAAGTCGTTTAAGACACACACAGCAAGCGATACTAATCCTCAAAGACTGGTAATTTAATAGTCCTCACTTCGGGCGGACTTCTATAAAGGATGTCGATAGAATGATATCGATCAACTCTCTGTTTGACAATCAAGCCACACAATTGTACTGTAAACAAGTTCGGGATTATCAGAATAAGTACGAACCACTTGCCCTGAAATACGAGCCAGGTACCGATTGTCGAGGTTAGTAACTCACGCACTCAAGACAACAGGTCAAAATAGGCTTTGCTTAAAATGCGTGATATAAAATGCTTGATATTTCAAATTAACATATCCAGTTATAGTTTGTGAAATAAAGCTGTTTACCCAGAACAGAATGGTGTGGAAATTGTACCTTCAGATATTCGTTGTGTAACTTACCACAAACATCAAACGGAGAAAAATTTAAACCGGATTTTAGAACGATTAGTTTGGTGGTGTTTCCCTATAGTTATCTCCGCAACAACGAGAATAAGTGTTAGGACACTTTGTTATAGGAAATTATGAATTGTATACCAAAGCTCGACGATCTTCTGTGTCTCACAATTTTTAGCTGTAATTAATTTTTTCATTCTTTCCTTTACATAATGAAAAAACTAAGCTTATGTTATTTACATGTAATTTACTTGTAAACAACGTGTAAATTATATCGTGTAATTTATGTGCTCAACAGTGATTAGAATGCAAAACAAAATTTATTGCCATACAAATAATTTATAGCTTATGGGCTAAATAAATTACCACTACAATTTGTTGGCTCCACTCGTTCTTGAACAAGCTTTGGGTAATTTCATATAATGATATGTGTGAGGCTTCACTCAACCCGCCCTGTTGGTGTTTTTGTACGAAATTTCGGATTCCATTCGTAATAATTGAATCAAAAATCGACTAAACTTGCAAGCTCAGTATGGGCTAATAAAATTCCTATTAAAAAATTTGGGATTCACTCGTTCTTGGTCAAGCTTTGGGTTATTTCAAATGATAGTATGTGTAAGGCTTCACTCAACCCGCCCCTGTTGGTGGTTTTTGTACGAGATTTCCGATTTCCTTCGTAATAATTGAATCAAAGATCGAATAACTTTGAAATATGGGCTAATAAAATTCCTATTAAATATTTTGGGATTCACCCGTATTTGGTCAAGCTTTGGGTTATTTCAAATAATAGTATGTGTGAGGCTTCACTCAACCCGCCCCTGTTGGTGGTTTTTGTACGAGATTTCCGATTTCCTTCGTAATAATTGAATCAAAGATCGAATAACTTTGAAATATGGGCTAATAAAATTCCTATTAAATATTTTGGGATTCACCCGTATTTGGTCAAGCTTTGGGTTATTTCAAATAATAGTATGTGTGAGGCTTCACTCAACCCGCCCCTGTTGGTGGTTTTTGTAAGAAATTTCGGATTCCATTCGTAATAATTGAATCAAAGACCTACTAACCTTGCAAGCTCAATATGGGCTAATAAAATTCCCATTAAATATTTTAGGTTTCACCCGTACTTGGTCAAGCTTTGGATTATTTCAAATAATAGTATGTGTGAGGCTTCACTCAACCCGCCCCTGTTGGTGGTTTTTGTACGAGATTTCCGATTTCCTTCGTAATAATTGAATCAAAGATCGAGTAACTTTGAAAGCTCAATATGGGCTAATAAAATTCCTATTAAATATTTTGGGATTCACCCGTATTTGGTCAAGCTTTGAGTTATTTCAAATAATAGTATGTGTGAGGCTTCACTCAACCCGCCCCTGTTGGTGTTTTTTGTAAGAAATTTCGGATTCCATTCGTAATAATTGAATCAAAGATCGAATAACTTTGAAATATGGGCTAATAAAATTCCTATTAAATATTTTGGGATTCACCCGTATTTGGTCAAGCTTTGGGTTATTTCAAATAATAGTATGTGTGAGGCTTCACTCAACCCGCCCCTGTTGGTGTTTTTTGTAAGAAATTTCGGATTCCATTCGTAATAATTGAATCAAAGACCTACTAACCTTGCAAGCTCAGTATGGGCTAATAAAATTCCCATTAAAAATTTGCGATTCACCCGTACTTGGTCAAGCTTTGGGTTATTTCAAATAATAGTATGTGTGAGGCTTCACTCAACCCGCCCCTGTTGGTGGTTTTTGTACGAGATTTCCGATTTCTTTCGTAATAATTGAATCAAAAATCGAATAACTTTGAAAGCTCAATATGGGCTAATAAAATTCCCATTAAATATTTTGGGTTTCACCCGTTCTTGGTCAAGCTTTGGGTTATTTCAAATAATGGTATGTGTGAGGCTTCACTCAACCCGCCCCTGTTGGTGTTTTTTGTAAGAAATTTCGGATTCCATTCGTAATAATTGAATCAAAAATCGACTAACCTTTAATGCTCAATATGGGCTAAAAAAAATTCCCATTAACAATTTTGGGTTTCACTCAGTCTTGGCCAGCTTTGGGTTATTTCAAATAATGGTATATGTCTGGCTTCACTCAACCCGCCCCTGTTGATGTTCTTTGTACGAAATTTTAGATTTATTTATGTATTTAGTCTACCTACAATTAGCTGTATATTTTCCAATTAGTTCATAATCATATTGTGATACGGGGGCTGTTAACGTTTTCTAAAGATAACTGAACCCATCGTTATAGTTGAAACGGATGGAGCCTAATCTTATTTAATAGAGCATTTAATTACCTTCGTTTCTCAAGGTTCTTAAAAAGCATGCATTCTGACCTGTAAAAGAATGACAATCACAGTTGATAAAATTTGTAAACTATTTGCAATTATATTAACACATGCAATCCTCCAAATCTTAAACTATGGCTAAAGCATCGGGAGAGTATAAGATGAACTAAGTTGACAAATCCCGAAATTTGAAATTAATTCCGATGGCAATATTTTCAACAAAGCCCTGATATTGTCCGAAGATGAATATTTAGAGAAAAAGGTCAAGACGCATTTACCCTAGAAACTGAAACTAACACCGACGAATAAATTCCACGCAACAAACCAATACTACTTCATTGTCAAAAATTGGAGTATGACATTCTAATGAGAATTAAAATTCCACAACACGGCGTAAAATTTCTGGACACACCTGGCGTGTACAGCCAACAATTGTTTATCAACTTAATCCTCAGTGGTAAAATTTTGCTGCCGTCTGAATATGGCGCATCGTATGTTCAAATGTAAAGAGGGCATGTTACAGGTAAATAATATTTTACCCAAAATACACATGAGACCAGCGTTAGCCATGAGATGACTCAATTTAAGTTAAGCTGCCGGATGTTGGATTTCAATGATACGTTAAAACGAATTCGAGTTACTCTGCGTCCTACAGCTCAATAGATGTCTGTATGGAAACGTTGAATACGTATATTTTCGTTTTGTTTTCTAATATCTACTTGTAATAGTGAAGGTGTGATCGGTTGTAGGTCGGTTTCAACGATAACCACATTGATTGATGATTCTGAACACGAAAAAGGTTTGAATCCTATTAAACTTATGACACACATTATATCTATTTAAGAGTCCCATCCATCTTAATTCATCGCACTCGCGCTCAAGTTTGGACATCTTATTATGCGTGGATCTTGTTCGATGTCATCGCGACAAGGCAGTTGAGCTCTTCCTCTAGGACGCACATTGGCTGGTTGTTGTTGGAACAATTTTCATTGTTGGGTACATTCACCAACGTCGCCATGCCATCTAACTCGATTGAATCTGATAACTCCGATGATATTGCTGCTTCCAAAAGGTTGTTTTTAAAAGTTGTAGATATCAAACTTCTGTCATTAGTGGTCAAGCTGCTTCTTCCGAAAGCGTCACAAGTATCATGAGTTCTTTATAAATAAATTGTTAGCTTGCACGGCTGCGTGAGAAATCGGAATAGGGAGAGATTGCAATAACCTTGATTGGTCGTAGAAAATTCGGTGTCCGGCAGCAATTCCAGCTAATATTTCTGCCTTTAAAACATTTGGCGATGGTATTACTGACCAAAGGTATTTAAAGTTAACTACTCTTTCAAAATTATGCTCGCCGATTCCGATATTTCCCATGGAGGAACTCTAAGGCTTGTTTATAAGATTTAAGTTATGCTGCTATTAATTTCCAAATCAAGCCTTCCTGCGTAGCAAATGTGCTTTTTGAACTGTCCTTAATGTCGACAAGCTAAAGAAACACAATGCCAACGGTATTTCATAGTATTTGGCCAGATTTATTAAATACCAGCAGTTGCTCACAACATCGTTCGCTTGGTTTTGAATTGAATGCGATTATGCCACACTTGCAGCGGCTGTCTCTGTGTTTTGTTCGAATAGCATTTTTCCACTTAAAACTCTATTGTACATCATCTTTTTCACTAAAAAGTCTGGTACCGTTGCAAAGTCGTGGTGGATTGATGTTTCGGTGAAGAATGGTAGGCACGCCAAGTTTTAATTTTAGGCGTGCGGCGGTATTCCTGTCAAATCAGGAAAATTCAAGAATTTAGTTGAATAACTACCAATTCGTCTTTATTCATTACGTTTTGAATGATGAAATTGTTGGCATTGACATCGTTGTTTTTGGCTGGCCTGAGCCACTGTTGACTTTTGTAAATCTGTGCGATATTTGGGAAAACTTAGTGAATCGTTTCGTCTGTTGTTACTGTGATTTTACAGAAGTTTGTTGACAATATGATGATACATTGCGTGGATTTACCGATTGGAAAACTTTGTCGAAAATCACCAGATAATAATATGAGTGCTTTATCGAAGAGCTGTTCATTTCCTCTCAAACCATTTTGTGTGCGATGCAGCGCTTCCAATGCGTTTTTCTGCCACATAGTATCGTCCCATAGTTCGTAAAACCCATTCCGGAAGTTTTTTGCGTGTTCAACAGCAATTTCAGCGTTCAATGTGCTGTTGGACTACTATCCAAAAGAGTTGCCGAAATATCAGATGATGCGCTCGGGAGTGCATTATATTTACGTGATGGTATAGTTGCCAAGATAACTGATATGTGAAAAGTTTTGCCTTTGTCTCCAAGCGCATATTCTAATATCCAAGCTGTTACTTCGGCTTGTGATTGCATGCATAATTCTGTCATATCCTAACCGTTCGTCTGAAACCAATTTGTGTTGTTCGTTGCAAATCAAGAAAGAAAATATTAATTGCATATCGAATCGGCCCAGCGATATAAAAATGAACCAGTGCTATGTTAGCGATTGCCCAGCATATGTCTTCAATCGAAACGAATGCCTCAAATTGGGAAACATTTTGCAGCGTGCATATGAGCGCGGCCTTCTAATTCTCCGGTAGCTTTTCTTTGTTCCAAATAGAGATGATGCGATTACATAAATTTGATGAGAAAGCGGCGCTACAAATTAAATCAATTCTGCAATGATTCCGACGTAACCTGGTCTCACCATTTTTGAATCGAATAATAGCTCTACTTCCTCCACTGTGGGATATTCGATAAAGAACTCATCATCCTCAGCCACTTCATTATTCCGACATAATATACATATTAGATGTTGATTGATATTAGAAGCTGATGGTTTTAACGAACTTTCTCTGAGATATTCTGTTAGAGTGCTTCTAGAGTTGTGAACCAACCATTGTTTGTGAAACCTTTTTTTATTTGCAAAGGCCAGGCAGCACTGATCATTGAACCAATTGCGGATTGTCGGTTGTCTTCATTCGAATTATTTTGCGCCGTGGTAGTTTCAACTGACTGCATAGCCAGCCACAGATCCGGAATATTAATTGGAGATTCTTCGTTATTACTTCGCGGTCTTGATTGTTAGAGATTGCCAACTGCAGTGATGCTTGATGTTTTAAAGCATCAATATTCGATCGAAAACTTTTTTGTTTGTGTATTGAATGTAACCGATAGTTTGCACTTATATTTTAAAACGACAAGCAAATGATTGCTGCCCATGTTTGTACCTCTTTGAGATCTAATGCCAGATATGCAGGGGTCAAACTCTTAGAGATTGCGATTTTCTCCGTTCTTCCATTATTCGATCACGACGCTACTTTGTGGATTCTCTTTCGAAGTAAACACGTTCATGATACAACTAAAGAGTACATTGTAGCCAGTTCAATTACCCGATTGCCGTTGTTGTTTCTGAGTTATTATTGCTAAGTAAAGTCACCAACGATAATTTTAATCGCGTTTAATCAGATTTTTGAGATCATCTGACTTATCTTCGGTAGGAGCATGTGCGTTAAAGATCGCAATGTTAAATTTCATACTGCAGAGTCTAACTGTATATGTATATCCGTATATTGATAAGGCAGAAGTCGATGATATGTTACTTCACGTGAATTAGAAACTCTACCCAAAATTCTCCTTCATTTTGATGACAGTATTAATCAATAGTGTAACCAACCATTGATGGTGTCGTGGATCCCACGCTTGCAGTTTAAATACGTGTAATATGTAATTCCTTGCCTGGTTTGAAATATTTTTTAGGTCATTACGTCTTGTTGTGAAAAATCCGATAGAGTAATTCGAGGCCTTTGTTAAGGGTTCATAACTTGGTTGTATTATGAAAGAAGGTTGTTAGCCGGCCCTCAACCAATTTGTTAAGTGTTTGGGAGACGAATTGTTTAATAATCTAAAGGCAAACTAAGTCCTGTATTAAATATATTTATACATGACAGAAGCGGCTTCTGCAGCCCCTAACCTTGAGAACAGGCGATAATTTAGTTTTAAATAATCTTGAATATATATCGAACTTCCTCTGCACGTCTCCACTTAAACCACCTAATTCATTTTGAGTTACCCAAAGAGCATCGCGACTAGGTATGAATCTAAAAATGTAAATTGTGATATTTACATCATGATAAAGTAAGGAGATTTAAATACTAGTCCTTTTTATCACTTTTATGGTCCGGTTTTATGCTTTTTAGTAGAATGATTGAATATATCAAAGAGCAAGACTTTAACTAGTCAAATATAGTTTCTACATAAACGGTTTCGGCAGAACCTACAAATTATAGCAAGCGTCCCATTTTCTTTAAATGGAAATTCGTTCGTTGACAATACACAAGAAAGATTCAAGGATTCAACATAAAACCATTTGTCCCCGCAAAATTGAACCAGATAATAATTTTAAATTGATTTATGCTCATTTTTGCTAGCGTGTACTAAATTTTCAGTTCCACTTAGTTTACATTGGATTCTGCTGACGTTTAAACATTAAGAAACACATTATGTACACACAATAATCTAGAAGACACCATTGACAACTTAGTATAATAAATCAAAAAATATGTCGTCTAATTTTGCGCCCGAGTTGCTTTGGACATAAATTTATTATTTTGTTGTGAAAACGAGACATTTATAAGAAGAATATTTTAATTACTTCTATAAATCTCGTCACGGCCTTGAAAATGATCTCCAACCAAATTATGAACTTTCAGTTCAGCCTTAACTGCTCTTCCCAAACAACTCGTGTTCGGTATTAACAGCGCAAAGTACTCATAATAATGAAATAAATCATATGAATGCCGTAAACAGTTCTAATGTGCAAAACAACAACTCACATAATAAAATTTTTCTTAACAGACGACATGTGAACACTTAAAAATCTGGAAATCTGTATAAATAAAAGCTTTCATCATAAAAATATTTCAGTTAAAATTGAAACGTGAATAACATTTGTTGGTGTGCTTCCAAATCAGAATTATAACAAAATGGACTCAGAGGAATACCATAATCTGCCGTGGCATCATAAGCTTGCCGTAAATGTGGTTCGAAGTAGGCAAGTGCCTCGACACATGGCCTACATTATGGATGGCAATCGTCGATTTGCCGAGAAAAATCACTTTGAGAAACAATCTGGCATTGCATTTGGATTTGAGCGTTTCGTACTAGTAATGAAGTGGTCATTACTACTCGGCGTGGAACAGATTACAGTGTACGCGTTAAGCATCGAAAATTTTAAGCGACCCCAAATTGAATTGGATTTTATTTATAATCTGATGGAAATTAAATTTCAATTGTTTATTGAAAATCTGGATTATTATTTAAGGCAAGGTGTCCGATTTAATGTAATCGGTGATATATCACTATTGCCGTCCAAATGTCACGAGCTTATAACAAAACTGACAACAGTAACAAAAGATTGTAACAGGATTCAAATCAATATTGCCCTATCGTATACGTCACGAGAAGAGATTTGTAGTACCATAAAATCGATAGTACGGAGTGTTGAAAATTCTGAAATTGATGTGAATGCAGTCGATGAATTATTTTTTACGAAGAGTTTGTATACGCGTGATAGTCCAGAAGTGGATCTTATGATTAGGACATCGGGTGAAACTCGGTTAAGTGATTTTCTAATGTGGCAGGTAATTTAATAAATTTAACAAATTTAGATTTGTACCTCTCTCAGTAATTATTTCGTGTTATATAGGCAGCATCGAGCAAATTGCTTTTCATAAGAACCTTGTGGCCAGAGATTACACTATTGGATATCATTTTTCAAATAATAAATTATCAACACACTGTATTACGTGAGCAAACAGTACACTTTCTGGACAAAATTGATATCGATTACGATATTTTATCACGAGTACAATCAGGTGTGCGCAAACTGATCAAGCAGACGCTGGTCAAGTTTAAACAAATGTTTATCTATCATAAAATAAATTTGGAGTACCGAGATAGTCAATGTCAATATAATACCAAGTCACGACATACAAACTGAACTGTTACCAATTAAGTTTCTCTGTTTTAAGTGCTAAGTGCCAATTTTTCATTTTGATTAATTAATTATTACATTAACAATAATTATATCATTAAATATAAATTTATAATCAAACTCTGTGAAAAGTTTGTTGAAATAGTGAGCCATAAATTATTTACTAAAAAGTCGTGAATAATGATAATGTGATTCGCGATAGTCACTGAATGACAGTGAATTCTACATATAGTAATATTACATTAATGCACAATCAGCTTTCTACCTAGGTCGACCCTAGATGTTCAGTTGAACATGCTGCGCGTGCCCATGAAGATCGCGGAAGGACGTATGGTGTGGCGCTTGAGACTGACCGATGTGTTTGACTTCTTTTCCAGAGAATGCATTCATTCAACATCATCAGGTTAATGATAACAGTACCGAATGTTAAATGAGTCATCGTGTAATGGTGAATATGATGACTGTTGATGGTTCTCTGATTTTTTTGAAGTTCAATTTGTTCTTCGAGCTCGTGGGTGTCTATTGTTGTATGCAGTGGTAGTAGAAATCGCTTTTTCCTGTCCTTGATGTAGTGTACCCCTCTCCCGATGGAGGATATTTGAAATGTTTCATTCTTAATGATGCCTCCCGGGCTAATGGAGATCATTCCAGTACCTTGAAGATTAAGTGGCATGAGATGTGATTCACAAATCAAGTCAAATGTAGCCTTTGATGATTTTGATTTTGTGGCAAACATCCATTGGTTTGATTCATGTAATGGCATCCAATGATTAAAAGGAGTAAGACTTCGCACGTTGCAACTGGAATGCAGGATATGTTTTCGTAATAGCATGTTTAATTCACAATCCCTCGGATATCGATAAGCACTGATTAAAAGTTTCTTTGTTGATTGGTGCATAATGTTCTCGGTGATGATCAAGCAACAGGTATTCGGATGATGGTACTATCAAAATTTGAAGATTTGTTATAGTTATGGGTACAGGTATGAGTGCAAACAATTGGTAGAAATGTATCTTCATTAACGAAATGTGGTTGCTGGTAATTTTGGATTCGTTTTTTTAATATATGACACAGCTTCATTAGATCTCCTTGATTCCTGCCAGCCATGCTGCTTTGGTAAGTACCTCCATTATACAAAATAAGAAGAAGCTTAATATATCCTTTCCAATGGAAGTTAGAGAGTTGGTAAGACAAAAACGACCGGCACGTAAAACCTGGCAAATAACTAGAACACCGAAGAACAAAACAATTCTTAACAATTTACGTAACAGTCTCAAATCTCTTCTTAAAGAAGTTAAGAATGCATCAATCAAGAGATATCTAGTTAGCCTAACCGATGGAAAAAATTCTGAATATTCTCTGTGAAAGGCGACGAAGGAACTCAAAAGACCCAAAATGCAAGTGCCTCCACTTAAAAAGGAGGATGGAACCTGGACAAGAGGTCCTAAAGAGAAGGCTGATGGCGTAGTATCTCGAGGATAGCTTCCAACCACTACCAAGGCAAACGGCCAATGGAAATATAATGTCAATCCAAAAGCTAGATGATTTTGATATACGCCCAGTAACTCTCAAAGAATTAAAAGAAGAAGTGAACAGCAACATGAATGTTAAAAACGCCCCAGGATATGACTTGATTACTTGCCAAATAATGGATTTCGACCAGATAAAGGATTTCGTAAGCTATTACACATAATCAATGCAAACTTTCGGTTAAAATATGATCCGTGGCAATGGAAAGTAGCAGAAGTAATCATGATAGCAAAACCTGATAAAGCACCTAACGACAAAAATCATGCAGGCCTCTTTCATTGCTGCCGATTATGTCAAAACTCTTTGAAAAATTATTACTTAAAAGACTTAAACCAATAATTGAGAACCGACAACTAATACCTCCACATCAATTTGCATTCAGGAAAAGCACTCCACAATTGAACAGGTGCATAGAATGATCAACGTTATTGAAATAACATTAGAACGCAAAAAGTATGCTCCAGCATATTTCTGGACGTCGCCCAAGCATAAAGTTTGGCACAGTGGACTGGAACTCAAGCTGCATATAGATCTGCCGAGGCAATTCTGTGCCATACTAAGATCCTATTTATCCAATAGACATTTTCGTGTGAAATGTGATGATTAATACTCCGAACTAAAGAAAATCTCTGCCGGTGTCCCACAGGGGAGTGCCTTAGGACCATTCCTGTAATCGTTATATACAAGGAATATTCCAACAACAGATGAAGAAACCATAGCCACCTTTGCAGATGACACAGCATTCTTGTCCATTGGAACTAATGTCGCTGATGCAACTAGCAAACTCCAGAAGATTACCAATGAGGTTTGTAACTGGACTAAGCGCTGGATAATCAAGCTTAATGAAACGAAATCCACGCATATTAACTTTACATATCAAAAGGCTTCCCATCTACCGATAGTAATTAACTCACGACCGGTTTCATATGCAAACAAAGCTAAATATCTTGGCATGACTCTCGATGCCAAGTTCAAGTGGAGAGAGCACCTCAAAACGAAAAAAGAAGAACTTAATATTAAGTTCAGAAAAATATATTGGCTCATAGGTAGAGGCTCTGAGCTTACAATATACAACAAGCTGCTGCTATATCGACCAATACTGAATCCGATATGGACCTACGGTATTCAACTCTGCGGATGTTGCCAAAATGACTCCAAACGTCAAAATGATACAGACTTTTCAAAACAAGATTCTCAGGGACTTCACAGGGACAACCCTTCACAAGGAATAAGGCGCCAGGAACATGGAAACTCCTATATTCGCCATATGATAGATATAACCCTGCCGTTGAATGAAGACTTCAAAAAACGAGATCACTTGACCTAGTAAACATACCAAATTAAAATTAGTATTTTAAATAGGTTGAATTAATTTTGGTTGACCATTGGGCTTCACCCCAACAAATCAGAATTGTTTAAGAAATGTAAAATTTGTAATAATTTGAAAGATAAATTGCTAGATGAGCACAATCTCAGTTGTAATTAATAAAGAAAAAAAATTATAAAATACCGATTTCTACCTTATTCCCAAATTTCGTTTATTTATCTCGATGTGTGCTTTTAAGGGTTAATTATATTTCTTCCATTAATCGCCTTTCAGTAGTTGGTAAAGGTCTAGAGAGCGCTGGTGTCTTTTGGTAATTGTTTGCGCAGACATATTGTGATGCATCGGTTTCTTCGCAACTCTTAGTTCCAATTTCATTTTAGAGAATATTGTTTGACTCCAACTCCTAGCATTTTTAATTGGCTTTTACATTTCATTAGTGGAATTTAAATTTTTTCACAGTTTGTTAGTGTACCTTTTGAAATGTTGCACCCCACTTTTTACACTCTTTGATCATTATGAAAAAACTAACGCCTTCTAAAATGTTTAAAAAGAGATGCTGCTGTTCTTTTGTCAATACCACGATGGAAACGGATGAATCCTTGTTTCTCTCATATACCTTATCTCTCTGTAAAATACCGGGACTCTGAAGAACAAATTCTAAAATTTTTGTACAATAAACTGTATTTTACAACACTTAAAAATTGTAGCCTAATGCATACTGTGGTTTAAAATTCACATAAAACCACCTATAATCTCTTACGTTGCTGAGATGATACTTTCGACTATACCAAATTGTTTACCAAAACAAATAAACTTCGCGTTCTGTTTTCATAATTTATTTTTGTTGCTTCCACTCTGCCAATTTTAAAATTTCAAATTTTTTGGCATATTTTTCTATACCGTACTCCAGCTTTTGCTGCTCTTGACTATACATTTTGAAGAACGAGAAGTTTTTGGATTACGAAACACTACTTAAGAAAAAGAACGATATACAGCAAGATGGTTTTTATTACACTACTTCATAAGTACAACGCTGATTTGTAGTATAAAAAAAATTAAGACAGCTTCGGTTATTTCCTTTGTCATTTTATATGCGCTCGGATTAAGACAAAGAACTAGAACATATAAGTTGTTTTGCTCAAGACTTTTTTACGTTTGTTTGCGTACCTACTTGCTTTGTACTATGTACCTGTTTAGTATAATTCAAGACGAAAAAATATTATGAAGATAAAAATTAATGGTAAAAAATTTTAACTTTTTAATTTAGACTAGAGCAAAAAAATGGTAAACCCCGAAAATATACTACTATTATTTCTTAAGACGTCATCACAGAAAAAAACAAAGACGAAACGAAAACTTTTAAGTTTTTAATTTAATATCCAACTGTAATTTTTTACTTTATATTACAAAAGAACATCAAATGTGTTTATGTTCGTGTTGTTTTTATCAGACACTCTGCACACATAGACCGAGTGTTGAAAGCTCTCTCGCTCTCTTCACATAATGTGTAACATAAAATAAAAGTTTTAATGTAAATAATAAAATTTATTAGTGAAAATTTTCAATAATTTTATTTTATTATATTTTCATTATATTTTGTTGTTGTTGTTGGTGCTGCGCTTGTTGCTAGTGGCTGGTGTCGGTTGCTACTTCGAAACCATAGAGTTTCATTTTTTACGATTATGTTATTAGCACATACTTGATAGAATGAAACTTTTCGGTTTTTTTCTTTTTAATTTACATTCACAATTTTTTTAGAGCTTGAAAATGTAATATTCTGTATAATAACCTTATGGTTCTTAAAATGGCATGTTTGGCTTTTTATTGATTCGGTTTTTATGGTTACAAAAAAATTGTAGAAGCTGGTAAAACTAAAAATTCAACATTCTTGTGTTTGGACACATTAACACGAAATTATTTGTCTTAGATTTCAAGTTGCGACTGAAAGACAAAATTATTTTATTGAACTTGAGTAACCTGTGGAATGGCATCGTCCGAAAATGGCTTGTTAACGTTTCGTGTTCATCGTATTTCGACACACATGGATTGAATTTAATTCACATGTCTCAAACAAATGTTAAAGCCATTTCAAATTTCTACAGAAATGTCAAATCTAAACTAAATTTCATTTACGAGGGAATGTTCGTCTACAAAAGTTGATGAATCACCTACATCAACTTTCCAAATCCGTTTTGGTATGTCAATTATACAACTTGCAGGATTTACTGCGGCGGGAGTTCATTCGATGTGCATTCGTTTCGCATTTAAAATTAATTGAATTATAGAATCCACCGGACAACTATGTTTATCGATCCGCAAAGAAGCTGCAATCCCACCAGCTGTCAAAATATTGATAATTGAACTTGTATAACACAAAATTAAGTATTTATAGTCTAAAATTTAAAAGAAGTGTTTTAATTATGGATACAGTAAGACTCTGTCTAAGTTTATACGATGAAAAAGAAAAGCGATCAGAAATATGTGCAATGACATATTCCAGTAATCAAACATCCAGTGAGATAAATATTTTTTACGTCTTTTATTACAACACAGTGATTAGATTTCTCAAAGAAAAAAATCCAGATTGTTAACTGGTAAATTCGTCTTCTCTTACACCGGAATTCAAATTGACGGCTGCTTCACGTTTTTTGGCTGAAAGTGGATACCAGAATGGTGTTGGCCAATATTGTTTCGGTGTTATGGTACAACCAACAGTCTCCGTCGTACTATATGAGGTATTTCAACTTTTGGAAGAAGCGTTATGTGAAAAATGGATATCGTTAAAGCTGAGCGAGGAAGAAAAAACCGAAGAAGTGCTATATTTACTTGCCAAAAGCAAAATCCCAGGTATCGTTATGCCAACGGGTAATAATACGCACCTATTTTACAATGGTAAAAGATTTTATGATAGTAAGTAGTAGCATCCATTATTTATTACTTCTTGCTGTAAAAAATAATTTATTTTTAAGATCTGTGACCATAAACAAAGGATTCGGTGCGTGCATGCTACATATGCATCATTTGGTGCAACAGCGATTGTTGAGATTACTTGGTAAAGATGCATTTTCTTCTTACAAATTAATTTTATTGCTAAATATTTAATTTATTTTAAAAAGCGACACTAGGCACCCACTGGTACCTTGGCTTATTTCATCGTTTAGAAGTGCCGGAGTTAATACACGTGAAAGCAAATTTGACAAAAGCCACAGTGCGGGCCGTAATGTAATCGAGCGCACAATAGGTGTTTGGGAGAACTGGTGCAGATGCCTTCTTGGTGTAGCGCGAAGATTAATAATGTTACAGCCGCCGTTCATAATATTCGAATCCACTTCAATGTACCGGATTTCGAGGACCTATTTATTCAAAATCAATTCCAGGAGGAGGTAGAAGTATCTGATCACGGTAATGTACAGTCGCAAGAAGGACGAAGATTTTTTATAGAGGCGAACGAATTTCGAAATCAAGTTTATTTGGTTCATTTGGAACTTACTTCTTAAAAAAATAAAATTATTCAGCTTTAAATTGGTTGGTTTATCACAAATACATCGTCTATCACTACTTTCTAATTCTAGAGCCAAGTGCTCCATTCTTTCATTATGCCGTTTATTTTCAATTAGTTGGGCCTGCAAAATGACTTTTGTTTGTTTTTGACGTTCACACAATGTATCGATAGCCCTGTATATTTTTTTTGATTCGCGTTGGCTTCCACCGACCGCCCATTATTTTTCATAAATATTGCAAAGTCGTCATACAATTTTTGCTGGATGTTTATTTCCTTTTCCAATAGATGCAATGTTTTTGGTCCTTTGGTTCTTGGGGCGGTAAGAGTTTTAATTTTAATGACGGCCGTTTCATTTAATAATGACGCCGATTCATCTATTTCTGTAGTCAAACTCTCTAAACTGTTTTCATCTACCAGATTTGCAATGTTAATCTCGGTAAGTGTTCGCTTCGCTTACGCGGGACGCCGAAACTTTTTGTATTTGCGACACCATCAACACAATCCCGAATACAAACTAATCGAATCACTTCCTTCTCTAAACGTGTGAAATCCACTTGGGCGTTGACACCGCTACCAATAGTATTAAATTGTCGTTTGTAACGCGCCAATTATTTGCGCAAAGAGGATTTATGATCACTCCAAACCTAAAATCGCAAATAAATAAATTTAAATATTTCTAGTTAACTTAAGCACATAACTTAACCTTCTTGCACTCTGCTGTTTCCTTAATAGGTAGTTCCAGTGCATTTAATTCATTCTATAGTTTTTGCCAAAACTGTACAACTGTATCTATATCAGTTTTCATCATGGCCAGAAATTTATTATCATGGCCATGAGTACTGTCAAATTATTGGTCTAAGTTACCCTCAAAAATGCTAGTGAGTCAAGGAAGTGTCCATATTTTGGTCAAAAGCATGGATTCCAGTGAAAAAAGAACAACATTCCATTGAAAAATTGGGAACATTTCATGATGAGTGGAATAATCTCCTAAAGAATAAAAATAAATCTTCAAAAGTTTACGGTGAAAGAGAAATTGCCTTTAATAGTAAACTGGATGATATTTCCGATATCGCACATACCAATGCTTTGTCCTTGATGACCAGTGAAGACGACAAGCGATTCCCCTTGTCATAGCGTGGGAAAGGGCGTCTCGGATATTTGACTGAAGCCAGACAATATGAAAAAGAAAAGCGGTAATCGGAACGTATGGAGGCAGAAAAAACGTCGTAAACGAAGATATCTTGAAGAAAAACTTAAATCAATTCCAATAGAACCACAAGCATTATTATCCATGTAACGACACGCGCTTCGAAAATATTTATTTGCCCATGCTAAGTGCAGAAGGAGCCTCTAGAGGAAGTAAATGTTTTTTACTCCTAGAATATTGTCAGATTTGGATAAGTGGAAGATTACCGATCATGCAGCAAAGCTAAATGCATCAGTACCGTTGCCGAAAGTCTTGGAAACTAATAGAGTAGAAATAGCAGCATCAGTTAAATCGACTTTCCAGTTTACAACAGGCGTAGTATATTGGGATGGCAAATTACTTCTGGAGTTATCTGGAACGGAGGCCGTGAATCGTTTGCTGGTGATTATTTTCTATATAGGTAGAGAACAATTATTGGGCGCTCCCAATATTTCAAGAGCAACTGGTTTGGAAATGGCGGAAGCTATTTACCAAAGCTTAATCGATTGGCGAGTAGCTGATGATGATGTCGTGGCGGCTTGCTTCGATACAATATATTCAAATACTGGAAGATTAAATGGACCAGCTATTATTTTAGAGCATAAACTGTAACAAAGTTTATTATATCTTCCTTGTCTACATCACATATGGGAAATTACATTGCGCGCTGCAAGTGAATCAATAATATGCAATACATTAGAAGTAAATGTTTCGTTATTTGTGAGATTCAAGAATGACTGGAATTCCTTGAATAAGGATAATTTCAAAGCAGGCGTAGTTGATGCTAACGTTCATATAAATATATATATATATATATATATATATATATATATATATATATATATATATATATATATATATATATATATATATATATATATATATATATATATATAAGTTAACACGTGACATAAGTAGGTTCACACAGTTAAGTGAATATCATGTTGCTCGAGTTGCAATATTTCCATAAGCGCGTGTGAACACCATTTTCGCGACAATGCTGTCGTAGAGTAGAGTTAGTTGTAATCTAGTTCATAAAAAGTTAAGTTGTGTAAATTGTAATATGGGTGTTTTTTTAGCAGGTTTGAGAGGTTAGAGTGTGTAGCAGATTTGTGTAGGAACAAATTGGCAAAGGAACATGCTCGGGATGATTACAAAGAATTATTGGAAATCACTCAAATTTTTTGGGGCATTGTATCGAATGAAAATGTCCGTTTCCGTTTGTCAAGGCCTATGCATCGTGCTCGCTGGAAGTCCAAAGCCATTTTTATGTTTAAATTATTTATCTTGCACGAAGAATTTAAGTTAACAGCACAATACCAGAAGAATCTACGAGACATTTGCATTTTTGTTGTATGAGTTTATGTGAAAATTTGGTTCCATTGCACTAAAGCACCAAAGCTGGATTTGAACTATTTACGAGATATTTATTTCTACAATACACATGACGTTGGCGATGGCTGTACTAAATAAAATATATAATTTGACCCACGAAAGCAGCATATTCTCGTTTCGCGACGAAAACGTCACTTGTACAGAAAAAAGAAGAATGGTGCAACAGTTGGATATGATGACGGATGTAGAGGCCTAGTCTAGTAAGCGCGTTGTGTTCAAAATTGATTTTTTTATAGCAGCCTTTTGCTTAAATCTTGAATCTTTCCTTTCTTAGGAAACTCACAATGTGTTTTCAAATCTTACAAGCTAATTAAACGAGAAAAAGTTTTAAGTCTTAACCTATGTCAATTCATAATTTTAATCTGTACTATTTGGTTTGTTGTTTATATGAATTAGTTAGCTAGATCTAAGGGATCTTTTCTTTTAAGGCGCTGGTATCCATCATATTTCCCGAGCTAATGTGTTGGGATGTTGTTCTAACTTACTTTGAAATTCTCTGCTGTACTGCTGTATTGTATCTGCCACTGTGTCGATATTGATTTCACAGCGTATGTTTTTGTTACGTACTCGTATGTATCAGCATGCGTTTACCATTCTTCGTAGTATTTTTGATTGTACACGTTGCAGTTTTACAGTCTAGAATTAATTTAGAGTGTTTTCCGATTAATCAATTTATTTGATCATTTTTGATATTGATTTGTTGCCGCTTTGCTTCGATACGCTTCTTCCATGTCAATCTTCTATCTAGATGTAGACCTAGGTATTTAATGATGTTATTTAACTTCACCGGAGGGCAGGATTGTTTACTGAGAGTGAATGTAGTGTGTGCTGATTTCTGCTCGTTTGCTTTTATTCGCCATTTTGAAATCCAATTAGCAATTTCTTCTAAGTGTCCTTGCAGGACTCGTAATGCTATTTGATGCTTTTCATGTGTCGTTAATAATGCTGTATCATTTGCAAATGTTGGAACTGTTATAGGAAGTAGGATGGTCTGCTGTTTAAATTAGATATAATACTGGACCCAGTACCCTTCCTTGTGAAACCCCTGCGCGTATTTCATTTAAATTGGAAGATGCACTGTTATATTTGATAAGAATTTCCGATTTAGCAGGTAATTTTAAATTATCGCATGATAGTTTGATGGTAGCTGAGCCTTAATTTTATATACAAGGCTTTCATGCCATACTTTATCGATCTGATACGATCATATGCACTTATTCTGTCGTTCCATGATTTTCTCTAAATCCAAACTGGTGATCCGGTATAATACTGTGCTCTTGCAGAATTGGTTTAAACTTTATAAGCGGCATTTTTTGAAAGAGCTTTGACAGAGTTGGGAGTAAACTGATTGGACGATACAAGTCTACTTCTGTTTCATCTCTACCTGGTTTATGTATCATTATGATCTGTGAAATTTTCCAAGTTTCAGGAAAATACCCAGTTTTCATTACAGCATTGAAAATGTATGGAGGAAGTTCTATAAGTATTTTACCACTAATAAGATCATGACCAAGTGCCTTTTTGGGGTTTATATGTTCGCTGATCATAGTTTTTACTTCACGCCATTTATATTTAATTGTTATTGTCCATTATTTTCGTTCAGAGTAAATACTTTTACTAAATATTAGGCGAATACGTTTGCTTTTTCTGTATCGCTTCTTGCCCAGCTTTCATCGGGAAGGCGATCGGAGGACATGATTGCGTAGGCCGTTTCAGGTTTTTTGTGGCGTTTCACATTGAATAATCTCTTGCTTCTGATGCTGTAAGTTTTCTTAGATAGTATTGAATCCCCTCATTATGTTCTTTTGTTAGTGCTGCTTTCAGGTTTTTGATAGCGTTATTTAATTTTGATTTAAGTCCAGGTGATCTATGTAACTGCCATTGCCTGCGCAGTATGCGTTTGCCCTTTAAGATCTGTTGAATATTCTGTGATGCTTGGAGCATTTTCACTTTAGTAGAGCTGTTGCGTGTAGAATCGATTGCTCTAATGTCTTCGTTAGGTGTTGTACTGCTTCATCAATCTTAGATTTCGTTTTATGTGGGATCCTTAATGAGCACTCTCTTGTCACAGTAGATTTGAATTGTGACCTAATTGGTGTGTCGATTCGTTCAAAAAATATTTGATTCGGAATTTAAAACTTGTGTGATTTATGTTATTAAACCTGGGGAGTGGTCAGATGATAGTTCGTAGCATGTTTTGGCCGTACCATAAGTTCTAGTTATACTCTCTGTTACACAGAAGTCGAATATCTCGGTTTTTCTTCGGGAAGTTGAAAATTGATGATATGAAAACATTCATTACGAAAGAACTACCAGATTTTGTTACACCAAATACTGGTGATTTTTTTTAAACGATCAAGAATTCCACAGATTTCTTAAACAAAGATCCGGATATGTATCATCCTCAGGATGGTAATTTCAAGAACAGAATGAAGATTATCATTCAAATAAAAATCGTAAATGAGATCGTAGAACGCGGTGTTAAGTTAATACAAGATTTTAATAAGAAATTAACAAGAAATGAAGACGACATGCAATATTTACTGTAAGTCTATTTACCTATTTAGGGTGAGGAAAATTTTTAAATATTTTTTCTGTTCGTTTGAAAGTGAAAAATTGGCAAAAATACCGTTTTTATCGAACTTCGCGCTTAAGTCGCGACCTCTAAACCATCTTCGATCGAGCCAATATTTTTTCTGATTAGGTTTTTAGCATAACCTCACATTTCTAGGAGTGTTCCGTTGGATATTTGAACTTTCGAAAATAAGGTCCACCCTAAGTACACAATTAATAATTGATCAGGAATTAGCTAAATCTAGGATTTTTTTATTAATGGATCCATTTCAAAATCGAGAGCGTCATTTTCCTCACATTTATAACATTTGAACCCATGTTTTTTATTGGCAGTGGGCACATTTATATACATGTTGCGGTTAAAGTTCGAAATCGGTAACTGTGCGAAATTAAAACTTTATACCTATTCTACCGACATACTAAATACCCGTAGAACTATTTAGTAAATTTGGAACGATTTAGTTTGAGAAGGAAGGCATTCCTCGTGTGCCTATGACAAGTCCATCAGGTGAATCCTTTCGTGAATTCGTAATCCTTTCAATGATTTCGGATCATTAAAACATTTTTTCCAATTTTTATTGCACATTTAGGGATTGGGAAAACCCGAGGTTGCTTGTATGCTTCAGCTGTTTTAGTACAATTTAAAAAAAATGTATAGATTCCTGTGTAAAGGCGAACTTTATATACAGTAACACAGCAGAGTTATTAAATTGTCAATTCATATACTGCAATGGAAAACATCATCTTTACGCAATAATACGGATCAAACAGTTCAGTCTAATAAATTTCTAAATATCGCCAACGGCCCACTGGGTATTTCAAGCAATATACCTGCATCAGACAAATTCAATCTGATAAAAGCTCACAACACAATCAGTTGTGCAAAAAATCGTCGGATGGCAAAATTTCGTTGAATTTACTTTTGCGATTTTTCTTTCATATGAGCCGAAACAAAACTAAAATATATCTAAAAAATTGAAATAACGGCCGTTAAAATTAAGAATGAAGTATTCGTTAAGATAATATGTTCATGACAGGCGGCACATTGCACAGGGAGTTTTTTTTTAAAACCTATATCCGGATTTAGACTCGCGGACAGCGTAATGAATATTTATCAACATCATGAAAGTGCATTACACACTGACATTTTATTTGTTCTCTTTATGATATGCAATGGATTTAATTCGATTTTAACCATAAATACAAAGCGCCGGTTTCAGGGAAATTCCTGGTATGAAAGTTATAGGAGCTACCAGTGTACGAAAACAGTACACATTATCTTAAATATTGCTAAACAATACCAAGTATAGATAAAAAAAAAGTGTGAAATCGAGCAGAGTTAATAATTGATGATTGATAATGATAATTGTTTTAGGCCTTGTACTACTGCAACGGCTAGTAAACGGGAACTGTATCATAAAGCAAGTCCAGAAATAAACAGGATATACATACTTTAGCAATACACTCCTTTTAAAATCGTGACAATTGACACTAACAGTTTCAAAAATAAACTCTTTAACAGGTTAGTTTATATAAATGTCCAAAATTAGTATATTTTCGAAGGGAAAACTGAATTGCAACTTCTGAGGTATAAAAGCAAGAAATTGCTCATTTGTCCTATTAGAAATGCTACAACTGTAATATGTGATGTTCATCAGGGTTGGTTGAAACTAAATATTTACAATTGGTTTAAAATATTTTGAATTATTTTAAGCGTGTTAATCTCACTTTTGTTTTGTAAACATTTATTTTTACTTCTAAAATATTAATAAGCTCAAATTTAAACTGAACAACTATAAGATACGATTTTTAATTAATTAACGACTTTATTGTACCAATTCTCGACATTGTCTACTTAAAAATCAATTGCCTGCGCTATTTTCAACACCAACATTCGGCAAGAACACAACCCAATCCAGGATGGCCAAGGCCTGCTACGTGTAATGGGTCGGCTTCAGAATTCAAATTTGTAATCACATAACCAACCGCAAACAACCTATCATCCTAAACAAAAACAACGTAATTACGCTACGGATAATTAAGGACACCTGTAAAAACACATTGTATGGTGACACACAACTGACACTGGTAACAACTAATAAGCAGTTTACCATCATCAAGAGTACGGCCGGAAAAACCGTTCGCTAAAACGGGAATCGAATTTGTGAGGCTCATCCAACTAAGAACAACCAAATATTGAGGCAACAAATCCTACATGGGTCACATCGCCATATTCAAATACAAGCACCGACTACATCAAGATAGTGAGTAGCCTTACAAGGGAAGTACTCATAGCGGTCTACAAAAGATTCACCTTCAGATAAGAACTGTGCACGGGTATATTTTCCGACAATGGAATCTACTTTTTGGAGCAAACACCGTAACGAAATAAACTTATCGTGCAGCCTTGACAACATTACCCAACGATATAGAAGCCATACAACTCGCTGATGGAACAAGCTGTCACTTTATAGCTCCTCACACTCCACACTTTGGTGGTATATGCAAAACAGGAATAAATGAGTTAAAATTCCACCTCGAGAGAGTGATAGGAGAACTTACTCGTACATTCAAAAAGTTGTATACTCTCACCAATCAAATTGAAGCAGTTCCCATATTATCGGCCACTAACGCCACTTAGCAACGACGCCTCGGGTACAACAACGATAATACCAGGACACTTTCTGGTACAGCAAAAGATCAAAAACAAGATGGCATACGATTTCTGGAAACGCTGGTCGGCAGAATATCTTTACCAACCTCAGCAACAAGCCAAATTGAGAACCGTAAACCAAATCAAGTAGTGACCGACCTGATACTTATAATTTATAAAAGACATTTAACTAACGGTCCACGATATTGGGACGGGTTCCTGACGCTCATTGTTTTCACATCTAAGTGAGGTTACCAAGACGTTGGAAGTTTGGTTCCGAACTAATATAACTTGAATTCTTTAATTTAAAAAATTCGGTCATGTCATCAGACTGCATTGACCAAACTATAAAAATATTGAAACTACTTTGCACTTAAATACAAAGTATAATCTCAATGCCTTAGCGAATTATTAAGTTTCGCTACGCAATTGTCAACCTCTTCGTAACCTCGAATTTTATTGTATTTGACGCATACATGCGATTTCTATATGACATTTGGGTTATTCTGTGTGATAGCCAGATATTGTTTTTACATCCAGGTGAGGTTATCAAAACGTTGCAAGTTTGGTTTCGAACTAATAAAACTGAAATTCTTCAATCTAAAAAAATTCGGTCATCTCATCAGGCTGCATTGACCAAACTACAAAAATGTTGAAACTACTTTGCACTTACATACAAAGTATAATCTCAATGCCTTAGCGAATTATTAAGTTTCACTACGCAATTGTCAATCTCTTCGTAACCTCGAATTTTATTGTATTTAACTGCGATTTCTGTATGAAATTTGGGGTTTTCTGAGTGATAGCCAGATATTATTTTTCCATCCAGGTGAGGTTATCAAGAGGTTAGGAAGTTTGGTTTCGAACTAATGAAACTTGAATTCTTTAATTTAAAAAGTTTGGCCGACTGCTGTCACCAAACCACAAAAGTATTGAAAATACTTTGCATTTTCATTCAATGTCTAATCACAAATAATTACAAAATAAAATTGGATATACTTTGTATGTAAGTTCAAAGTATTTTCAATATTTTTGTAGTTTGGTAAATTAAAGAATTCAAGTTTCATTAGTTCGATATCAAATTACCATCGTCTTGGTAACCTCACCTAGAACGAATTTAATTAATTTTCTATTTAATTAAAATCTTACGTAAATTTTGAACACCAGTGTTTACAATAATCCGTGCTGGATATGTAAATCGGTTTTTGTAATTGCTGCAATTGGAAAATTCTCGTGTCCTGATTCTAGCGTGGACCGTGAAGTTTGTGTGTTAAAATCCAAATAAAACAGTCCAAGGTCCAAAATATGATGTTAATTGTTTGCCGCGTCCGAAGAGAGAGAGGTGTAGTGTTAAATTAACGGGGTGATATTCAGATGTCCAGGTAATGCGTTGGTGGATTTACAAAAACCGCACGTTTTATCTTAACTTTAATCACGTTTTTTCTTTTGGTGTTGATACACTAAAGGCACTTTCCAGAAGCGCGAATAATTTTTATTTTACAAACTTACATAATTTTGATATATGTGTTATAGTGATATTTACCTTGTGATATTCAAAATGATTAGTAAAAGGTGTTCAGTGTTATTGGCATGAATCTATCACAAGATAGAAGTCTCTTTACTTTACAAAGAAATAGATTGAAATGGGTTAAGCTTTAGCTACCGCTAAAGCCTACCAGTTTCACAGAATTTCCATTATCTGCCTGGTACTTCAAGCGGCATTGGTTCTCGCAACTCAGTTTTGTAGAAGAGCACGGTGTGGGTTTTGGGGTACCCAGAAAACAGCTTAGTTTACCGCAATGAATAAAACCGAATTACAAAAAGAAATGGGAAAGGATTGAATGATGCATCGGACCCCGAAATAGTGAACCAACCTATCAACCCATCGTTTGGGTGAAACCCGAGTGTGGTTGTATCGGTTATGTGTTTTTTCCAACATTTTACCCTAACCTAACTTAAATTTGCTTATATGCTCTAATGCCCTAATAACACTATTTTATTTTATTTAAAATCAATAAAAAAATACGAAAAAACCCAACTTTACTCGATCACAAAAAAAAAAAAATTATCCAACACACGTTGGTCTATCTAAATACTCACTGACTACCTACCAAAAAACTCCAAACGCAATTTTCTAATTTTTCATCAGAAAGTTGGTTGAGAGGGGGAAATAATATTTTTTTTTGTACTTAACTTGAAAATTCACTCTCAAGTCAAAAATGAATATCAATTACTGCGCGTGTAAAATATTTGCGTTATCGGTAAATTGACCACAACAACAAATGCAACATTTCCAATTTTTGCATCAGTCATTATCATTTACCTATGCTGCACATGTATACACGTTGATACCTTCATTGTAGCGCGCGTGCAGCCCAGGACATTTAAGGGCATCACAGACCTGTTATTGCTCAATCTCATATTGCTAGGTTCTTTTATATAAAGAAAATTCACATTTCAATTTGTGCATAAACGACATAATCAAATTACGTTCATGAACATATTTGAGTTCATTTAACCGGGGCACATAAAATATTCTAATGTGGATGAATTAGGTCATGCTCTTGGGAAATCAGTACTATTGGGATAGGTCAGTCCATCTAACTCGTTTTCAAACTGTGATCAATGGTTGGTTCTTGGAACCTATATTTCTCGAGTGTTATTTTTATTGCATTCTAGTCACAGCACACTACGTTGTATCGTCTGCTGGCAAAACTGCAGGTATTTTTCTTAGTTCTGCTCTCCAGGTATTTATTATCCACGTTTTCGATTAGGCTGACATATCCATTCTTACTCCATGATTTAATCGTGGTTTGATTTGAGGTATCCGCGGCTTACGTTTCTCACAAAGTCCTCTCGCTATTAGATCAGCTTTTATGAATATCGATTTCGGATGTCTTTTACTACTTGGCCAATACGTACGATATCATCTGCTTATTTATGGATTTGATCTAATTTATTGAATGTGTAGTTCGATGTTGTTGTCCGCGGTTTTCTTTACCACGCAATCGGATACCACATATGCCCGATGACATTTGAACAATTTCGGTTTCCTTTGTATGTTGCTTGCTGGCGAGGTCGGCACACCAAAAATCTACTAATTTATGCACCAAATTATAAGACCAAAAACATTGTTTATCCCCTAGCATTACGGTAAAAAATACATTAATTTTTCATTTTAGATAACAAATATATGTTCTTTATTGTGGGCGCAGCAACGCGCGCCGAGTACAGCTAGTTACTTAATAAGCACACTAAAATATTCTATAATAAATCAAGCATTTTCAATCTGTGGTTGGAACTCCAGTTACATTTTCCATTTAAATTGAATACTTACCACTCACCATATTCATATAATCGAATTTAAGCACGTATAAGATTTGGACCCAGTTATACATTTTGATGAATTCAATGAATTGATTATCTAGAAATATTTTCTTACCTTATAACTGAGGTAACAGGTGGCTTAATACAATCTACAATTTGATTTCTATGATTTTTATAATAATGTCTTATGCTGTGACACCCACATTGATCCGATCTCCCCAACCTCAGACACAATGTATGTATACATAGATGATTGTGCAGAAAATTGATTTAAAATTATATTGTTGATTCTAAGAAAACCAATAAGACTTTATTGAAAACTGCACCATCGGAGAGACGAGAAAGGAATGTTAAAGCTGTTGTCTATAAATTATTTATCTGATATAAAAACAAATCGTAAAAAGTTCAAAAGCTCAATATTATAATGTGTGTGTGTGAGTCTCTAAAAGTTTGGAAAGTATAAAAAACAAGTTTTGTGCTTTGTTGCTTTACTATAAAATGTATATAATTTTTTATTATTTGACAAATTTAGTAATATGGCGTTTATAATAATATTATAATGTAAATTATTGTCTAAAACTTTTATTTTGTATATCTTGAATTATTGATTTTCGCTTTAATGTCATTTTAAACTGTTGTGATGCAACGGTTTTTGCACCTTATTGACTGAACAATTTATAGTTTTAGGTGAATTTGACTTCAAAATTAATTTCGATAAATTCTGGCTTCATCCTCCTCCTTTCGTAGCGCCTGAATCAAGACAATGCTGAGCACCGCGTTAATGGTCTATGTAATGGTGGTAAAAAATATAGAAAAAAATTTAAAAAAATATTTCTCAAGTCAAAGTTGAACGTCTTTAAAGTTTAGAGAATTTAAAACTATCACAAAAAGTTTTTTTTTCTTTTATACATCTTTACGTATTTTTTTATCTCGAAACCAATCGCATGGAAATTTATATCGAACACAATAAAAGAAATCTAAAAACTTTTTGTTTAAAAGTTTTAAATACAAGTTGAATGTGCGCTTTACTTACATGGATCAATACAAGTGACATAGCGATACCGACAGCCCAAACTGATTTATCTTCCAAGAACCAAGTTAGTTCACGAACACATCCGTTTGAAAAAGCATTTCCGGAGACGGTGTCACGACATTCCAATGGTAACGGTTGACGGAGTAGCATGTAATCATTTGGTCCATCAGCGCCACAACATCCAATCTGAAATCGATAAATTAGAAAATGTTTGTTATAGAAATAATCTCGTTAATCGGGTAATTAGTTTATATATAGTAATTGTTTTTGGTCGTAACGAAACGTCATGTACGTATGCTGAAAATGTTAAAAAATGCAAGAAAATAGACAAATATAATATGAAACTGTTTTAAAATTCATTTCACAAATTTGAAATAAAATTTATTTGTACAATAGAATTATTTTTTTTGTGTTAGTTTATTTCTGTAATACTGAACGCAATACTCTATATACGAGCATAACATATTCAAATTTCATTTAAAATTTTTATTTATTTAAACCAAATTTTTTTATTTTACTGTATGCGATGTGTATTTAGTTTAAACATGAATATTTAAATTCAAAATTATATAGTTTAGTTCCAACTACTATATACATACTCATATATGGGAGCTGACGTTGCATTGGAAATGGAGCATAACAAAACAAACATAAAAACTATTGGTATAAAAACTATAAATTGCAAATAGTGTCAAAATTGCTTCAATATTTGCATGCACTCTAAATACTAAATAGATTATTAGCCAGCAGTGTTGCATGATGCAATTTAGATATTTTCGTTTTATATTAAGGGTGAATTTAATTGTAGGGTTGGTTTTCCTCAAAAGAGTTCGTTAACATAATCATTTTAAAAATTCAACGTTTTGTAATATTTACATTGTATTACCTCAGCTTAAATCGTATGAATTCAAACGTTTGAACAGGTAACCCCATACAAGCTTGATAATTTATAATTACGACAAACACGAATTTGGAGACCTAGATCATAAATTCTTGATTGGAGAAGGATTTCTCATCAGAGATCATAAGTTGTTGATTGACAAAAGACATGTTGTTAATTATACCGGGTGTTTCTTTTAGTGTTAGGGTGTTTCTTTTCAGTGCTTCTTCGGCCGCGTTTAAATTCAGCAATCCAATATTTTATCATGTAATCTGACGGAGCAGACTCACCGTAATGTTTATCGAGCTTTTCTTTTGTCTATTTCGCCGTTTTCCCTTTCAAATAATAGTGTTTAATCACTGCACGAAATTCGTTTTTTTCCATTTTTCAAGAAACACAAAAGTTGCTTACTTCAAACGACTACAACAAATAAACTAATCGATGAATTTGGGTGAAATTTTAACAGCTGACGTTTGACAGATCGCAATTTCTAAAAAACAAAAAAATTTTGTGTTTGTGCTGCCATCTAGTGCTAGGTAGTTTCATTTTCAATCCGCCCTCGTAAAATATTTTTCAACTTTCTGATAATCGAAACTAGGGTTTAAAAGTTGATGAGACTATAAGGTAAGATAAATAAATTTGGGTTAAAACCGAAACTGACAGACGTAAGAACAATCTGAAAGTGGTTCTATCATATTCCATTTTGAAGTACGAGACTGTAAAGGAAGCGAATTTTATATAATAAAATTTGTTTGACCAATCAGACGTCATAACTGTAGAATTGAGACTAACCTGTGTAAACATGGCAAACAGAAATATAGATTTCCCGAGTGCTCTAAACCTCACCGATTAAATTAGCTCGTATCAATGAAACCTATACTATAATTTGTTACACATTTATTACAATTTATTACAACAAATTCCGATTTTATTACGGTTACCGTTTTCGGGGAACCTGCACCGCCAAAATTTTAACTTTTGATGTAGCTTTGACATCGAGATGGTTCTTGAACCAAAATTTATTACCAATTAATTACATTAAATATAAGTTAGTTAAATACCACCCTACAACTAGTCAAAGAATAAATTTCACCACAAAACGATTATTTATTTCAAAAACGCCTAGCTAACCAATTTTAAAAATTTTTTAACACCAAACTGCCACCAGATTTTGATAAAAATGTTACTATAGAAGTTTTGTCGAGACTAGATCAAACTTATCTATAGGTGTGTAATAAGTTATTTTTGTGTTAAGATACGCGGACTTGGCTCCAAACTGTAAAAGCTGGTAATTTACGGGTCCATTTTACCACGTTTAATAATTTATTACACCAGACTGCCGCCGGATATTGAGTCAAATGTTACTCCTTGTGTCAGGGTAAGCGTAATTAGATACGAACGGTAACGGCTTCAAATTTTTAATTTATAGAATGATTTTCCAAAATTTAATAATTTATTACACTAGACCGCCACTAGAAATGGAGTCAAAAGTTACTTTGTGGACTGTATGAAGAGTACGGTAGGTCAATTTTATTCACTTACAAGGAGTAACAGTTAACCCATTACTGATGGCGGGCTATTGTAATAAATTTTTAAAGTTGGTAAAATCGACCCTTCGGAGCCAATTCTGCGTTGTCTAACAAAAAATATTTCACAATGTCCCAGGAGTAACATATAACTTAATATTTGGTGGCGGTCTGGTGTAATAAATTATTAAAATTTTGCAAAATCAAAAATTTGAAGCCTTTACCGTACGGAGCCAAATTCGCCCTAACCTAAACCACACAATGCATGACATCTCAAGTGTATTTGTAATATGCAAATATTAAACCTATAAAGAAGGTACATAGATTCAATTCACAGCCTATGTTCTTTAAAGGTATGTAAATAATAATTAAAATATACTTCATCGTTTTACAATAAAAATATTAAAATCAATTGACGCGATTGTGGAATACTGAAAAACCATTCCGATCTCTGTTCAAGCCTAGATATGCATTACACTTGTCACATTTGATATAAGTCAATTTAGAACAGTTAGGTAATTTGCAGCGTTGTCTTTCTGATGTCCAGCTGCAGAAATGTTTCATATTATTTTCGCGAACATCCCTTGGAGGTATACGACTTACGTTCGATTTCTTCTTTTTTTGTTTCAATTGCCGCGTTAGTATTGGAGAAAATTAGACTACGCTTAGGGCTCTCCTTTTATGTTGGTCTTGCACAAACTCTCAGCAAGCTGAATTCTATAATCCACCAGGTTAAAATGTGATGTGCCATTCTCCTTTGCAATTTTCTTCGAAAGAAGCCATCGGAATTTTATTTTATGACGATCGATCAGACTGTCTAATAAGTCTACCCCTCTCATATGCTTATTATATCACATATAAATTTGGGGACAATCAACTTCGATGGACTGTTTCTTACTACGAATGTAGCGCTTTACTTTTTTTGTAGTTAACTCTCCCGCAAATGTAGATAATAAGGTGACATATTTAGTGTCTATCCACAGCACGATACTTAAATAAAGCCTCTGAGTTTGTCCTCACGCCGAACCGTGCCAATTTAGTTAATGACAACTTTGTTTAATTCAATCACTTTGTGTAACAAAGTATGGTACAGGTTTCATTGCGGTGGGCTAATTTGGTCGGTGCAGGTTTAGATCACTGATTTCTCGTAACATGTACATGTACGGCCTACTTATGATCACTCAAATTAGGATAGTTGTTGTATGTTTATGCTATAATCATTGAGCACACCATTCAGAATATTTCGATACCAAACATTTTTTTCCATTCCAACTTCTTTCTACGTTATCAATCAATAATTGATAATTTATGTGCCAAAAGCAATTTTAAATTCAATTTTGAATTTACGATATATACAATCTGAGTTTAACCTCACTAAACGCGAAAATAGTATTCAAATAATTTAAACCGCTCAGTCATTATAAACTGTGGTATGTAATATTACACGTTTTGTTTAGAAATACATCCCTGATAGCGACACGATGCCAAAGTGGAATTATAATCATTTGATTACGATCTGCTATTTGATAAATAAACATAACAATAACTTTTTTTCGAATTGCAGAACTCATTGGCCGATCCATCGTTCATGTCTTTACTAGACTGGCTTAGTGCTATGCAATGTGTAGATCGTTCTACGAAGATGGTACTTGTAATCTTATGACCTCAATTTGGCTAATCGTACAATTGGCACGAGAGGCCCGTGAGACAACAATTATTTAATTAGGAAACAAAACTTCTATAAAACAACACGTGTTCATTTCTAACTTATACCTTTCTACAAATTCAAAATTCACCCGGCCAGGAAAATATTTTATCCAAAATTGTTTTAACGAAATTTCATTTCCCGATTAACATCATCATTTTCATTTTATCCTGGTTTTATTTTTGGGTGCCTTTATGTTATTTGAATCATATACCTAATAATAACCAGACATATTGTGCATATGTAACAGTGATAAAGAGCACTGTGATCCATACAAAAATGGATACCCTTTAAATATCAAAACAAAGCAAAATTATTTTTGATACGTAAAAGTAAAATAAAATTCAATATTATGTACATAAAAAGGATATAAAGTTAAATTATAAATTTCTGATTCCACTTTGTATTGCTGTATACCCATAAATCCGTTTATTGAATCAAAAGTTGATAAAATTTATAGAGAAAACTAAAATGTTTAACAAGCAGAAGAAAATATTATTTGACATAAGATAAATAAAATTTATGCATATTGATTTTCCTTTATTTATTTTTCCGTCCTTTGAAGAGTTTAAATTTTTTTTATCTTGCAAACGATCTGAATACAGTTTATCCTAAGAATGTTACTTTTTTATACTGGCATTTAACTTGCCTTCATTTTATAGAGGAAGTTAGGAATTTCTTTATACGGGATGCGAAAGAATGACGTCACTTTATTTGATATAATGAAGTGAAAATCTACCTAAGTTTTATAAATATTTTGCATTATGACCTTGAATGTGGATAGTATTCCTATTCCTCTCCCTGAATGCCGATTTGTGGATTCTATTCAACTTTTCGGGTCTAGAAAACTTTCGCTTTATCGTCGACAGATTATTACAATAGTTTCCCGGTCAATTATTTCACCATTTTGAGCCACAACAGGATTATTACGTTTATACCATAAAACGCGATTATTACGATCGGATTTTGGAACAAGATAATACAAAAAATAAACCAATCAAATTTAAAGAGAAAAGGGGCAAGTGGAATAATATAATTTAGGTCATCTGTTTTTTCAGTTGGTTTTGAAATAGCAACACTGTAGGCGTTCTCAAAAATGCCAATATTGATATTTAATTGCCTTCTAATTGATGATAAATTTTATAGTGCTAAGATTGAAAATATTGATAGTCAGTTAAATGTCGCAATGGCAAACAGAAACTGTAAGAAAATTTAATTCTTTTGGTATATTATAGGTGTCGAAGTTTATGTCTCTTTGTTACAATTAATTTCCCTTTCTTCTCGAATATATTTGAACAATATTCAGTAACTCAAAAAAGTTTACGTACAGCACAATATCTTACAAACAATTTAAAACTAATATTCTCTATAATAGTATTTGTGTTAAACTTTTTTCTAATTGCAATCATGATGCTATATAAGATAGTGGAAATTTCTCAGCGGAAAATAAAAGACTTCGCTACTCGCCGCTTGTGGCAGCACCATCACAAAAGAGAATTTATTTTGTTATATAATTACCAGCGGAAATTTTTTATTCATTTTAAAATGATAAATTAATTGATCTCCGAAGTAAAGGAACTCGGTAAATGAACTCTTGAAATTTAACAATATTCCGTCTTTCCGCCATTCTTAAAGAATGACGATGAAATTTGGATAGTAGTATTGATCAAGTATTTTAGAGTAATTGTTGGACAAAATTCTAGGATCTGTTCATGCTGGACTTAACTTGGCCATTTCATAACCAATCCTTTTGAAAATTTAAAAATGTTAATCATCTTATTTTTAGTATTTGGCTAATATCTCAAAAACTTCCACTAGTAACCAATACTTTCGGTTGTTTTTCTAATAGCTTAAGTCATACTGAGACTACGAGGAAAATTTAGGGAAAATTTATGGGTTAGAATTTTAATTTTCATATCAAAAAAGTTTACGTACATTTCAGATTTAAAAAAAACTATGGATTTTACTGGAAACCTGGTCTGTACTATTTTTTAGGATTGCCTTTGGCTTTTATCACAGCTATCAAGCAACGATTCATACATAAAACCAAATTTTTTGTGTCGTCTTCACTAATTTTATTCCACTAGACAGTTATTGCTCTCTTCTATGACTCCTTAGACGTTATTTCGAGTTTTTAATGCGCTTTTTGAGTAGTGGAGGTGTTGTCAGCTGCTTCTGAACGTTGAGCAGTATCCATTCTTTTACCATTTGGGTGGTATGCTTGGGGTCGTTATCTTGTTGAAACCAAAATTTTGATCCATCTATCCTCATTTGGTTGCACTGGCGTGCAAATTTTCTTTTAAACATTAAGATAATCCATTTTGTTTATTCTGTTTTCAATAAATACTAAATTACCGACCCCTGACGCCAACATACAGCCCAAACCATTACGTCTCCTCCTCCATGTTTTAGTGTTTCCAGCAAATTCTCCTTTTCATATTGTGTGCTGGGTTTCTTCCACACATTGGGTTTCCAAAAATCTTCTGAATTCCCATAGTATTTCTTAGCAAATTGTAGCCTTTTTTCTTATTTACCTGAGAAATGTATCGGTTACCTCTAGCTACTCTTCTGTGATAACCAGCTTGATGAAGCAAATTTCGCACGCTTTGGGGATTTACTGTTTTTGAAAATTAATTTTCTATATCAGAAACTATTTTTGGTGGAGATTTTTTGGGATATAATTTTATCGTGTTTATTATAGACCGCTCTTCTTTTGAAGACAATACCATTGGTCTACCAGAATGTGGTTTTGACTTCAAAGATCCCGTATTTCCGTAAGACCGCTGGCGCCGATTTCGGTTGACCAGATACTATGCAACCAAACACAGTTTTCTGTAAAAGAATAGAGTTAAATTGCCTATTGCCATTCTCAAGAATTGTGAAAAATTGAACAGCTCCAATTAGAAAGTCTATAGGACCTGGTGTGTCGAAATTGATGTAAACTAGTTCCATATTTTCAATAAATCGTTTATCCTGAACATCAATAGGGTATCTTGGTAGATTAGATGGTAACTGGCTGATTATTAACGCGTTCAATTCTATTTGTATACTGGAATTTTATAGCGATCTCATCATTATACACGCTTTTCCCTAGAACCCATAGAACCAGGTGTAATACCCGTTATATTCACATTTACTCTCTGCCTTTCTATTAATAACCTTTTGAGCGCAATTCTCAGAGATAAATGCTCATTGGGATCCTGAATCCAGCAGAATTCAACATTTATGCTGTTTTCCAAATGTATCATTCACTAAAACAAGTGCCGTTGGTAGAATCGCTTGAGGTTGTCCAATCTGTAAATATTTCGCTTTTAACATCGCATTGCAGTTTGTTGATTCTTGTTATTCAGTTGAACAAAATGCTGACTTATTTATTATCTTGGTTTTCCACCGGTGGCTGAGGCTGCAAATTCTTTTTTTTTACCGTCGATTGGTGAGTAGACGACAGACAGTTGAAATATAGTTTTTTATTTAACAGTAACAGTTTTCGCTTGAAGCTGGGTAACTCCATAAATGTCTCTCCTGAATATAATGAACAAAGAACTGTGTATGATTGCGGCATTACAAAACTGACTCGTTTTGAAGCATTGGGTCGTTTTATTTGGCCTACATTTAAACTTTCAAAAGCATCGGTTTCCTTATAAAGAAATTTAAACAGTTGATTAAGAGTAGGAAAGTCCATCTCAGCGCTTCTCTTTCTCTCTTCTACTAATCGAGGATATTTCTTGAATAAAATTGCTTTGGCTTAATAACAATTCCTCCATTGTGGTATTCCCTTGACTATTGATTTCCTCAATATTAATTGGAAGAGGGTTTTCTTTAAATCGAAATGACTGTTTTCATTTTTGTCTACAGATTGCAAGTTCGCGTCATCGAATTTTCCCTTGAGCGTTTTCTCGAGAGTTTAAGGCCCCTGTTTGTTCCCTTGAGCGTTTTCTCGAGCTGTCTTTCAGAAGTTGTCTGATTGGGGGGAACCTAATACTTAATTTACCAATTTCAACCTTAAATAACCAAATTCTTCGTTTCTTGCCTATGAAGTATATCAATTAATAGAAAAACAACTTAAACTAAACAACTCTTAATTAAATTTGTAACAATACCGGTCCAGATCAGTTAGCCAAAATTACAAGCGGAAATGACGATTTTTGACAAAAAAAATCTATTTTTCAACAAAAATTCGTCCTCTGTACACGGTAAAAAATGAAAGAATAAAAATTAGTTTTAGCCCAAGTATAAAATTATTTTGAATAAATTTTACTAAATTTGGAACATAAAATTCATTCTTTTCGTAAACCCAAACATTATTCTCGCTTATTAAATGGTTTTTATTCTTATTTTTTTAATGTTTATCCTTTTCTTTAAAACAAATTTTATTGTTTCGTGTTATTCTTTGCATAAATAATAATTTGTCCTTTTAATGATAATGTTTATCTACATTTAAACCTAAAATATTTTAAATATTAGCAAAATTATTGGATTTTAACTAAATGGTTCATTTTATTCCAAATTGAATAAAAATTAGCAAACTAATTTATGCTTAAAAGTATAAATAATCAATTTATCAATTTATTTTTATTTTAATCTTATTCTTAAATTCTAAGGGCATCCCAACTAAGTTGCATGTCAATATCGACCACATCATAAAGGTATATCAGTTTATCGGAACTGAATCGCGATATTTTGTGCTTTATTCTGTCCAGGGGCCCTATTCTTGAAATCGGTGGAAATTTCCGCATTCAGAATATAATTTGCTTTAAAATTCTTTATATTATCCGAATTTAGCGCCGGCTACTTTAATCAGATTTTCAAATTTGTTTGCAAATTTTTTATTATTTATTTCCCTACTAAAGGAAAAATTCCGAGTGGGTAAATCGATGCGGAGCTATTCCCTTAGTAATAAATTTGAAAAAATGATTAAAGTAGCCGGCGCTAAATTCGGATAATATAATTTTAAAGCTAATTATATTCTGAATGCGGAAATTTCCACCGATTTCAAGAATAGGGCCCCAGGTCATATAAAGCTTTCTCTCAACTACAATTCTCTTTTGCCTCTCAACAAAAATATGTAAGATTAATTTTTTTCATCCATAAACTTCCCAGAGATCATTACGGTAATCTCAAAAAATTTAGCGGGTGGTTTTCTAAATTAGACGCCTCGAGTAGAACAAATGGAAATATATACAGACAAAATTTGTTGATATTGCACGAGTATAACGTGTATGTTGTAAGTTTTGACATCAAGTTTAAAACTAACCCATTTCAAGTTTAATTTTCTAGATAATACATAATATCGTGAACTGTACAACAAACAACAGGTTCAGACTATTTTCAACAGCTTGCTGTCTCCGCTCAAATTGATATCACTGTGATATGATTTTGTAGATAGAGCCGTTTTGCATAGATACAACATTTTGCCCACATATCGTATAAGACATTAAAAAATTTAAACTTATGAACCAAACTCAAAAATTAAAGATATATCACGAGTGTTAATGAGAAACAGATAATTTTAGAACGTTTCGGATATATTCATTGTTACGATGGGTAATCTTAGCGACTGAGTGTTTAAAACAAAACACAAATTTTAGTCAACACAACATAAATTGTCGAGCACGTGACGGAGGCCTTCCGTATTATTTTAGTCCTCTAACGCAAATGGAGGATAATCACATGTGCAATTAATAGACGTTAATTGGAGTTGCGACACAACTTGATTATTTTCTCAATTTTATGGTCTATTTTCCCCAATCACGTGTTCTTAAAGAGTTCTTAGATACGTTTGTATAATAATGGTAGGCCAACCAGCGGTTGAACCCTTATGATAAAACGACTGATAATAACTGATACTCATACTTATTTAACTTAAAATTGAAGACAAAAACATATTTTATCCTTTTTAGTATAAAAACATTTTTGTCAATTTTATATCAGTTTTGCATAAAAATCTGAACAAACCATTTAGCTTTAAAAACATAAATTATTATGCTTTGCAGTACAAAGAACTTTTAAAATTTAAAACTTTATGTCTTTATCTTTTCTATTACTTTTGTGGGGAAGTAAGGGATAGCAATCTTTTTGGGAAAAATATTTTGATTTAGTTTTAGTAAATTAGACTTAAAAATTTAGTTATCATTTGCCGATAATTTGAAAAGGTTCTGCTGTGAATTAAGGGGTAAGTTTTCGTTTCTACACAATTTATGTATTATTTGATTATACGAGTAATTAGCGCCTTATTTTTAAACATTTATTTGCTCTTACAAAAACACATTTAGATACATCTACAACCAGCCCGCACTCAATCACACTACAAGAACACGGATGGAAATTGGATTTTATTTGAAAATGTACGGGTAAATAAATAATACAATAAGGTATTTGATAATTTAATCTTATAAATATTTTATTTATTTAGACCAAAAACAAGAGAGATGGAACTAAACCACGAGTTAGTAACATGGAATGTAATCGGCTTGATCATTTAGGAACATGCTAGGATTTTCATGAATTCCAAGATTATTACATGCGGATAGGTTATAATCTACGTAATTTTCATAAACTATTGTATATATACATTGCCAATATTTTAAATAAAAATTTATGTTTTATTATCAAAATTTCTACTTTTTTTTTACTCAAATTTCACTTAAAAAACGTTGAATTTGGTTTGCAAAAAGCATAAAATTTTCCCTGAATTGTATAAAATTTGGTAATGATTAGTATTTATTTTAATCTTTTAATGAGATAAATATTATTCTTTGTGACTAATTTTTTATACGCCAAGAAGAGCAAATTTAGTAATTTTCAAAGAGCAAACTCTATTTTATATTTGAGTGACTTTTACACTCGGCCAAAGAATAAAAATTTGTATTGTCCGATAGATGAATTTTAATCTTTTGGACAAAAATAAAATTTGTCAAAATTAGGACAAAATTATTTTTATTTTGAAAGTATAAATCTTATCTATTTGGGAAGTATAATTTTAAACCTTATAAAAGGATGGACGTATAGTTATTCCGCAGAAGGATAGGAAAAGAATGGATTTCATACTTTTATTTTTAACCGTGTATAGTCAGACGAATATAATGATTGGAATAAGATTTCATACTGATCCTTTCCGATAAATTGGGAGGTTCCGGTGATGTTTGCTCCAAATGTTTTCCTTCATATTTAGTTTATATACTTTTTTAAATTTTATCGGAAATAACGAGTTTTGATAAAAAAATGTTTATTTAAACAGACACTGAAATAATTCGTAACTTAGCACATAGCTCATTTAATGCTAATGTTGAATGTGCAAAATATTAGTATACAATATAAATTATGAATTTAGTACCTATCTGCGCCAGATATGAATGGAGATGTATTCAAATAATATCTCCTTTCCCATCCGTCCATTTTCACAAACACCCAAACCCCATCCTTTGGGCAACAATTTACAAGTTTCTTCAGATACTGTAATGAAAGGGTTAATTACCATAGTTGGTGGCTTTACTACAGCAGCCGAAAATGTAAACATTTCATTCTGTTAAACTAACTTTTGCTAACCCTCTATTGAGTACATAAACGCTCCTAGACCCTTTTTCTGCCAGAACATTTCTCATTTTTGCGGTCGGTATGTCGGCAAATTGATATCATTAATGTTGTAAGTCCGTGTATGATCTTTTAATGTAGTTCTCGCCGAGGAATTGGATCAGTTGGTCTAAACGATAGAGTCTCTTTAACAAATATATAAACCACTCTTTCTTGGAATATTTTCCTCCCCAAAAGGACGTGGTCTGTCATTTTCTTCTAAAAAGTGTATTAGTGCTTGAAGAATATCTTCTTTTCATTTAAATGCACTTTTTATTAATAAACTTGGCCCCATTGAACTATTCATTGCTCTTCGTAATTTGTAAGTACAGTAGGCGGACCGAGGGCGTACTTTAGAAAAATTACACCCAAGTCAAAACTGTATTGTAGATCTTGAAAAATTAGAGATCTTTGATGCACCCTTCTTACTAACAATTTTAATTGTGTTAGGCTATTTCAAAGGTAACATTAGGGTAGAGGCTCTTTCCGGGGTTTCATTTATTAATTATTTATTTTCTATTGCTATTACAACCTACTAATAAGGGAATTTTTTCTAATTTCGTTCAAGTAGTGAAAATTAATTTTTGGGGGATAACATGGAGTAGAATTATCACCATTTTTCAATTTAGCAGATTGGCAAATGATGTAAAATGTGAAATATTGTCCTGTGAATGATGATGTCCTGTGATATAAAATGTGAAAAATTGACAATTTGAATGATATAAGCAGGACATACATTTCTGGCTTCCTTATTACAACATTCTACTTCACATTTAAATTTTGGATGCAGCTGATAAATTAAACTGATTTTTTTTTAATTTTAGTGATGCCATATGGACTATAATTGTCACTAGTTCATAACTAAAACATATTATTTATATACTAAAATAGAAAAGCCTGTGATTGGTACTGGTGCTAGAATGTACGCGGTACCAATAACTATAGTCATTTCGCTACATGCACTGTGTGCTTCTACGCGTATTTCCAAATTGTCTACATGTTGGTGTTGAAAATAGCGTAGGCAATTGATTTTTAAGTAGAAAATGTTGAGAATTGTGAGAGTATGTAGACAATTCGTTGCCAATGTAGATTATTGCATTTTTGTTGCTTTTCCAATGTGTTTATGTAAGAAGGCGTCATGTTATATAGTTTTCCAGTTTAAATTGGGGTTTATCTATGTTTTAGAAGTTAAAATTCAATTTTTATAATAAAACAAATAGTTGATTGAAATATATTGGTCAATCGATCTCTTTGATATTGGTAAATACAACCATAAGCGATTTCATTTTCATTCGTGGAATAAAATTGAATTATTTTATAGCTCCCGTAACTTTCATATCGGAAGTTTACACGATCCTGTAATATTTGCTGATTTGCAGTATCGGTTCTATATGGGCGTCGATATATAGTCCTTCCAAAATGAATCCGGAAAATGTGAGAATCTTCTATGGTTTTTTTGTATAATTTCATTCTGGTTGAAATCGAGTTAGTTTTGTAACGAGTTCAAATAAATTGTCGGTAGGCAATGTATTTTCCTGAACTTAATCGATTATCGTACCGCTGTACGAGGCTAAATTCGGCTATGGTTTAACATAAATTCGCCGTTTCTTGAGCAACTTAGTTGGGGTTACTACAATACTTATAGGATGAATGAGTTGTTTTGATTGAGTTAAAGTGTAGCGCACATATATGGCGGCAATGACTGGTTTGTGCACAACCGATTGTTTTATGTGGGGTTTTCAAAGTAAAATTGTCTGATAACTGTGATTATTCTTGTAAGCAAAATCCATTTTGTTCAGGTTAGTTAGCTCAGGACTACATTTGTTCGAAAAATTCATCAATTGATTATCAATCGACGTTTGTGTTTTTGTCACTGGAGTTATCTTACTTGAAATTGAAAAATGTGGATTGGTAGGGGGGCCGCGAGAGAAAAGAGAGTGGGAGAGATAAATAACACAACAAAAACTTCATCGCCAACGTCAAGCAACCTCTGTTTGCGTTAATCAGAAGCCTGTAAGCTGGTTAGGATTCAATGAACCAATCATTCATTAATCCAATATCAAAATGATTACAGAAACGGATACTGAAATAATACAAACCTTGAAATATCATTACCATCGACTATCTCACACGAACCAGCAATTGAAACATCAGAACTCTAACAAAAGCAAGCATCAAAGCTATCACAGTTAGAGAATGAAATAAAACATTACAAAATCAAAATTCGCGGTCTCTACTATTATAAGGAGGCAGTAAATTTCCCAAAAAAAAAGTTCAGCACAAAAATATAGACAAATGTACATGGACATTATCTGATGATCAACAAGAAATTTCCCACGTCATTACAAGATGTCAGGGCAATGAGTCGTGCCGGCATTCACAATGCCCACCACCAGGTAATATCACAATTCAAAATTGTTGTGAAACGTAACAACACAAATCGGAAGAAATTTACCACCGACAAATTATTAAAAGATACTGACACAAGAAACACATACTGCGAAACGCTTAAGGTTATCCTACAAACAAATGAAAAAGCAGCCATCAATTTAGAGCACTGAGCAACAGTGGAAACAAATTGAAGAAGCCTATATCGAAACAGCCATCAACATACTCGGGTACCAAGAATTCAGACGCAAACCCTAGATCTATGATAAAATTTCGATATGAAAAAAATTGAAGAACTTCGGCAACTCAAGTTGCAAATGTGCCAACAAAATATACGTCAGAGCTGAAACGACAATACGAAGATAAGCTACTGTACGAGGGCGGATTGAAAATGAAACTACCTAGCGCTAGATGGCAGCACAAACACAAAATTTTTTTGTTTTTTAGAAATTGCGATCTATCAAACGTCAGCTGTTAAAATTTCACCCAAATTCATCGATTAGTTTATTTGTTGCAGTCGTTTGAAGTAAGCAACTTTTGTGTTTCTTGAAAAATGGAAAAAAAACGAATTTCGTGCGGTGATTAAACACTATTATTTGAAAGGGAAAACGGCGAAAGAGACAAAAGAAAAGATCGATAAACATTACGGTGAGTCTGCTACGTCAAATTACATGGTAAACAGTTGGATTGCTGAATTTAAATGCGGCCGAAGAAGCACTGCAACAATACCATCAACAGGAAGGCCAAAAGAGGTGGTTACTGAAGAAAATATCAAGAAAATCCTCGATATCGTTATGAATGATCGCCGAGTCAAGTTGCATGAGATTGTTGAAATGGTAAACATATCATATGAACGTGTGTTCAACGTTTTGCATGAACATTTGCATATGAGAAAGCTATCGGCGAGATAGGTGCCGCGTTTGCTCAGTGTCGAACAAAAACGAGTTCGACAGACCACTTCACAGCAGTGTTTGGACATGCATGATAAAGCGTAGTCCTGTTGATTTTTGGCGTTGATTAATTACTGTTAATGTAACGTGGGTCCACCACTACACACCTGAAACCAAAAATCAATCGAGACAATGGGTAGAAGCTGGTGGAAGTGCTCCGAAGAAGGCAAAGGCAGTGAAATCGGCTGGCACGGTTATGGCCACTATATTTTAGGATTCACACGGAATATTGCTCATCGATTATCTTAAAAAAGGATCCACAATCACAGGAAAGTATTATTGGATCAATTGGTTGATGTAATCAAGGAAAAACGACCACATTTAAAGACGAAAAAAGTGCTCTTTCTTCAAGACAACGCACCGGTTCACACAGCATTAGATATGATGCTAAAATTACGTGAATACACATACCGCGTAGCATACCGCGAAAATAGAAAGAAGGCTGGACTTAAGGGTGATTCAATAAGAGCTTCCGGACGTAAGTTCGGTTTATGACATTTAATGTTTGAAAATAATTTCTTTTAAATGTTGCCCGCGCTGACTCTTAGATGATCTATTTCAATGATCTATTTCATCAATTTTCGAGCACTCTTTCGATTACACGTGTTATGTTCGATTCTAATGCAGGAATCGATTGTGATTTATCGATATAAACCAGTGATTTCAGATACCCCCATAAAAAGTAATCTAACGACGTTAGATCACAAGATCTTGGAGGCCAATTCACTGGTCCGTTTCTGTTCTAACGCCCATAAACCAAATCGTTGTCGCAAAGGAAGGTCAACCGGCTTCAATTCTTGTACAAGCTGTATTTTGTATGCCTTCAAACCAAGATCTCTCTTCAAAATACACCACAATGTGTCATACGAGAGATCCATTGAGCTTGAGAACGGCGACGAATTGATTGATTGCAGTCTTCACGTACACTTTAAGCTACAGCAGCAATATTCACAAAATATCGACTTGTATGCACTCTAGTCGGTTGATGAATATCCAATAATGAAAAAATGGTTCGAAATTTATTGATTGTTTCGCGAATAGTGCGTTCAGTTGGACGATTATGAACACCATACAATAGTCGAAGAGAACGAAAACAATTTTTCACTGAAAACTGATTTTTAAAATAAATGTCCACAATTTGTAAACGTTGTCCCCGAGTCTATTCATGGTGAAATGTCAATGAATACTGAACACAAATGTCATTTGAACATGACAGTTGTGACGCATGAATCCCAATGAGAACCCCAATTGGAAAAAGTACCTCCTATTGGATCACTTTTTATACCGATTCCCAAAAAAAACGTGACCTATATTAACACAACACGCATCATCATTGAGCAGTCTAACGAATGGAATTCACCACTGTACCTACGCTTCGTGGACTTCGAACGTACATTCGATACAATACACAGGAACAGCCAAGGAGTAAGGCAATGATGCATACTTTGGAAACTTCTGTTCCTTGTAGTATTAGAAAATGGCAAGATAAAATTAAATAGCGCGTCCCCCAAATTGCATCCAGTGGGAATTAACGGAGATACTCAATGTTCCGAATTACGCAGGTGACAAATGCCTTTATCCAGTAAGCCTTCTGAGGAGTATGAACATTATTTTTATGAACATTTTTTATGCTTTGCCATTTTATTGCGTGATGATGATGTTGAACATTGTAGTAGATACAATTAATATTCTGATTCTTGGTTTGGTTTAAAACATTTTCTGTATGTAAAGTTATACTTTGTAACAAAGGCTTCTGTAGATTTTTTTTGAAATTGAACTGAAACAGCTAAAACATACATACAAAAAACATTTTTTCGGCTAACGGTCGACATAACTGCCACGGGCATGCAGCAAGTTGTTGCACTTCCTTTCTACCAATGGCAGGAGTCATCATGAGAGGTAGGTTTAGGGTTCAGCAAACATGTCGGTATAGCATTCCCTATTTACAACGACTTTTATTCATCTAATCGATTTAAAAAAAATGTTAATTTCACACATTTAACAATTTCGCACTTTAACCGTATTTACATAAATGTGCTTCATTACCATATAAAACTTGGGGTCAAATTAAATTTAAATGGGAAGAAAGAATAAATTCCACCTTGAAATGGTTCCATTTACAAAGAAATCATAAAATTTTGATGATTGCCGACAGAAATAATAATTTTCGACATTGCCTACATTGTCGACGCCAGTTTTTAATTTTCGACATACGTTGTCTACACGTGTATAATATTCCTTATCTATGCGGTGTAGATAATACGTTAGTTATCCTGAGGTGTACGGGTTCATTTATGTATACAGATTTAAAAAGAGCAGCATGCAGAATAAGTACGGGCCAAATGGTTAGACGATTTATAAAGCAATCCCAGGTTGGGAATTCTACCATTTTGAAAATATTCCATTTTTACTAATTGGTTTTATAGCGTCCTCATAAATTTTCAACAGAAATATAGACCATAATATAGACATCTTTACACATTCGAACAAATAATTGTCAGTTTGTTCTGCTGGTGTACGTTAAAATATTTTATGTTACTGTGCTTTACGAAACGAAATAAAAAGCATAAATCTAATATTTTATTATCCAATTAAAGTAAAAATAGTTATCTCAACCCAATTCTACAACAATAATAATAATAATAATACTAACAATATAATAACGCAAAAAGGAACAATAACAGAGAAGCTTCACATTTTCATCTTGAAAAGCTGTAACAATACAATTGTTTCAATTTTCTTTCTCCCATTATATATACGAGTATTATACAGTAGGAGAAGAGCAAACGAACCAGAAAGATATCTACGTTACGAATATCCTCATAAAACTATAAGAATAAAATTTTATTTTTAAATTAAAAACGACAAATAAAAAGTTAAAAATAAAAATCAATTTTATCTTTATGTTTGGAAAAACTAAAAATTTAAAAAAAAGTTTTCTTCATTTTATGCCATGACAGATGGTAACCTCAGACAATTTGGTGGTAATTTTTAATTTTTAGATTTTTATTCGATAGAAAAACAGACAAAATTAATATCTGGTACGATTATATATGTGTTTATATACAAGAGTACAGGGTGAACTTAAAAATAATGTGGCACGTTGATCTGTAAAGCGCAGTGTTATTTTATTACCCAATTATAAGAAGAACATCGAGATAAACGACAGAAAATTGTTTTATAAAAATATTTCATCCAAAATTAGATATAAATTAACTCGTGTATCGGGAATGTATCAAAAACCGATTCTACAACAAAGTTGGAAAGAATTGTTTTGTTGCAGTTGAGACTTTTTCAAAGAATTCAAAAACTATGATTTTTGTGTTCTTTACTTCTTCTTTTCTTCGTGTTCTGTGCAAGCCATCAAATCTTCGAAAAAAAATTTAAATTTAAAGTAATAATAAAGATTTAAAATTTTATTAATTAATTATAAAGTTATTTTAGAAAAATTTAAATTTAATTATCTTAAACTTTTGATTGATTATACTCAAAAAGCAAATTACGTTTTTATTACGATTCATGCAGTCATCATAAAATTTCGGTCGAACAATTACGTCAAACGGTAACTTTATTTGTTTTACGCTGCAATGACGATTATTTTTGCTTAACATATTTACGGTCACTGGCTGGCAAATCTCGAAATAAAATTGTGTCCAAGACAAATGGTATTATTTACACATATAAACAATATAAGTAAAGTTTATTACTTATTTAAAAATTGAAGGAAAGTTATGGCCAGGAGCCAATATAAGGGCAATTCCGAAGGAGGAGATACCGGCAATGGTCTAGATTCCCACGGAGACAGCTAACTTGGATGAATCCCTGATGATTAATCTACTGGAGGATTGTTAAGCAGGGAGAGCCCAAGTGCAGTTTCAGATTATCTATTATGATACCACCTGGTGTAGCTCGGACTTCATTGCTAGGGGTGAGTTACTTTTCGAATTTCTTTTATGAACTAACCACATTATCTACTATATATATATATATATATATATATATATATATATATATATATATATATATATATATATATATATATATATATATATATATATATATATATATATATATATATATATATATATATATATATATATATAATATATTTATATATATATATATATATATATATATATATATATATATATATATATATATATATATATATATATAAAATGAATGTTTGTCTGTATGTCCTTTATAGAATCGTAAACTATGCATTTGGTCATGTGATGATCTTTAGCAAAGTTGTTGTGCATGAGCCCACGAAGGTTTCTGTGTTGGTACGATACGACCAATTTTCGACAGATGGCGCCACTGTCATTCCAATAAATTTCATATATTTGATATATATTTGAACGAATGATGACGTTTCGAGTTGTGGGTGACATAACAATTTAGGTAAATTGTGAAATTCATGTCCGGCTCACATTAAACAGATAATATTGTGCGTATTTTTATGTGAGTTAAATTAATAATTTAGATAAATAATTCAATCGAATTGAATTTTCGTAGTTTCCGTGAGCTGATTTTATTCATTCTCTACAGTGAACTCACGAAGATCATCGAATGTGTATGTGAAGGATCTGACTGCTGATTGACGCTCCGAACGCATTTGCTTTGGTTTTTTTTCGGATATCATCGTGAGTGGAATTAAAATCGATTTCAACAATTCTCGAATGCTAATTTTTTCACTTCAAATTTCCCTCTGCAAATTGGTCATCACCATCAATATTAACATTTCCATCCGTGTGTGAACAGCCGGTTCAATTGGATTGGATACATTGTGAGATTCGAATGGATTGCTGATTGACATCTAACAAATTCAAACGCATTTTTCACGTCGTTCCCGTACAACTATGCCTCCAAAGCGACAAGCAATTGGCCGAGCTACACCTCAAGCACGGAAGGAAGGATCATTATGAGCCTCAGAATCAGACGAGCAACGAGCATTAAGGTTGGAAAATCTTCGAGTACATGCCGCTGAGACCCGTTCGTCTGAATCATCTGAACAACGAGAAGTAAGATTAGAAACTGATCGAATACGTACTACTCAGGCCCTTTCGTCTGAGACAACTGAACAATGATCAAGACGAACACTGTATGCTGATTTAAATCTTGATGCATTCCATTATGACAGTTATAATGATTACAGTCTTCATCCAAGTGTCGTCATTGAAAAAATGGATAAAATTTGCATTTATAGTAGCGCCCTCAAATTTAAGAATGAAACGCCAGGAATGTGCTGCGCCAATGAAAAAGCTAAACTGCCAGAATTACATCCACCACCCGAACCACTATCAACGTTTCTATTAGGTGTTACACGTGAGTCAAAGCATTTTTTGGAAAACATCCGCAAATACAATTCATGTTTTCAAATGACATCGTTCGGTGCAACGAACATCGTGCGCGAAAATTACATGCCAACATTCAGAGTCCAAGGGCATATTCATCATCGTGCCGCATCACTTCTACCATTGCCGGAAGCAGATCACAAGTTTCTTCAAATTTATTTCATGACAAACAGTGATGAACAAATTGAACAACGATGTCATTATAATGCGGACGCGATCAACACAATCAATTAGTTCAGTTGTTTAAAACCGCCATTCAACGAATGCCAGCCGATGACTACGCAGTTGTAATTCGAGCAGACAAAATACCCGTTGGCCAATACGAAAGACAGTTCAATGCACCAACAATCGATGAAGCGGCGATCGTGATGGTTGGCAAAGAATTCGAATCGCGCGAGGAGTTTTGGCGAGGAGAAGATGGACAGCATTTCAACATCAAAATGAGAAATCCACAAACAGACGAGGAAACGAATAAGAAAGTTAGTACTATGAATTATTATTCGTATCAATAAATGATTCATCAAGACGCTGAGAACCACATTCTGAAATGTCGACAATTGTTTCATCAATACATCGTCGACATGTACGCGAAGATTGAAACCGCACGACTACTATATATTCGATTGAATCAAACCGAGTTGCGTTCTGAAGAGTACATCCATTTACGAGACGCAATCGTTAATGATGGTAACGTGAATCCAAACGAATTGGGAAGAATGGTCATATTACCGTTATGGTCATATTACCCCCCATTCACGGGAATTCCACGGCACCGTGAACATCTGAACATCTGGTCGTTCAGATTTGTTCATCACATTTATATGCAATCCAACATGGGATGAAATTAAAGAACTTCATTAGCTGGACAATCATCTTCGGACCGCCATTACATTACCGCACGCGTATGTAAACAAAAATTGAAATCTTTGGTGTATTTTATTATCAAGCATCATGTTTTTGGAGAGACACGCTGCTGGATGTATTCTATTGAATGGCAGGAAAGAGGATTGCCACAAATCATCAACAAATCGCAAATTGACCAAATCATCTCAGCAGAAATACCAGATAAGGGCATTGATCCAGACTTATTCGACGTCGTTACCAAAAATAAGATTCATGGTCCATGTGGCGCATTCAACAACAATTCACCATGCATGTCTGATGAGAAATGCACGAAACGATACCCAAGAAACTTGGTTTCTGGTACTATCACTGTCAATGACGGATATCCACTGTATCGTCGACAATCAGTTGAGGATGGCGACAAATCCATCGTTCTGAAAGTACGAAACGTTGATGTCGAAGTCGATGATCGTTGGGTTTTGCCATATTCATCGTTGTTCTCAAAGACCTTCAAAGCACACATTAATGTTGAGTATTGCAATTCAGTGAAGTCGGTCAAATATGTTTACAAATATTTCAACAAAGGAAGCGACATGGCAGTCTTCGGAGTAGGGAATGTGGCCGCACCGCTCGATGAAATCAACCAATACCAACTTGGACGCTACATCTTATCATTTTCAATCCATGAACAACATCCAACAGTAGTACACTTGGCGGTGCATCTCGAGAATGGACAGGGCGTGTTCTTCACAGCAGATTACTCATTGTGCCAAGTTGACATTTTTGCAAAGACTCTACTTTATTCTGAGCTACCGAAATTCTACACATGGAATGTATCGGCTAAAAAGTTTCAACGTCGCAAACAAAGTGAAGTGCAGTTGAAGGACATAGCAATTTGTATTCCAGTGGCGCATTGGGTCGTTTGAACACTGTTCACCCGAATAATACAGAATGCTTCAATCTGCGATTGCTGTTAATCAATGTACGTGGACCGACATCTTTCCAAGATTTAAGAACAGTGAACGGTCAGCTGTGCGCCACTTATCGCCAAGCTTGCCAGGAACTAAATCATCTTGAGAATGATGCACATTGGGACACTGCACTCGCTGATGCATCGAATACTGCTCGACCACAGCAAATACGCACGTTATTTGCCATAATATTGACAACCGGCTGTCCATCTAATCCAAAAGATCTTTAGGAAAAATACAAGGAATACGGGAGTGAAGATATTCTACATCATTTGCGCTTTGCTCAATATTGGCTTTGCGAATCAAAATCCGGACATTCAATTCACACCAAACGTGTATAATTAGGCATTGATTTTGATTGAAGGCATATGTTTGGCAATCGCTAACAAGGCACTAGTGCAAGTGGGAATGCCTGCCCCGAACCGACCAGCGAACGACCTTTTCGATCGTGAATTACAACGAGAAACACACTTTGACTCTGACGAACTGGATACATTTGTTCTGATAAATCTTTCACAGTTGGTTCTAGAACAACGCATTGCGTATGACAGAATTATGCGTGCAATCACAGAACAAAGCGGTGAACTGTTTTTCATAGATGCGCCCGGTGGTACAGGCAAGACTTTTCTTCTTTCACTCATTTTGGCAACCGATCACAAAATAATATTGCACGGGCCATTGCATCATCTGGAATGTGGCAACTCTTTTGGATGGTGGCGAAACAGCGCATTCAGCATTAAAACTGCCGTTGAATTTACAAAACACTGAGGCACCAACATGCAACATCAGTAAAAACTTTGGAATCGGTAAAGTACTCCAAACGTGTCAAATTATCATATGGGACGAATGTACAATGCCTCATTGGAGAAAGCATTGGAAGCGCTTGATCGTACACTGTGCGATTTGAGAGGGAACGCACGGATCTTCGGTGGCGCACTCATTTTATTATCTGGTGATTTTCGACAAACACTGCCGATTATACCACGTTCAACACCCGCTGATGAACTTAATGCATGTCTCAAACCATCAGTTTTATAGCGCCATTTACAGAAATTGACTTTGAAAACCCTCATGCGTCTACAACGGGATGCATCGGCTGGAAATTTTGCAAAATAATTAATGGATATTGGAAATGGGCGAATACAAATTGATGAATCTACGCAATGTATCACCTTGCCAGCAAGCTTCTGTAAGATCACAGAAAGCATAGACGAATTGGTGCAAAAAGTTTTCGCAAACATTGCACAGAACTACAAAATTCAATATTGGCTCAGTACGCGTGCTATATTGGCGACCAAAAACATCGATGTCAATACCATCAACTTCACTATTCAGAATGGAATACCCGGCGAAACGACAACTATGGCTTATGACTATGGTGAATCAAGACAGAGTTGTCAACTTTCCAACTGAATTCTTGAATTCGCTTGATTTGCCAGGCACATCACCGCGCGTTCTTACATTGAAGATTGGCGTACCCATTATTTTTCTTCGAAACATAAATCCACCACGAGTTTACAATGGAACCAGACTCTCAGTCAAGAAAATGATGAACAATGTTATCGAGGCGACAATTTTGACTGGAAAATTCAAAGGTGAAGACATACTGTTGCCACCTATCCCAATGATCTGCTATTCGAATTCAGCAGATATGCCATTCGAATTCAAACGTTTGCAGTTCCCGGTGCGACCCGCTTTCGCAATAACTATCAACAAAGCACAAGGACCATCGTTGCAAGTGTGTGGATTAAATTTGGGGAATCCATGCTTCTCACATGGGCACCTATGTGGCCTGCTACGCGTCGGAAAACCTTCTGATTTATTCGTTTATGCACTAGATGGAAAAACAAGAAATATTGTCTATCCCACAGCACTTCAATAAATATCGTATTGAAACGAAACGCTGCAATGTCATATTTTTTTCGAAATAAAAAAATCAATAAACTTAAACGGCAAGATGTTGGTTGTAGTGAATAAATCCCAAGATGGTTCAGTTCGTGGTTTCTTTAGAAATATTTTCAAAATTATTTTTTGTTGGACATATTAGGGGTACAGAGTAGCTGCATAACAGTGCATGATAAGCAATTTTTAGCACCTGAATAGAACAATAGTCACGAAGGAGGTAAAATATTCTAGGTCTTGATGCCAGATACCGGTTGACTGAATTAACATGCGTTTTCCAATTTAGACAAGTGTCTAAGTGAACACCAAGATATTTAAACGAGTCAACAGGTTCGATGTCAAAACACTCAGAGTGGCAACCAATAGATGCACATTCAAGCCTGCTGTGATTATTCACTCGAGGCAAAAAGGCCAAATTAACGTTACCAGACTTAGTTTTCCGGCTTAGAATCAGACAATGCTTGTCGAACCATGAGAGTAAAATTTAGATCAGTATTGATTATCGAAATAACGTTACTGGAGAATTCCCACAATACGCCAAGGCTATGTCATCGGCAAAACCCGGTAGAATAACCGTGAAGATTCAGTTTAAACACCGAGTAGGTGTAAATAAGATACAGCAATGAGCCTAACACTGAACCCAAAGGCTAGGGTGAAATGGAGGAAGGCTAGGATGATCTCCATCCCGAAAGCGAGTAGAAGTTCGTACAACAACTCTAACGAACGATAACGTCCAATATCTCTCAAATTTTCTGCTGAAAATCATGGAAAGGTTGCTGGATGTCCATATTCGTACAAGAATTGTACCCAGAAACTGGGTACAGTCTCTCAACATGCGTACCATAAGGGTAAGTCCGTTGACACAGCATTACATACCTTGGTTCGGGAAATTAGGAAGTCACTGGATTTTGAAGAATACTCGTTGGTGGCGTTTCTCGATATCGAGAGCGCTTTCATCAACGTGGTGGAGTCAATTGGGGAAGGATTGTTGCCACAAGAGATTGAATACCCAGTAACCAGGCTAATTAATCACCTGCTTGGTAGCAAAACGGTTATAGCTGAAATGAGGGAAGTCTCCGTTAGAAGGCGGGTGTTCGGGGAACACCCCAGAGAAGTATCTTTTTTTCTCTTCTGTGGAATATAGTAATCAATGGACTACTATTGGAACTGAAGGGAGAAGGAATAGTACTGGTTGCTCATGCCGATGAAGTAGCTATAGCTGTCTCGGGGAAGCACCTATGTATAATCAGAGATGTGATGCAGAATGCGTTATCAACCACTGCGGGTTAGGCCATCAGATGTGAATTGGGGATTAATCCATCTTAAACAGAATTAGTCCTTTCCACTAGGAGATATAAAATTCCGGTAATGGTTCCACCAAGTTTATACTATGATGGCCCTCTGACTGATTAGGCGAGATTCCTAGGGATCCTTCTTGACTGTAAGCTCAGTTGGAAACCAAACACCATAGAAAGAGTGAGGAAGGCTACTCCTTCTCCTTCTCCTTCCGGAAGGAAATGGGGCTTGAAACTGGAGCTGGTGCATTGGATTTACACTGTAGTTGTAAGGGCCGGACTGCTGTATGGTGGCCAGCTCTGGCGAATTTATTATACAGGAACATGATGGCGAAGGTGCAGAGAGCCTTAAAGCAATAAGACTTTAAAGCAATGAGTGCACATTAAAAACGAATTTTTACTCGAGGTATTGTACCATAACTGACCAGTTGGTTAATATTACTACCTAATCATTTGGTTTTCTATAGATGTTACCACCTAGACAAACACACTTCGCGACTGAGCAGGAACGAAAATGGTAAAATAAGCAGAAGAATTATTAGCGAAATAGAAAAACTGGCATCACAACTGAGCAATCAAATAAAAGTTAAACAAATAATATGTAGAGCTGAAGAAGACCACTCTGATGGACGTTTTAAGAAGACCTCTCAATATATTGTAGTTAAAATGAAAACGGCACAATTACCTGTATTGTTGTAAATTACATTCGTTTGATGAGCAACTTGCAAAAGAAACTGATTGGATGCGTAAATAATAGATTAAACCTAGAAAAAAATGAAGAGCAATGGTTAATGAAACTACCAGATCAGTGCCTTTAGCATTACAAATTTTACCAAATGTTCGAGCTTTAATGAAATCGGTGCCTACAAAATAACTATAGAATATTTGCACTAAACAAGAATGCTTGGAAAAAAATACATAAAACCCGTTGCATAAAGAGTTTCAGCCGCAAAGCTCACTGAAGAAGCTCAAGAGTGGTATACCTACGAATATCCAAAGAGGCCTCCTGCTAGCGATAAAATTTAAAATATGAGGGTTAAAATAAAAACACTGAAAATGAATAAATGGTTAATACCTCAATGCAAGAAATTGTAAAGATTTAACAACGCCCACAGATATTGCGGGCGAGATATAACGTGCGTAAAATTTTCCGGTAGACACCGCAAGCAAGGTGAATAAACTGTAAAGCACTATACCCGGCCATCTATTGAGGATATGAAGTAGACGTACAACTATAAATATTAAGAAATAAAACGTACCAATCGACTCAAAACTCTAACGGAAAATAATTATTTAATGAAGCTCGCAGGAACGCGGGTTTTAAAATAATACACATGCCTCAAATAGTTAGCATGTTTGAAGAAACTTATCAACCTTTTCCGAGACAAACAGTAAAACAAAATACAACTGTCGTAAACAAAATAGATGATCTTACATTGTTATGACGTAATTACTGGGGAAATTGCGAAAACCATACACGAGAAAGTTTTTCGTAAAATAGCTCAAATAACTAATTGTGCTTTCAGACTGAAATATGTTCCACGACAATGGGAGCTGGCTGAAGTTATTATGACCCCCAAAAAGGTAAACCAGCAAACGATAAGAAATCGTAAAAACCGATATCACTATATCACTTCCAATCATATCAAAAATATTTGAAATCCTTTGCTCAAGAGGCTCAAGAGGTAATTTTGGTTTGAAGAAATTTACGCTATTGTTGAACAAGCTCACAGAAAAACGGATGTCATTAAGGATGCCCTTATGCAAATGAAGATATTTTCCAGTATTTTCGTAGGTGTAGCTTTCACTAAAGTTTGGCAACAAGGGGTTGAGTTTAAACTGCATTGAGACCTGCCTAAGCAAATTTATGAAATTCTTTAATCCTGAATTGGTGGTCGACAATTTCGAGACAAATTAAAAACGAGTACTTTGAACTAGAAAGAATATCAGCGTGATTGAGTATTCAAGGTACTACAGTTGCTACAGGTTTAGCGATTGGAAAAGATATATCGGAAGCAACAAGCAACTTTAAAATGCAGTTAATACAGTTACTGGACTAAAACACAACCTTACACACCAAAATGTAAACTGGATTTCTGTGGTTTTTCACTAAAACAGAATTCCACATGCAAATATAATTAACTTGTACGTCATCAGATATGCATATCATCGGATATTTTGCAAAATATTTAAAAAAGGAGTAGACTGTGGATATTGGTAAAGAGGTTTCCAACAAATGAGTATTTGCGAGTACGATATGAAGAAGTAGTTCGATTAGTTAAGAATCAAATAAAACGAGCTAAAAAGCTTCATTATGGACATTTGATAGAATGAAGCATAGACAATAACAATACTACTCATCTTTAGCGGCAATTAAAAAAAATTATTTTCAGCAAGGGTTGCGGCATTAAAAAAATATCTATTCAGAAAGATCTTGGTGCTTTAGTTAGTAATAGAGTCGCTGCAAACTTATTTAATAAACACACTACTACTGTAGTCCCAAAGTTAATGACTAGAAGGTGTTCTCCTCGCCCTAAAAACTTTGCTACTATAAATTATGATATTCACAGTCTTTTTTTAGTCTTGAACCTATTGAATTAGGCGAGTTAATAACAACTATTAACACTTTAAAGACAACAGCGGTTGACGGTTTGGATGGAATTTCGGCAAAATTTCTTAAATATTTTGTTAGGAAATTTGGCGAATCTGTTAACAAATTCTTAAATAATTGGTTAGAAATTGGAGAATTTTCCACTTGTCTCAAAACAGCCAAAATTGTTCCCGTATTTAAAAATAGAAATGAACTCAATCTTGAAAACTACAGGCAAATAGCGATCCTACCTATATCAGCAATTAATTCTAAGAAGACTTGAAAATTTTCTTCTTAGCAATCAAATATTAAATCAACATCAGTAAGAAAAAATTAAGTAATTTATCAGCATACTCTAATCTGACACGTTTAGCTACAAGAAACGTAGATGTTGCAAAGAGATGTGCTGGTTTGTTTCTAGAATTTATAAAAGCCTTTGACTGGTTTAATCATGATATACTGCTATTGAAATTAGAAAATTAGCAATCTAACCCAACGCAGTTTCAATTGTTTGAAAACTATTTACCTGGTAGGAAACAGAAGGTAGTTGTTAATCAAACTATAAGCGAATAATTAACAATGTTGGGCGGCGTTCCACAGGGATCTATATTGGGGCCCTGCCTATTTAAAATTTATATTAACGGCATTTTTGATTTGCCATTAAAAGGTACCTTGCAATTTTTTGCGAACGATAGCGTTATATTTAATGCAGCGTACTCAAAACATAGTCTATATTTAATGATTTATAACGATCTGATCTTAATCGATGCTTATGGTTAAATTTAAATCGTCTGATGCTCAACGCTGTAAAACAAAATATTTAATATTTGGTAAACAAGACGTCTTCAAGTTCTGTATAAAACACAAAAAATTGATAAAGTGACTACATATTATTATCTTGGACTGTCAATCGATATCATGTTAAATTGGCATTGTGAAAGCAGAAGTAATTTATTATATAGAGGCGTTCCATTATACGAATCTCGATAGGGGCAGGATGAAAAAGGAAATTTTCATCAACAGTTCACGATCTGTGATTAAAAAGAACACAACTACGACCCCCCAATCGGCGTACAAAACTCATGGGCCGACTCATCTTCCATGTCCAGTACTAAAGGCTGACATGGAGCTATAGGCAATGCGCAGATGGTAACTTAAATCGGTCCTATATCCGTACGTCTTCGAGTTGGAAGGAATTGCGTAAAGTAAGACGGGAAAATCAACCGCGAAAGAGCAGGGAGTGCTTCGGCCCCAGAAAAGATTGCATGGATTTGAAAAACGGTTTAGCGAATGATTTGAAGTATAATTTATTTAATTTTTAATTGCGATATTAGTCCAAACTAAAAACAGTTTGATTTAAATTTAAAATTAAAAAGTAGTTGCATACAACCCTCAAACTTAAACAAACAAGAAATATTTTTGATAATTGTAATATTAATATTGTAATTGAAAATTAATAAAAAAAAAAATTACCATGACCCTCGATGTTAGGCGTAGATCAAAGGCGCACGCCAAGATGAAAAAAGAATCGTTAAAAATCAAATATAGGAGTACATGTACTGGCTCATTGGTAAGAGTTCTGGGTTCATAATACATAACATTATGCTTCAGAATGATAAAACCAGTATGGACATATGTTATCCAACTTTGGGGCTGTGCCAAGAAGACTAACATACAAATGATCCAATGTTTTCAAAATAAAGTGCTACGAGGACATGAGAAAATCCCATGGTACATTAGAACGAAAACCTTCATAGGGACTTAAAAATGGAATACGTCACCGAGGAAATGAAGAAACAAGCTAGGGGTGTACCTCGAAATCCCGGTTTTCAAAATCCCGGTTTCTAAATCCCGGTTTCAAAATTCCGATTTTCAAAATCCCTTTTTATTTTCATTTTAGTTCTAAAGTATTGATTTTGAAAAAAATGTTTTTTAATAATTAATTAAGATCTTGTCCAAAAATTTACTAAAAACACCAAGGCTGCAAAGTCAGAGGCGGAAGTCGGTTTCGTGGAGTCGGTGCTATTTTATCGGAGTCGGAGTCGGAAAAAATTGAACTCCCATTTTTTTTTGTCGAATTACAACCACAATGTCATATAATGACACCCGTTCTAGAATTAGTCGGATTCCTAGTTTTTGATAGTTTTCGAAAATTGAAATTGCAATTCCAATATCTTGAAAAAATAAAAAACGACTATAACAAAACTAAAACAGTAAAACTCGTACACAGTAAAAACGTAAAGGATCGGGATATATAAGTCGGATTGCGGCGTGTTTCTTTTCTAAATAATAAAAATATAAATAAAATAATTATTATTCTTACGCCATGTCCCTGTCGTTGGTTTTGGGCAGGTTAGGTACGCAATCTTGGTTTTCAACATCTTAATATTTAATACACATTTTTATTAATTTCACCGGGACTAATAATATTTTGTACAAAAAAATTGAGATATCTTGCTCTAAATTTCACTCAAAAATATACGGTATTGTTTAAAAGTTTTGGATTGTAGGGGCTAACGGCTTCAGAAACTCTCGCACAATTGACTAGCAGGGAATGGGTACGAAGGACCGAATGTGTCCAAGAGCCGAATGTGACAAAGAACGAAGGGCCTAATGTGGCCGAAGTGCTGAATGTGTCGTAGCGAATGATAAAATATCGAAAAATTATTAATCTAAAATAGAAATGTCGAAAAAATTTAGTCGAAAAAAATATAGTCGAAAGAAAAAACATCGAATTTCTTTTAATCGAATTTAAGGTCGAATTTCGATTTTAATATTTAAAAATATTATATTATATTTTATTTAAAGCAATATTTTAGAGGGGCTTTAGATTTGAACTTCTGAGGACGTAGGAGCCGGGATCAGCAAACATGTCACACTGCGTGTCGCACGATTATATATAATCTATTAATGACATCTACTAAAAAAATAATTGCACCATTTTGTTATGCAAAATTTTGTAATTGCAAGATTTTGTACTTGCAACATTTTTAGAATCCCATTTCCATCGCACGTATCGAATTCTTCAAAATCTGTTAAAAAATGGGCAAATTCTATCCTTATTAGCCATTTTCTAGAACTTTATCGCAAACTCATTTTTGAGTTTTGTCAAAAAATCATTTAAGAGTCCCATTTTCCCACATGTCCAATTATAAAAATTTCAACCGGTATTTTAAAAACCGAGATTTCGTTACACACCCACAAGCAAGGGCATGCAACAACGGCACGAAAATTCAAACATACGTCGTATATTGGACACCAGAGCTAGACACTGCTGGAGTTCTAATTAGAAAAAAAGAAATTATTTCAAATTGAGTAACCAATTGGTTCATCTTTTTATTATCAAGGACTCAATATTGAACGAGTCCGCCACTGACACTATATTTAATCTATTTATTTCGACAAGCCGTGTAATGCTACACCTGTACAAACCTTGTGAATTAAGTGACACATGAGACATGACAGAACAATCCGGACATAACATTACCATAATGTGATTAATGAGTCGGTATTATAGTTTAAATTATGTTACAAATCATGTACAAGTCATATAATTTAGTAACATAATTTAGTAACATATAATTTCACTGTACACTCGTATGTGCATTCACACAGTTTTATGTACACATATACCAAATCCATTGAATATTTAACCTTCTGTATACACATGTCATACATAATGTTATTATTTATATGAATAAAAAAATGTTAACCCGCATAAATATTAATAAAATTAACATAAATAATATTCGACTAAAATAAAGAATCGATTTTGTGATCAACAAAAAGTGTCACGTTAAAAATAATTTTCCATGATTAGAATTTGGAAAATGTTTCGAAATCAGCAGTTTGGAAATGGATATAATGTACTTTACTGTTATGAGGTGTAATAACCTCATACTTCAAATATTTTAGACATTCAGACAAATAATTTGTACAACATAATGAAAATCGTACATACCGTTATGAGTCTAATCAAAAACCATTCATATTATAAAATTACCATACTACACCCATACAAACATATATATGGATGGAAATCCCTTTTCACATTATCATTATTACATTTTCATTTTCTCATTTTTTTACCAATTTGTGTTTTTCGAAAAATTCTAACAAAATTTACACTCAACAAACGTGAGCGCATATATACTCGTATATATAGGGAGATACACATATAGCATATAAACGAATATTGGATATGTTGTACATTTCGAAATACATGTTTGAGGCATACAAAAAATATGGAAAATGTTAAAAGTTGAAAATTATCGGTCAAGCATTTGGTTTTTTTTCTTCGTACATTTGGATATATTTTTGGATACATTTTATAACATACTAAAATAATTTTGTGGTAAAAATAGAACATAATACGTTGTACGTACATATCCATTCCTCATAAATATACATATGTCCGTTTCTGGACAGACCAAAAACGAGGTTTGTGTGTAACATTTGGATATCATTGCGGAGGGCACCAGATAAAATTGTAATAATCATGAACTGATTATCTTTTTAATATTTCTGGTATATGTATACGAGTTTTGATAGTCCGACTTGTTCCACCCTTGAAATATTTTTAGATTGCTCGAAGCGTGGCAAAATAATTGTTCAATAATCTGGTCACCTGCTTGTATGATATCATTATTGTATATAATTTACGCTCAATTGTGAAAAAGAATTAAAACAAATTTATTATGTAATTGGAATGGAAGTATCTAGGCAGCAATTAATAATTTGAAAGGAACACATCTCTGAATACCAATTAATTTTTAGTTCGGATGATAGTGTGCTCTGAAACAGTTGTTGGTACACACGGACGATGAAAATAATCGATTCAATTATTTAAATTTGTATAGTTTCCATGAAAAGGGAAAATGGTATTCATTTTGTGTAAATCACAGATGAATATCTTTACGATTATCTTAGTTTGCCGATGCCTAAGCATTTGATAAGGTTTAGCACCGTGGTCTGGAATTTAAACTCCAACGAGATTTGCCAAAACCGAATTTATGTACCAAACATAGTAGAAGCCAGAATAGGAACGTTTGCTGATGACACAGCTGTTATGACCACTGGTGCTAGTATTGTTGAGTAGACACGAAAACTACAAAATGCTTTTAACAAGGTGAATAACTGGACACAAAAAATTGAAGACTGAATTTGCGTATTTTTTTTTATTCTAATAACGCTAAGTACCTCGGAAACTGAGGCCATACTTTATTTCGATTGAGAATAATTTTTAAAATTATTTTATTAACCACACTTACCAACACCTTTAATTTCTTTAGCGAATCACCAATTTCACTATATATTACTACTGATCACTAATTCTCTTTTACTGTTCACTTTTAACTTTTCGCACTGTTTACTTTTTACTTCGTAACTTGCACTATTCACTCACTGATTAAATTACAACTGTGTCTGCTTTCTAATTTGCTTTGCATGTAGTTGTATTAGTGAACATTCCACATTATCAATTCCCCTGTATTGATGATTAACGCCACTGTTAATTCCAGTATTTTTGTTGATGATTAAATCGCCGCCGCGTTTATATTTGCGTACGTTATTTATATATTCCCCATCCAATTTGCGGAATTCAATTCTAAAATTCAATTTCCAATCTGTATTGGAGACAAAATTGATCCGACAACATCAACATCCGACAACCTTTGGGTTGGTAACACTTGGTTGTGTATAACTTAACCACTCGACCACCGAGTTTTATTCGTGTGTAGAGTTGGATTCGTAACACCGCCCCTACTTTTGAATATATTCGTCCTAAACTTTCGTTCACTTTCCTCATGTTGTATCATCTCTATCAATGTGAACCACTTTCATCTTAGTTCTAGGGTATAGATTAATTCGATATATTAGGTGTGCAAGTACATACTTGAATTTTTTGGTCAAATTCAACTTTATCCAAAATATAATAATTACAAAGATTCATTATCGAAATATTCGCCATTATTTACTACGATCTTTCATAATTTATCTGGTAGATGATGAATGCTTTAGCGATATAAACTTGGTGTTTTCGTCGCCGAGCCATTTTTGCAAATCTTCAACTTTCTTGAACCGCAGATCTTTCAAATATTATGACATCGATCTGAAAAAATTGTACTCAGAGGGAGCTAAGTCTGGAGAATACGCCACATAATGTTAAGATTTTCTGGTTAAGGAGATGAATTCCTAGGTTGGTTTTGCTATCCTTTATGTGGACGAGCATTGTCATGCAGCAATATTACTTTTCGCGTTCCTTTGCACGTAAATATTATTTTTTAATGTATAAATAACGTCCAGTTGTAATAGTTTGACTAGGTTCCAGAAGAGCGTAGTAAATGAATCCTTTCCAATCGTATCAGACACGCCTGTAATGATTTTGTGCAAAAAATTATTTCTTTTGTACCGAGAAAGCAAATTCATGCAGAAAGATGTCCAGTTTTCGGTTTTTGTTTTCTTCTGCCAGTATATGAGGAACCTATTTTCCTTCCTTCTGTATTTTTCCCATAGCATGCAATCGAAGTGATATTGTTTAGTGAGTCACTCTTAATTGTTCTGCAAGCTCTTTTTGAGTTTAACGCGGATTTTCATCCAGTAAAACTCTAAATTGTTCGCCTTCCAATTGTTTTACTGCACCTGGAAGTGAATCATCCCCAAATTGACATCACGAAATCTTGCAAACCACTTTTTTACTGTGGAATGACTCACAGTATGTTCACTGAAAGTCGAATTAATCAAGTCCATAGCTTGAACAGCATTGAAAACAGAATAGAGTGAAATGATGTAAATGTTGCTGATCGACATCCGTCTCTTAAAATTGTTGCACAGGAACCGACACCTTGTAAATTACTGAAACTTATATCAGAAAAACAGCAATGATTCAGCTACATATATTCAAGTATGCGGGCGATTTGGATGAGTCCAAGTTTATTTTAATGCAACCATGTTCAGATCCGAGTTTCTATGATGTGTTCGGTGATATTCCTTTTCTTCTCTTGGGATTGTATAGTCAAACCAAATGTTCCACTGCGAATTCCTCGCTGTCCATTTTTATGTCATATCTCGTTTCCATTCTATCACTGAACTTTGAAATATTGCTTGTTTACTTTATTGGAAATGCCGTACATTCTCCAACTTAGATCTGCTGCGTATTCATGCTGTGCGACTGTCTCGGATTCCGGTAACCCACACACTCGAACAAGAATTTGATATGCGACGCAAATAATTACGTTTATGATTCCAGCACTGAACTTTTATCGTTTTTAGAAGTTTTGCATCATAACAAAAACGTTATAGTCTGCATCAAAATATGTAACCAAGTACATTCAAATTGATGCAACGTAAGACGAGTTCCCCCAATTAAAATCTACGTATTTCATTATCAATACAACCTGTTGAATTATAGCTATTTAATAATTTACCAGATTTTAAAATCTGTAATAAAAAATTCAGAGGTCTCGTCAAACTGCACTGATGAGATGACGAAATATACAGAAATACTTTGATCTTACATACAAAGTATCAACATAATGTCTTAGCGAATTATTTTAAATTCGCTAAACAATAATTAACCTCGGCTTATATTGAAATTTTCTTTCGATATAACTAACAGATTATATGCATGCTTTGTATCTAAATGTTATACACGATTCCTTCGCGAAGGTTACATCGAAAAACACCGCAAAATTTCTGAGTGTGGGATGACAGATGAATTTCCTGTCATATCTTACACTGCACTGCGATACCATAGCATGAATAGGGGTATATATCGATCTCAGTTATCCTGGTTGGCATTTACCTGTTTCCGCAAATATTCTTATAGTGTCTGGTTGTACCTTGCTATCATTCTGTTTGATTGTAGATTTAATGGTGAGGCGCGAGTGTTCTTTTTGTTAAGAATTTTGCACAGTTCTTGAACCCCGAACGATTTGAAATTTCTTTCTTGATCCAAGAGTAGTGCTTGTGGTACTCCGAATCTCCAAATCCAAATCCATTGTGTCGGCTATTGTTCGAGTTTTCTGATTCACAATCGAATAAACATTTACACACCAGTATCGATTACCATATTTTGTTATTGGAAGTAGGCTGGCGATATCCATTGCAATTCATTCAAACGGTGGTCCGACATTGTATTGAGCATTCCTTTCGCCCGAGTTTGCGGTCCCTTATTCGCAGCACACACCTCATGCGGCCTGCATTGCAACCTTCAATGTCCTTGCGGCAATTTACCCAATATAACCGACCGGTGTCTTATATTATCCAAGGGTTTATTGTTTCCCACATGTGCTTCGGGCCTTTCACCGTGTGTTTCTTGTAGAACTTGTCGAATCTGATTGGACAAATTCTCAGATTCTTACTAGTGCTCCATCATTTATTCTCAGCGAATGCCACAGTGTCCAATAATTTTTAATTTTATACCAATGCGGTCGTTTATCTTCTACCAGCCATTTTCTTACTGGCTCAATTGACTCTCTCTATCAGCCTCTAGGTCTTCTTACAAATTTTGTTTATTCCAACTATGTTTCGATTTAAACTGGATTCTTGTAATTATTGTGGAACGGTTCTTTACTTCCTGTCTTACATATTGCTTACATACACCAAACTGCTCAATTCACAGATTTTTCTAAATAAGCCAGTCCTGAAAGTGTAGGCTTGAAGTCGTGCGATCCACCTTGCTACTTGTTCTTCGGATTCCTCAACAAACTTTTGGCCATACATATATTTGTAGAAATGTTTAACACTCTCCAACACATCCAACTGTTCTCTGCATGTTACACAAAAGTTTTTCTCTGCTTTAGAGAAGGATCAGGTATAATATGTGAGAACTCGCTCTTTGTTCTTTTTCTTATGTGATAACACGGCACATATCTCCGTGCTGTTTGTATCTGTATCCAAAATGATTATTCCACTGGACTGCAGCTACGGCAAAATAGGAGCGCTGCATAATTTCTTCTTTAATTCTTTAAATGCTTTTAGATGCTTTGTATTCCGCTCAAATGGTTGATTTATTTTGTTCGCGAAGTTTTTTAGTTGGCTTATTTACTGTGGTGCAGGCCAATCCATTACTGATACAAACTTCTTTGGTTCTGTTCACACTGAACAGTCTGAATTTCATTGCACTTAACTTCAATCCAAGATTATTGACGTGATCAAATGTGCGGCCTAGTAGACCTTAGGATTTGCTCCATTAATCTTCAAACATAGTAGGGGATTGCATAATCCACATGGCATTACCATAAAACTTTGTTTATTTCACAGTTTTCAACGCAGAATTATACTTTCCCGTCCTTTTTCTGCAGAAGAACCACTGAAAAAATTCGTGGGCTGCTATATTGCACTATTACTTTCCAGCACGTTCCATTTTTTAGTTTATTCCGCTGGCTCATGTACTTCGTCATGATTAAGAGCAAAATATATTAATGTATTGCTTCCACTGCGACATCTAACTTTTCTGTTAGAAGATGGCTTCACAATCAAGCGAATGATCTCCTTCTGCCTATGATTTGGTGATTGAGGCCAGTATTTCGACAGTTACTTGGCAACATAGTTGGTTCCATCAGATATACCGATGAATCAGTAGTAAATTTACTGATTGTATTAATTGATGAGCCCACGTTTAAACACATACTAGTAACTTCTGCTGCAATTTCACCAATTTTTTCCACAACTTAGTATTAACCAAGTTCGCAGGCTCTACCATATCTATCTTGGTATCTCGTTGATTCACTTGTTGCTATTAGCATCAATCTGTTCTGTATCCATCATATAAGGACGCACTATCGATTTAGAAGCTCAGATATCTATTTTAAAGATGCATTCACGATGTGCCAATAAGCCAATATCCACGATATTTTTGTAATCTGCTCCTAATTGTGTGATTTTAACGGTGCTGTTGGAGATTTTTCTCATTTCCGTCAACTTGCGTTCCTCAAAACAGGTTTCACTTATCTTTCCCGATAATGGCTCTTAAAATAAGACAAATGTTTTCTCTTCTCGTCTTCTTCAATGTATAACTGCCTTATTTCTTCGCGTTTCTTGGCTCGTACGCCACTTTCTCTCGAGTGCTATGTGCTTGGCTGCTTACACTACCCTATGTAATGTCTGGATTGTCGCCAATACTTCATGGATTTTTCTCTAATCTTGGTTTTCAAATGCAGTTTGCGCGCCCACTATTAATTCTTCTGGGCTTTACCCCCGTGAATGCCGTGGAGTTGGATATCCATAACTTTCCGTCGTGTGGCTTCCTTTATCTTAGTTAAAACTCTGTGATAACCGCTCATAGCCCTTTTCTGTTTAGTATATGAACATTTAGTATATTTGTATACTAAATGTTCATCTACACCTATGGACATAACGCTTCAAATGACATCGGTGGTATTCTCAAACGGATTGGAATCAGAATATTTTTGAGTAGAACTAGTTCAGTCCACTCACATATTTTGAGTAAATTAAATATTGTACAGATGACGTCTATGGGTTTAATCTTTCAAATGATGTAGGTGCCATTCCAAACGAATTGACAGAGCATATTTTTTCGTATAACTAATTTATGGACTTTGCGAGTCGTATACAGTTTAAACGGTCAACAACATAACATCGCAGGGTTTGCACCCAAAAGCCACTATTATCAGATAATTCCTATGGCTTTGGCTTTCAAATGGTATACAAATTATTTTGAGACGAATTGGTAGCGAAAATTTTTTGATACATCTCATTTATTGACTAGCACTCAATAAGTACTACTCAAAAATCAGCAAGTATCAATCCATTTTGGAATGCCATCGATTTCATTTGGAAGGTTAGGTGCATAGGTCATTCAAGCTGTGCTACTCAACCAATTCAATGGTTTGGAAATCAAACCAATGTCATTTGCAAGGTTTAGCTCCTCTATGACTTGTCGATCATATGAAGTACACTTATGCTCGAATTATATGTTAATTTATATCAAATTACGTATTTTTAAGCTTTAATTTTTTTAAACAGTTATTAACCTTATTTTATTTGCTAGTGTTTCTTAAATTGACTGATTTAAGCTTCTTTTACCACAAATATTTAAATAGGGATGCAGTAATAACAAATCGAGATAGTTGTTGGAAGCGTAGATAGTAAGAAAAGGGCGCTCTCCTCATCGTAATTCACATATGGAAAAAACCAATTTTTATTTTCATGAGTTTTTTTTATTTCACTCAAAACTCGTATAAGAAATATAACAGTGTACTTACTAATAAATATTAGTTAGAAACGCCGCTACCATGTTATTTTCATATTTTAAAATTGTAGCATTATTTCAATTATTCAAATTTAAATTGCTAAAAAACACAGACAGGTAACATCATATACGTGAAATGAAAGCTCATTAAACATTTAATCCTTAATGGAAAACTAAATACAGCCTGCCAAACAAAACGTAGCATTTCTTTCTCTGAACAAGTCGATTAATATAAAAAAAAGAAATATAAATATTTCATTAACTATTTTTATTCAGCTACATATCGGAAACACGTCAATCTATCAATAACAAGCAATATAGTTTTCAATGAAAAACAATTGAAAAAATTGATACTGAACGATAAATAACAAACAGGGAAAAAACTTAATTTTCATCATTAATTCATAAAAAAAATTTTATTTGTAATAAAAAGCACAAAATTTATGATTAAAATTTCAATTATATAAAAATTTATCAATATGACTACATCTGGCCTCAAAAATGTAATTAAATTTTTTTTTGTACGTTATTTGGAATGAAAATTTAATTAACTTTCTCTATGGTAATAACGATGACAATGATGGTTTATATTATTTTCGAGTAATGTAATGATGATGGAAGATCAAATATATATTTAAATGGTAACAAAAAGGTTTGATAAATTTAATTATTTCAGTCAAAAAATACACTGGCGAGAAAAAAATTTGATCCATTTTATTTAATTAGGAAATTTATTTTTGAAATTGTTTTTTGTTATGGAAAAGGAGATGGGCTAGAATTAAGAATTTTTATTTTTACATTGTTAATTGAACAGAAATTTTATTTTTTAAAAGTTTTACAAAATACCGTCAAACTTTATAGGTATTAATGGGATATAGGACGATAGTAAACATAAATTATAGTCCTCTCCCGATTAGCACTTTAGGTAGTTTATTCCATCGTTTGGCCATCCAAACAGTTCATTATTTGGCTATTTTTAAGTATGAAGCGATTTTTCAAAGTTTTAGGAAAATTTAAAAAAAATCTGCTGGTACAAATTAGAACCAACTCTCATACTATTAGATTACGCAAGAGAGTAGTTGCATCCGCAGATCGCGATTAAAATCGGAAAAGGTTTTGTTGAAAATATCGAAGATATTTATCTTGTTCTACCTACTGCCAACTTTTAACTACTCTTCACTTTTAAGGCGAAAACTCTCACATTTTTAGAGTTTTCTTCAATTACATTTCACCAATTTTCAACCTTGAAATCGATTATCCTTTAAAAACAAAAATTGGGATTCTTTTAAAATTTCTTTAAAGGAATATTAGGATCTATATGAAGCTGGCCCGAACTCAGCCCGAAAAAACGCGATGACAACACTAAACTATCACTATCGTGAGAGTTTACTATCCCAGCCCGAAAAAATGTCAATATCGTGACAGTAAATAGTATCATGATATAATGCCATGACATTTATAACATTCTTCAGCCCGAAATTTTAAAATTACTTTTATGTATTTTTAAGATATATTACTATGAAGCTAGCCCAATATTCAGTTGAAACGCCCGTTAGCAATACTAAACTATAACTATCGAGAACATTTTATATCCCAGCCCGAAAAAATAGGACTGTCGCGACAGTAAAATGTAACATGATAATCTGTAATGATATTTAGAGCATTCAGCCCGAAATTATAAATATAACTTTTATGTATTTTTAAATTATCTCTTACAGGTTTTACCTAACCTGAAAGCGACAATGCTTAAACTTAAAAAACATTAAGTGATTGACTACTATCAGTCAAGCAAGAACTTTCAGCCCGAAATTTAAAATTTATGTTTATGGATATAGTCGTTTAAATCTCGACTCACAGGCGATTCACGAGCACTTAGCATATACCGTTAAATTCGTAAACATTTTGACTACAAACGAGGAGATTTGTAGAAAACGTCTATTTGGAGTTATCTGGATATAGTCGTTGGAGAGTCGACCCACAAGCGATTCACAAGCACTTGGCATATACCGCCAGATTCGTTCAACTTTTGACTACAAATGAGAAGATTTGTAGAAATTTTTTATCTGGAATTATCTGGATATAGTACCTCCTCGACTGTAGAGTAGAATCCAGTCTGTGTATTCCAGATAGAATTTTTCTGGATATATCTCCTCGTTTGTAGTCAAAAGTCCAACGAATCCGGCTGTATATGCCAACTGCTTGTGAATTGCCTGTAAGACGAAATTCAAACGACTAAATCCAGATAATTCCAGATAGAATTTTTCCGTAAACCATCGCGTTTGTAGTGAAAAGTTCAACGAATCTGGCGGTACATGCCAGGTGCTCGTGAATCGCTTGTTAGACGAGATTCAAACGACTTTATCCAGATAATTCCAGATAGAACTTTTCTACAAATCTGCTGGTCTGTAGTCAATACTTCAACGAATCCGACGGTATATGCCAGGTGCTCGTGAATCGCCTGTGAGTCGAATTTTAAACGACTATATCCAGATGATTCCAGATATAATTTTTCTACATGTCTCCTCGTTTGTAGTCAAAAGTTTAACAAATCCGGCGGTATATGCCAAGTGCTCGTGAATCCTCTGTAAGACGAGATTCAAACGCCTATATCCAGATAATTCTAGTTAGAATTTTTTTACAAATCTCCTCGTCTGTAGTCAACACTTCAACGAATCCGTCGGTATATGCCAGGTGCTCTTGAACCGCTTGTGAGTCGAATTTCAAACGACTATATCTAGATAATTCCAGATAGAATTTTTCTTCATATCTTCTCGTTTGTAGTCAATACTTCAACGAATCTGGTGGTATAACGTCAAGTGCTCGCGAATCGCCTGTGAGTCGAGTTTCAAACGAGTATATCCAGATAATTCCAGATAGAATTTTTTCGTAAATCATCGCGTTTGTAGACAAAACTTCATCGAATCAGGCGGTATTTGCCAAGTGCTCGTGAATCGAGATTCAAACAGTAAGTCGAGATTCAAACGACTATATCAAGATAATTCCAGATAGAATTTTTCTACATATCTGTCTGTTTGTAGCCATAAGTTTTACGATTACGACGATACATGCCATGTGGTCTTGAATCACATATTAGACTTGATTTAATAAACTGTGTTCTAAGTAATCCTCGATAAAATTTTCTCAAGCGATGGGGGTGCGATGAATTCATATATTTTCCATCTGCCTCATATGCTGCATTTTATAGTCCATTTCCATCATCCAATTCGGCTTCTTCTCTAATGCACCTAGTTCACATTTAATTAACTCAATATATTTAAGGAAGAAATACCTGGTGTGTAAATATGAAACCGGAATTTTTTTAGTAAAAAGTACATCGTATGATAGTGATTGATAGTATTTTACTCAAAGTATTGCCCATTATTAGTTAAACATTTTACCCATCTCTCAGGCAATGTGTCGATGCCTTGCCAAAAACACTGTTCTTTTTTTAAAGTGAAGTGCTCCTCAGCAGGCCCGTGCCCCATCGATGCAAATAAGTGATAATCGGACGGAGCCAAATCTGATGAGTAAGCCGCATGTGAAAGTATTTGTCAATTAAGTGCTTCCAGCGTTTCCATGACCGGTTTTGCTTTGTGTGGCGGTGCATTATCTGAAGTAAAATCACTTTGTGTTGCCTTTTTATCATATTCTGGTCGTTTTTCACACAAAGCTTCATTCAAATTGATCATGTGTTGTTGGTAACGTTTAGTATTTGAGGTTTCATCAGGTTTTAGCAGTTTAAAATAAATCACACTCTTCTGATCCCACCAAATACAAAGCATTGTCTTCCGTTCGAAGCGATTTGGCCTTGCAATCGAGATCGATGGTTGTTCTGGATCAACCCAAAGCATTTTGCGCTTTGGATTCTCAAAATAGACCCATTTTTCATCGCCAGTCACAATTCTATGAAAAAATGTCTTTCTTTTGTATATAGCGACTTACGTCTAGCAAGTGGTGTTTCTATGTTCCTGTTGCCTTTCATTCAGTTTGTGCGGAACTCATTTTTCTAGCTTTTATGTCTTTCCCATGGCTTTTAAACGTATGGAGACGGCTTCTCGCGACACATTAAATTGATACTTATTTTTGCGTTTGAGCGTCATCCCCATCCAACAATGCTTGCAATTCACTGTCTTGAAACTTTTCCGGTGGTCTTTCACGTTCTTTGTCTCTGACGTCAAAATCACCACTTTTGAATTTATTAAACCATTCATAGCGTTTTGATTTACCAAGAGCATGCTCACCGTAAGAACTCCGTTATTGTATGAAACTTGTATGTAACAATAACATGCGATATTGTATGAAACTTGTATGGTTATGAATTGGATGTTATTGGCAGATGTCACCTTGGCGCCGATGACGTGGTTTATCGAAAGGTACCTAAAGAGGTGGAGCCATTTATTGGTAAATTCCTGTATCATATTTACACACCTGGTACATCAGCTGTTAATCAATTTTATAATAAAAAATCTCTAATGTTTTGGCATTTAGCTAAACGAGTGAACAAAACATTTATATTATAGTTTAAATCAATTACAGATTTTTTTAGTTTGTCCAAATGAAAGTAGATGTCAGCAATATATATATGGTTAGAATTTTGTTGTGATTTTGTCGCTTAGGGAACTCTAGAGATTTACGAGAGAGACAAATTATTATTTATCTAAAATATAGAAGACAAAAAAACTAGTTCTTCAAGAGGACATGTTCTGTTTCCTGTTGGACACCTTGATCATGTTGTATGAATTATTTTTCAAACAAAACAAATTCTCTTTATGTTTTGATTGCAAATGGGAACTATAGAATTTTGGTTGACAAGTCAACCAATATTCTATATCGTTTCCATTTTCAAGTTTCGCTAAAAATTTTAAATGGATCGAGTATTTTGTCCGGCAGTGTATATTTCTTGGCACCCTCAAACCGCCAAATTAGTTTATTACGTGTGTATATTTAAATATTTTTGCCACGACTATAATATGTCAAATAATTTTAATACACCTGTATAATGTTTTATACAGTATATACGAGTAATATTACATGCGAACGATAAAAATTCCCTTCAAAACAGGAAAACATTACTTTATTTTTGTATGTGTATGTGTCTACGATAGAAAATTTAATTAAAATTAATGTAGAATAAAAAGACGAAAAAAAAACAAAATATTTTTAATTTAAGAAAATTTTCTTCATGGTGTGTTTTTATATTTCCAAAACAAAGTAAAAAATATTTATTTCAAGTGCGTGACATGTTTCCCTATCTAAAATTAAGTTTATTTCAATCAAAAAAGCAAAAAATACGATTTAATTACTTTTATAACCCTATATACCCCAACATACATATCAAAGTTTCCTATGTCATATTCTAATAATTTACCAAGCGAACACGCGTAGTATTTACAGGAAAATATTTACTGTGTGTTAATTTAATTACACAACGGATATTTTTTTCTGGTAATTTTCTTTGTTTTTCTCATCAACAACGACATCGTGTTTTATTCTTAATTTGAAAATTAAAAATCAGCGGTATAAAAAAACCTGCAGCTAAAATGAAAATGCGTTAGAAAATAATTTCCTTTCCACTAATTTTCCTTATGCATAGGTAGGTACTATCGCGTATATATGGTATATACAGATGGAAAATAATAATTAAACCAACCATCATCACTATATACCGTCATATTTTTTTGTGTTCCGCATAATGGCACAGGTGGTAAATGAATCACAATCCTAGAACAAAATAATTTTGTTTTCCTACATTTTTGGTTTAAATATACGAAATCGCTCGTCTGCCTGGAAAACCCTGTATATACCTTACCTATACGCACACAAATAAAATTTATATAAAACAGAAGCAAGTGAATTTTAATCGTTCAGAAATAAATTACGCAAGAAGGAAAAGGGGTTTAATCTACGCTTAATTAAATGTTTTAATGAATTTTATTTCTGTGCTTTTTTATTGCTGTACTCCTACTACTACTACATACCGTCAGGAGGATGGGGTGTAGTAGTTGCGCCAAAAAACTTTTTGTTTTTAATTTATAATTTTTATTTTTTTACGGTTAAATTAAAACAATTACGAACAAAAAGAAAAACACTTATAATTTGTACTTACATTTTCTTGGATCATTTTCAAAATTTCGGTTGATGGTGGAAATTCTGATGTCATAATTAAACGTGTCATTGTACGATGAATTATCGGTTGAATAAGAGAGTCCCGCGTGCTGAACATTAATAGGATGGCGGAGCCAAGCAGACCGATGAGGAATGCTACTACTTGAGTGCCGATGAACTGAAATTAGAAATAACAATTTATTGTAATTTAATTGATGCAAATTAATTTTTAACTCTTGGTTAATGTTAGTTCTTAATTAAGAAAGTGCACGATAGAAGACATTTCAGCTTTTTGTGCTCGCTCGTCTGTTAAATCTTGAATAATATTTCGGATGGAAAGTGGTGAAGTAATAATAAAAAAATGTAACTTTCAGATTTTTGCAGATGACCATGTAAAGTACTCGTAAGTGGCTGCATTTTAACTACAGTTCAGAGTATTCGCTGATCGGAATAAAATTTTATACTTAGGCTTTTTTAGAAGGATTTAATTTTTTGTTTAATTATTGAGATCCTAAATTAAAATTACAATAAAATTAGTTTGAATATTTATTCTTAAAAATTTTATTTAGCATCCATTAGCCCAGACTGATCCACTGATTGATAAATAAAACATTATAGTAAAATGTGTTAATATTTCTGTAAATATTTTGGAAAGTAAAATAATTATGAAAAAGCTATTTAGAATTAAAATTGGCTAAACAATTGGTCCAATAATTTAATCGAAAGGCTTCAACCGAATGAGAACCAGCGACAGAAATCATAAGAATCAAGGTTAATAAAATCTTGCTAACCTCGGTCGATAATTTTTCTTCAGAGTTTTTATCGGTAAAACTTTAGCTCACACAGGTTTCATTGCACCGCTAAGTTTAAAGCTTACTCTATTAGTGTCACATGATTCTAGGGTTCCGATCCAAACCACCGATTTAAAGTTAATTCTCGACAAAATCAATGAGAAACTCGCTCGCTACAATCAGCTTATCAGCGATTTGAATCACTGAGTTATAAATTATATTCATGATGAAACTACATGTCTTAAATTCTATATACTCGTAACTATCTGATAAACACTGACGCTGTAAGCACAAACAACCCCCTCCGCCCATGCCAGCCTTAACATTCACAAATCCTTATACTGGTGATATAAAATGACTGTAGTTGCTCGGTCGCATGAATATAAATGAAGAGTTGACAGATCGATTATTGGAAACAATATCGCAAACTAATGTTATGTCAGTATCGCCCAAGCAGCCTGAGAATCAGATCGAATTCTCTAGCCGGTTTCAATTAAACGAAATTTAATGTAATATTAATGAGATAGTGATATGTCACAGATGCTCCTGATTATTAACTTACACATAGTAGATCATACAGCAGATATTCCGCTGGATCAAAAGGTTTAGGTATGTCGTCAGATGAGTGAAGGAAGAATCAATAAATTGAAAACCAACTTGGCCTCAGTGGAGCAAATGAAACGCAAAAAAACCTCAAAAAACTGCGACTTGTGAAAACAAACTATTGTATTTTTGCGTCCGAACCTCGGTTCCTACATCAAAAACAAAATTTTTAATTGACAACTGCGCTGATATCTCTGTAATTTTTGCAAATAACAAATGGAACAAAACATGAAATTTCCGTTCCTTGCGAATATATTCATTTTAATACATGAAACGGTGCCGGCCAGAGAGGCAGATTTTCTCAAACGCCTAGGTTTGTTAATCGATTCTACATCCGCCAGCATTAGTATTATAGATGTGAATATTGCGATTATTAGAACAGTTCAAAGAGATTACATTTTACGTACAAGGGAACGCAACTGCTATGCACCATGGAACACATCACATTGCAAATCTTGGTCCCATGCAAAACCAGACATTTTTCTACGGAGAAAATGTATTATGCAATTATAAATAATGTTTTTAACTACAGGGTATCTCGCAAAATGTACTAACACTTTGATTGTCGCCAACATGCTGCTTTTCGTGTTTTAGCAGGTGTAATTTTCTCCTGAAATGTATTGGAAGACCGAAAACGCCACGGAAGTTCAAAGATGGTTCAAAAGGCAATTCGAGAAACAGCGACCAACGCACCGGACCATTCCTCGCATCAGAGATTAATATCGGCGTTTGTCGGTTAACACATTACAGAAATGTTGGATGATGACGATAAGATTTACTTTCAGCAAGATGGAACACCTTACCATTGCGATGTACGAGCTCACCTCGATGCAGCTTTTCGAGACACATGGATTCGACGAAGGTGTATCATTGAATACTCTGCGCGTTCCCCAGATCTTACGTCGTTGGGCTTAGTTTTGTCGGGATACCTCAAGTACAGAGTGTATTGCACCAAACCAAGAAAAATTCCAAATGACCTGTTTCGTGACGTTTGAGAATCCTTTGGTGCGAGTTATCAGCTTTGTCTGGACCATATTGATCATCAATTTAAACATATGCGAACGTGATTCTTCAATTTCATTGTTCGTACATAAATACAGTTTTCTCGTCATTCGAAGCGTTAGTTGATTTTTGAGACACTCTGTATTTTGTATTGTTATATGTTTTTCCCAGTAGTTTTCATGTCGCTAACGGATGGTGTAGATAGCGACAAAAATGATGCCCTTAGTGAAGATGAATGAGAGCCATAGTTAGCAGCCTTAAAGTCACAGTCATGATCGGCAATGATAGCTTAAAACATCTCGGTGCTGCCATACGTAACGAAGTGAATCCATTTCATAATTATTAATCCAAACCAAAACGAGGGATACAAAAAATAGACCTCATTATAAGGTTGTGTCCACATCTATTTTTCGATCCGAAAGAGGAACTGACGTACTTCTAGCAGTGAACCTGTGTAAGTATTCTCGGCCTTACTCATATCCACTATGTTTAAAAAATAAGGTGGAAAAACAGATGCGATAAATATTAGATAACGGGGTGACTATACCATCTATATCCCCGTATAATTCTCCTGTGTTGATAGTCCCTAAGAAAGAGGATGGGTCGGGGAAAACAAGTACTGAATAGTCATTGGTTACAGCAAATTAAAATCGGTCACTATCTCGGGCAGATACCCGATACCTGAGATCAGTGACATTCTGGCAAACCACCCTTTCACGTAAATTATGGAAAATATGAGTTCCCTCCCATTTGGCCTATACATAAATCATAAAGTTATATTCGGCAAAACAGAAGTAGAACATTTCAGAAACATGAGGATACTCTTCTGGTTCTGGAGGATGCCAATATGGAAATTCAGCTACGAAGTACAATTCTTAGGATTCGTCAGATAAAAGCTACAACAGATTTCCCGGTATCCCAAATCGTAAAAAAAGTGAGATCCTTCTTGGGAATGGCCAGATTCTAGCGTCGATTTATATACAAGACTATGCAAAACTCGCAAAGCCCCTGACTTCACTTTTGAAAGAGGAAGACCAAGATTTGTCTAAAAATCTCTCGAAAAATAAGAAAGTAAATCTCACTGGTGAGGAAATAGTTGCATTTAACAAAATTAAAAACACACTTTTCTCCAATGAAGTTGTCCTGGCATTCCCAAATTTCCAGAAGGAATTCGATTTTAAAACAGACGCTTCAAATTTCGCATTAGGGGCTGTGCCGTTATAGGTGTTTTTATTTATTTATGATTTCATTTATGATTTCAGATAGAAAACCTGAATGTTCGGTCAGTTGTCGTTTAAAACAAAAATTAAATTAAAACAAAAAAATGTTTAAAAAATTAAAAAAAAGTTTAATCCAAAACAAACTAAACAAAAAATAGAAATTAAATTTTAATTAAAATTAAAAAATTTAAAAATAATTTTTATTTAACCTTTAATAAATTAATAAATTTAAGGCAAATAGATCATCGATGATGGTGATGAAGGGTTGATTGGTTTTAGCCCAAGAAGAAGGGCCAATCATCTTTATCTCAAGAACATTAGACAGAACGGAAGAAAATTGTGCGGCAAAAAAAAAATGTTGGCCATTATTTTGGCACTCATTGAAAAATTTACTTTACGAATCAAAAACAGTAAAATAAAACGCTGGAAAGCTGTCTCAGAAGAATACAATTTCGAACTAACATGTCAACCGAGTAGGAAGAATCGAGTAGCGGATGCGCTATCCAGAATGCCAATCGCTTCTGACACAAATGCGATGTTGTCAACACAACAATTGGTAACCCCTTTTCCAAATTGCCAAAGACACATTATTATGCAGCCAAAATTTCTGGAATACCAATTTGAATATTATAAATTTTTTAAAACGAAGCCTCAACCCACACATGATTAACGGTTTGAAGATAACAGAATTGATATTGGGTGAATTGAAATTCAGGAGTTATGTCCAGTGCAGTTCAGGAACTATGAAATTCGGGTTACTCAAAGAATGGAACAAGATATTACAGATGAAAATCAATAAAAAGACAAGATAATATGCTAAAAGTGAAACGATGCACTACATGTCAGGAGACCAAAACGACACCCAAATTAAACTGTTCTTAGTCCTACACTTATCCCGGACACACTCTCCCCCTGGAGATTTTTTGACCGAAAATAGAGAGCCGTCTATAAACTTATTAAACTCGCTTCCTGTAGACCACTAAGATATGGAACTATATAAGACATTAGGCAGCCACTTGAGTGATTTTGGTACCAATGATCTTTCAAAGTGGTTTTCACTGATCCAATTCCTTGATTTTATTAACGTGTTGATCATCAGTTGATGTCGATGGCCGTCCTAGACGTGGTTTGTCGTCAACACGTTCTCGACCCTCTTTGAACAATTTGAACCAATCAAAAACACTTGCTCGCGACATACAATTATCACCGAAGGCCTTTTGCAACATTCTGAACGTTTCGGCACCACAAAATTGATTCCGCACACAAAATTTAATGGAACTTCTTTGTTGAATAATTTCACTCATTGTAAAAATCGCCGAATGCACTTTTTTGACAAGCGTATACTAAACACTAATGATTATTTTGATGTGAGATTTGGCACAGATGTCACTGACAGTCATACCAACATAGAAAAAAAATATTTCGACGAATGGTTTTCCGCGCAAAATTTAAATTCAAAAGTCTTACTACTTTTTGCCCACCATAGTATATTCTCATTGAATGTTGAAAAAAGGTAAACTGTGTCCTTGACTATTGAAGCTAAATTTCTTCCTTATAGCATGCTAAACCATAAACTTTGATTTTCCTGTACTATTCTACAACATTAAAGGGAAATTCGCAAACAAATTGTATATGCGATCAACATAGAAGACTTCAAAACACGGGAACAATGGAAATCAAAATTCTGATTAAAAATCATTTACGCGCAATATAAAAAATTTCCCTATAATTTTCCCATCTTATACATGTTTACGTGTTGCCTTCGTCTATAAATAATTGCTGTTTGTTGATGTTCGCTTGGTTGTTGATTAGAATTTTTTCGCTAACAAAAGCAAAATTTATGGTAAAAATGGTGGCTGTGTTTTCATGTAAGAGCTTCACAGTTTTATTTTTACACTCGCATCTTTCATATACATTGTTGGTTGTTGATGTGTTGGCGGAGGGTGGAAAGATAAAATAATCAAGGAAACACAGGCACAGCGCAAATGTGATGAAGATTTTTTTTTTTATTAATTTTCCTTATGTGCCATTCTGTCTGAATAAATGATTTTTGATCAGACATCTATCTGACTGTTCATTCTTTTTTATTTTTAAGTTATGAATATAAAATATTTTATGAGATTTAAATTAAGTTATACATAGCAAATGTAGAGCAGCCAAACAAAACGTGCAGAAATATTAATTAATTTATGTAAATAAAAGCGTAAAAATAAAATAGGCAATTATTTCAACCTTGGTATTATTTTATGAGAAATTTTATCATAATAAATATTTAATTGTTATTGAAACTTTTTACATCAACATTATGGCGTCAATCAAACTTTCATTTAATTTTTTATTACTAATTTTCGAGATTTTTGGGTACGGTAAAAATAGCGTAATATTTTCAGAATGGGAGATTGCATGATTAAAAGTCAAAATTTTAATAGATAAAATTAACACTATAAAATGGGCGATATTGAATGTTCTCACCAAGCTCTAAATATATATTTAGTTATTCTTGATCAGTCTGTGGTAAGAGCTCTTTACTCAAACATAATTGAATTACTGCTCGAATATACCAACCACGTAACGTCCAATTTCCACGTCCAGGATGCTCCATCTGTTGGTTTTTCTCAAAAAAAAATTTATTGTGATGAGATTTAATAGTTGGTAAGCAATTTATCAATATTTATTTAGATCGCTTCTGGAACCACTTTTATTTAAGGGAAGCACAGATACAACATCAGTTTCAAACCCATTGTTAAAAATGTGCCTTAACGGAGAGCATACAAAATGTACGCACTGTTAATTAGAAAATTACTCAACCCAAAATTATCAAGCGAATATCTAGGTTTTAAAGACTGAATGACCTCAGTTATTTTAATCTTGTTAATAGGATCGAGAAAGATTTCTGTGTATAACTTGGACGTTATATTTCAAATTAGAAGCAATACTGACGAAATATGTGCTAAATGCATTAGCAATTGGAAGTTTGATAACTATTCCGGTGATTCTAAAAGGACTTGACCTTTTAGAATCACCGGAATAGTTATCAAACTTCCAATTGCAATAATATTCACATGCAGTTTAAATTTTAATTTGCACCTTACAAACGTAACCACTAACAGATTGATGCTGTATAATATAGCGACAATTTCTCAGCGGAAAATAAGAGGTTTCGCTACTCGCCGCAAGTGGCAGGACCATCACAAAAGAGAATGTATTTTGTTATATAATTACCAGCGGCAATTTTTTATGCATTTTGTATCTCTTTTTTCACTAAATAAAACATCCCAGCGTAATAAAATATTAAAAGTGATCCTTAAAAAGACAAATTGATTGATCTCCGAAGTAAAGGAACTAGATAGGTAAATGAAATCTTGAAATTTAACCATATTCCGTCTTTCCGCCATTCTAACAGAATGACGATGAAATTTGGATAATAGTATTGATCAGGGGTCCCAAACCTAGGACAAAATTCTATCTGTTCATGCAGGAATAAACTTGACCATTTCATAACCAATACTTTTGAAAATTTAAATTTTTTTATTAATTTATATTCAGTTTTTGGAAAATATCTCAAAAACTTCCACTAGTAACGAATACTTTCGGTCGTTTTTCTACTAGCATAGGTCATACTGAGACTACGAGGAAAATTTGGGGAAAATTTATGAATAAGAATTTCTAAAAAGATTGAACCTGCCCCTCCAACTATTTTAACAGCAAGCGAGGAAACCGCTATCGCAGAATGGCTTTTATATGCAAAAAAAAGTATTCTCTAAGCGTAAGGAAGACGTTTTGGATGCTGTAAAGGAGTTTGTTGAGGCCGATAAGAGGCCTACCCATTTCAAAAATAATATTTCAGGTAGAGGGTGGTTTAAACGGTTTCTGGAATGTATCCCTAATATTAAAATAAGGGTTCCTGCCCCTGTCACTAGTGCTAGTGACGTGGAAAAGGTGCTTTAAGTCAATATCACAATATTTACAAGAAACCTATAATTTTAGTATCAAGGAATGTCCAGATCATATCTACAATTTCCTCATATGCCCCGAAACGCGTTCAGTGTTAGCCGCTAAAGGTGTACGAAATATTTATGAAATTGAGGCGGCGCTGCCAAGTATAACCTAAAAGTTACGTGTACATTTAGCGCTAGTGGTGAAACCATCCTACCAATGGTAATTTAGCCATACAAAAGAGTACCAGATGAAATTCGCAAATCGTTATCTCAAGGTTGGGCTTTAGGAATTTCTGAAAATGGCTGAATGACCAAGGAAATTTTGTTCCTGTGCTTTTAAATCCTTTGAAGTTTGTATTACACGGGTGTAGCGTACAAAATGGTGTCAAAGCATGCGGTCTCTATCCATGGAGTTACTCTGCAATAGATTTATCAAAGTGCATTGGTTAATTATCTGAAATCGTCCTCCCAAGTTCATTGCCACTATTACAGACAGAAAGTGGTTCTATAAATTTAAAATAATATGCAGAAATTGTTGACAATTTCAAAATAAAGATGTTTGAGTACATATTAAAACATCTGCATAAAATTGAAAAGCATGATGACAATTTTTAACATTTATTCAAACTATTTATGGCCGTTAAAAATGTAAAGCGAAGTTGTCCAATTGAGCCACTTCACGACGATGACTATCTAACAGTAAGTGAGATACACGATTTAATATATGTTGATAAAACTATATTTTCGATCCACTAGACGACCTGGTCGGGCAAGTATTAGTCATAGCGAATACTGATGAGGAGCTTCTGGTTAGCAATATATAAACGGGCGAGGTTATTATGCAAACTATATCTGTTCTATTAGAGGATTCGTTAGCCGTGCTGTACGGAAACGAATTATTATTAACGAACACCGTTGAAGAGATTGGTATTATCAATACATAAGTGCATGTACATCGCGTTCTGGAGAATAACACGCCAATTAAATTCCTTCCATTAAACGTTTATATAAACGATAAAACTAACACGGCTGAAAACATTGAGGTTACTAGCACTAAAAGTCAGCAGCTTGATATTATCCAGGAGAATAGTGCTCCAATCAAATCAATCAAAAACTTTTTTGATTGGACTGAAACACCTGATAAAGTATAGGAACCCAAGCTGCAAAACGAAAAAAGCCATTCGTTCAAACGTCGCCTTTGCACAAGCTGAGAGGAAAAACAAAAACAGTTATTTGAAAAGGAACAAAAGGAAACAGTGAAAGTTAAGAAAGAGCAATTAGAATTAGAAGCCTTAACCAAGCAACAGAATTTGTTGAAAAAATCCCAAGATGATGAGACCTAAATCAAAATACCATGGGCGTTCGAAGGATCTTAACATTACCAATATTACTAGTAGTAATGGTAATATTTTTAATTATATTTTTAGTTTAGTTAAATTTCAGATTTATCTTTGTCAACAGAAGAAGCTCCAAATCAAGTTCCCAACGAAACTAGTTCTGAAAATGGAGAGGACAATTGTGGAACAGAGAGAGACTCATTTCTTGTTCACATCGGAAGCAATAAACTTGCGAATTCAAATATCTATGTAACCTAGACCTATTGTGCTAACCAATAGACATTTTAAGTTAAATTACAATTATTTTTTTATTTTAATGAATTAAATTTAATTTATTGTTTTATTTTTTATTACAAATCAATTATATTTCAATTGATGTAATAATCTGTTTAACCCTTAACCACTTTTATGATTTTTGTTGCACAGACACTTTAACAAACTGGTTTCGTTTAATTCATTTATTCCAAATAAAAATTGATTTAAAATCAGATAACATTCATTCCCTGCAAGCATTTCTTTCGCAAATATCATAAACTTCAAAAATTTGTGGTTTTGTATTACAAAGATGACACTGTGCACGTTTCGCTTTCTTGCGAGCTTATTCTATTGACAACGATGACGTTGACTTTCCACTATGTGTTTGATCTTGCCGAATACTTTTGCTGAGCTGCTTGTTTCGTGCCGATGTAGCTCTTCTGAAGAAAATAATTTCTTCTATCTTTCTTTTTAATTTCCCAATTACGATATGGTTTAGTACATGCGACATATTATGCTAGTCCACAAACGTCTAGCATATTCATGAAAAATACATTTGGCCATCTGTCACTGCGACGTTTACATGAATAATTTCCCACCATTTGATCCATCAAATCTGTCCCACCTTTTGTCGAGTTGTAGAATAATATTATGTCCGGCTTGTTATCATTTTCCGGAACAATTATTTTATTTTGAAGCATGCTCGAAAGCATAATGACCGATTTTTCTACCCGTGGTGTATATGATACTAAGGTTAAAAGTTTTGTGAACCCAAACACTGATGAATATTGTGGGCGCGTGCTATTTGGTAGGAAATTCTTTGGGAAATATGGCTTGTTTTACACAATGTGCCAACAGTTGTAAGACCACTATTTTTTAATTTTATAGTGCTAGTTGCATTGCAATGCTCTTTGGCCATTTTCCTTTCCTAAGTAGGGTATTCCACTAAGCGGATAGCCGGTCGAAGAATCTTTAACCTAAAAAAAGTCATCATGAAACACACCCGTCCTCTAAATGGTACAAGATGCTCATCTACAGTAATTAATTGGCCAGGCATATAATATTGTTTCAAATTTCTGTCAATTGACTCCCAAACATCACTTCTTTGAGATCGAGTAGATTTATCGTCAAATATTATAAATCTCAACAGTTGCATAAAACGATCATGGCTCGTAGTTGCTCTGCATATTGGCGAACCATCAACATAATTCCATAAGCGTTATGTACTTACTTTGCTCATTTTTCAATGACCATTCGCTAAGAGCAACCCAAAAAATGCCTCCATTTCTATAAAATTCACAAGTTTTCACTTACTTTCACTTAATTTCACTTACTTTCACTTACTTTCACTTAATATTACCTTATCTACTGCTCCTTTTATTTTGTTATGTTAAATTTGGTAGCTCTGCTGGCTCATTTAGTTGATCGTCATTAGAGTCGATTATATCATTAACATCCGAATTAAGGCTTGTATGGTCCTCCTCGTTTATCAGGCTGTCGTCATTTGTGCAATCTAAATCGTTATCATTATCTACTTGGTCGTCGATATTCACATTCCCAGTTTCATCATCACTGGACTCATTGAGAGCCAGAATAATTTCCTCATATATCAGATATCGTCGAGGCATTATAAAATACTAAAATTAAACTGTTATTTATATGCAAATGAATTTTATTACTAAAAGTTATTTTTTATAAAAATATTTGTAATTTCAATTATGCTTACGAGGACACTAATCTCCTTGTTCTATAAAAAAAACTCGGGTGTTTTCAATATACTTGCACTTATAAAAACTTTTTTGAAGAAAATAAAAAAATATTCTACGAAATTGAGAAATTATTATGAGAGCCGATGGGGCGCTAAAAAAGTGTTCGCGTTCGATATTTTTAATTTTCGTTATATAACAAAAAAAATGTAGTGAACCATGTCTGGTTTTATTTCAATCATAATTAAGAATGTTCAATACAGGACTACTAAAAATGTTCGGCTAATATAATTAAGAATAAAAGATATACAGATGTAATTATATTCGAAATAGCCGCAGCGGCGCATAAAAGTGGTTAAGGGGTTATAAAATAAATTTTATAATTTTAAACCACAAACATCAAACATTGCTGTTTTATTTTTGAATTTTAATCCATGTCAATAGCTGTAACAAACAACATGTCAATAATTACAACAATGTGTCAATAGTTGTATACAATCGTAAACTTTTAAAAAAAACCTGTTCTTTAACTATTAAATAATAATTTAATACAAATCTTATGTTAAAAACCTTCTAATAAAATGATCTAAATGAGGGCCTCTTTACGATTAACGTAGTAGTGTCCCAAAAAACTTCTTCCAAAGTAAAATTTTCCTTAAGACTGTCAATAGCTGTAGGCCTTACGCTATACACTTTTAAGTATTTGTAAGGTTTTTCGTCAGTTTGTCGGGAACTTCACGCTACCTAAGAGAGTATGGTGTCTACCAGCAGCATGTAAATGTAAAATCGCTACAACAATTAAGGTTAAAATTTTAAAACGAAAGCTAAATTTTATTTATCAGGCCTCACTATCTGGTGTTAAGGCTTTTTCATCTCACTGACTTCTGTTTTACGTCGTTGTGAAAAACTTCTTGGTAAAGCTTATATGATTTTTATAAGGAAATAGTGTGATCTCGTCTTCAATTAACAATCACAAATTTATAACAATCATAATTGGTTTAGTGCCTTGCATAAAATTTAATGCAAACATATCGGGTCAATTTATAACAAGCGAGCAACAAACTAATTCTACTTTTGATAATGTGTACATTACGCTAATAATCTAATTTTATTGTGAGATTACAATAAAAACCAAATTAATTTATTAATGGATATTTCTGTGTTATTAAAACTAAACACATCTTGACTATATAAATTGTGTAGCTTTTGTGGCACCGGCACGTCTAGACGTAAAATTATGAAGTCGACGTACAATATAATAGCGTTGCAACAAAATAGTTAATACATTACAAATTGTTGTAATTAGAAATTGTTAGGTTTTTAAGAATGTATCTGGATACAAAACTAATTTATACCAAATTTGTAAACACAAAAAACCATTTCAAAAGTTTGTTCAATGGTAAACATCAAAGATGTTGAAGGATGTAAATTATAAATTTTTATTCATCAATCAATCCGATATATAGAGAGAGGGTAACGTACAATGGACAAAATAGTCCTTTTCTGGTTATATACCATAAATACAACGATACGTTTTATTTACTTGGTCAAATATATTTTTTTTTACATCAAAACCATTATTTTTTATTCCAGAGAGTTCTCTGAAACAATGTAAAACAATACAAATGGTTCAATAAATTTTCCTGTACAGAATTTTAGATTATTATATAGGGTGTATCATAAATAACTGTCCATTCAATTATAAATATATGTACCATCGAGGAGTTGAAATAGATTTCGAACAGATCGAGCACCCATATATATTACTCTCCAGGGACATCTTTTTCAACATACACACAATGGTTTGGTCATACACATAAGACATATATAGGTTTAGTTCGATTTCGGTCATGTGTGCTCTCCAATTTTAATGTAATATATGAGATTCTTAATGGCATTTTTTGTTTGTGTATGTGCTACTAATATTTTTAACCGAATTATCAAAAAAGTTATGATTTTTATCCCTCGTCCAATTTATTGATGTAATATTTTTAATTTGACAAGAACGTTTTTCCAGCACCTTATAATGGATTAGTCACGGAATCGTGCTATATATGTTACGGTTAAAGTCCGACATCGTCGAATGTTCACATTTTGCGGGAAATGTGCAAATTTACCGAAATGCCGTACATTTCCCAACATTTATATTTTATTAAATTGAATTTATGCGAGTGTACATTTTAAAAATGATGATGTGTGTAATGTGCAGATATACGATTTAATTTGAATTAAAAGTAAATGAAATCAATTAGAACGGTTAATAAACTATACGTAAATTTTTGTCTATGCAATTTCTATTGTTGTCGTAACGCAACATAAGCGAAATATCTCAATACTTTAAAAGACGTGCCAGTCTGTCACATAAAATATTGTAAAGGGTGTTTAAATTTTAAGGGCCGACGTTGAATGTGAACCACACCTACACGTCAATTTTTTTTCTGCATTTAATTTGACATTTCTCAATTTCAGACTAACTCAATTTGAACCATGGAAAGATACACAATCGAGCAACGCGTTAAAGGCATATTATGAAAATGGGCGTTCAAATCAAAATGCATATCGTGCACTTCGTGATTTTTTCGGTCAATTTAATCGTCCAAATGTGCGTACAATCGGAAGAATCGTGTAAAAATTTGAGCAAACCGGGTCTGTAGGAGATTTAAAAACACCAGTGCATGCTCGTACAGCTCGTACAGCAGAAAATATTGCTGCTATTCGCAATAGTGTGGCTGAAGAGCCGTCCACCTCAACTCGTCGTCGTGCCCAACAATTGCACCTCTCACGCTCGTCGTTGATGAACATTATGCATAAAGACTTGCATTTACACACTTATAAGGTGCAATTGGCTCAAGAACTAAAGCCTCTTGACCATTCCAAACGTCGTCAATGGTCAGAGTGGTGGCAAGAAATGGCAACAGTGGATGAGCAATTTTCGAAGAAAATCATCTTCAGTGATGAGGCAATGATAATCCAAGAGTGATTGTCGAAGAACCAATGCACCCACAAAGAGTGACTGTTTGGTGCGGTTTATGGGCTGGCGGCATCATCGGGCCGTATTTTTTCCAAAATGAGGCCGGTCGGGCAGTTACTGTGAATGGTGTTCGCTATCGTGAGATGATAACGAACTTTTTATGGCCCAAATTGGAAGATATGGTTGTGGACGATATGTGGTTTCAACAGGACGGTGCCACTTGCCACACAGCTAACGAAACAATGGCTCTTTTGCGCGACAAATTCAATGGCCGTGATATCTCACGTGGTGGCGATATCAATTGGCCGCCAAGATCATGTGATTTGACACCGTTGGACTTCTTTCTTTGGGGTTACTTGAAAGAAAAGATGTACGTCGACATGCCAGCAACAATTCAAGAGCTAAAGGATGATATAATTCGGCACATTAACGGCATAGAACCTCAATTATGCCTAAGCGTCATCGAAAATTTAGACCATCGGGTGGAGGTGTGCCGCCGAGATCGCGGCGGATATTTTGTATCATACATAATTGAACCATACCATATTATCATAATAAAAAGAATTGACAATAATTTCCTAAATAATTTGTGTTTTATTCAAAATCAACATCGGCCCTTAAAATTTAACCACTCCTTATTATTAAAATAAAAGTAAAGACGTAAGATTTACTTTCGATGAATTCGGTTAAATAACATAAGCTTCGAAGGAACTTTGTTCGGCTTAAGGCAGTATTTTTTTTAACTCAGCTACTAAGCATAACGTAAATTGAATACCAGACATGATAACTAAATATGTTTTCCAACATCCATTTGCAAATTAAATTTTTTTAGATATGAAGAGTTCTAAAATATGTCAATGATCCTTTCTGAATTTATTCCACACCATACTGTGCATCTATGTGGATGCATTTGATCTTCAACAATTATTTTTGGATTTTGGGTGCCCCATATTCTGCAATTTTGTATTTATTGTAGACGTGACCATTGAAGTGAAAATGGACCTCATCGCTCGTTATGAGTTTGTGAATAAACTAACGAGTTTTCGGGCCGTACTGAAGTAGTTTTTGTTTTATTTTGGTGTGTGACGAAATTATATTTTTGTCTCGTACTTTTACTGAAAAAATATGTCTCATTGTGGAATAAAAGCTTACACTTCCATAAATATTTAAGTTTTTCTTGGGAATTTTTAATGACATAATCACTACACTGTGCTAGTTGAAAACAGTGACAAGGTGCGGTACCAGAGGGTAAACTTAGTTCGAATACACTGTATTCAATGGTGCTAGTCCCATTTGAAAGTTAGTCACCATTCTTGAGGCATTGCTTTCGACATGTTTTGGCTTTGATTCAAAAAATTGTCAAAATATACACCCATTTTCACGTTGAGAGATCTTGAACCATTCAAATTTTTATTTTGCTTTTTTCAGCGAAGTTGTTTCTATTATTGCACCCAGTCGGTTTTTTATACAAAATGTCGTAAAAACAAGCATTTTTTCGTTGTTCATCAATAGTATTTGAACCATTAAGATTTTCTTTATGCTTTCTTCAATGAGCTTTCATGCTCAAAATAAGTTATGTTGTCCTCAAAATTCTTGTAAAATAAAATAAATCAACCATATATGTGTGGTTTACTTAGGCCAAGGTTAGGTTAGGTTAGGTTAGGTTGGAGTGGCTGCTTCCGCACACTTAGACCAGTAGTGGCCCGTTGTGATACCACAGGATCCTATTTCCTCTTTACCCCTGTTCAAAAAACCATTCAGAGCTACGTACGTAGCGCAAAATATCTTGCACTGCACAGTCCGCGAGATCTGAAACGCTGGCCATATTGTACACGCCCAAATACCTATGCCTTCTGTATGGTAGTGCCGGGCACGAGAATACAAAGTTTTCTAAAGTCTCTTCCTTCTCTTCGTCCATTCAACTTCTACAAAGTGATTCATTTGGGTCTACACAGCCTACTCGCATGTGCCAAAAAGGCAGGGTCTTGTCTATTTTGGCAAAAGCTTCTCGCAAAAGGCTTCGGCTGAGCAGGTAAGGCTAAATAGAGCTAGATTTCGGCATACTTACGCCAATCAGGACGCTCATTTCAAATAAGATACAAAGAACGCACCAATGATGTAACCAAATTTAAAAAGTACATAAAATCAAGTTTCGCACAACACATAAAAACTGAAAATCGTAGGTACACTAAATTCAATAAAAATTTAACCATTTTGCACAGAATCATAAAAGGACCGAAATTAACCCAATTGAAGTTTATCCTAAATTAATCCTAAACCAACAAAAACAAAAATAAATGAGAGTGTATTGGTTTAAAGCAGTCATTTAGGCGCAGTCATTACGCAACAAATATTACTATTGAAATAATTATAAATATTTATTTATTTATTTATTTAAGAGTTTTAATATAAAAACATTAGCATTTACGTATAATAAGAGATATTTAGGAAAGTCGAAAATAAAAAAACTTAACAATATAACAACTATAAAATTTTATTAGACTCATATGTGCACTCTGCTGGTGCGAAGCCGATTAAAATTCTAATGGAGAAGTTGGAGTTCTCGCACAAGTAGAGTGCACATATGGGTCTACCAAAATATTATAGTGACAAGTTTGCCGATCGGTGAAAATTTTGAAATACTAACTTTCTTAGAATCAAAATTTCTAAGAAATTCCGTTCTTCACAAGAATGTGATTTTAGGTATGCCAGCTCCATTGGAATTTTAATTTGGCTAGCAATACATAGTTGAGGAATTTAAATTATTTAGTATTTCTGTAACTATCTTACTTTAATTTTGAGTACTTAGTAGGGATAAAGTGCATAAGATCTTAACGATTATTGTTTTCCGATAATTCACACTCTTTTTGATCGTATTTTTAATTTTTTTGATAAAATCTTTGAACGATGTTTAGTTACTTCTAGCATAACATAATTTCTTTGCTGTGCAAATTGATCCTCATATAAACATTGTGAAATTAAATTATTTGTAAACCTAACAATGTTGTAAAATCGCCTAAATGTTCGCAAATCACTAATACATCTATACATTTTCGTTTATTTTGTATTCTATTATAAACTTCATATTTTTCAGTAGTAGTATGAATTTTTTCCTAAAATGTTACTAACCGCCATTACTATAATTTAGGATTAATTTAGGATAAACTTCATTACCATCAAAATTAGACAGGTTAGAAGATCTTGATATACATTTTGGGCACAATTTGACTCAAGAGTCATGAAATATTTGTATACTGTGCGTATACAAATTTCCCGTGAGTCATGAGTCAAATTCCGGCCAAAATTCACACCCTGAAAATATAGAAAATCAAAAACACCAACAATTTATTTAACGACAAAATTAACACAAAAATCAAGAAAATTTACGACTTATTATCCATAACTTAAAAACAAAGGAGGTGTCAAACAGCAGCGCCTAGCAACAGTATTTAAACAGTTTCAAAATAAATTATGTAATAGTAGTAAAAATTAAACCGAAGAACAGATTATGTTTGAAATCGATATTTCTAAAAAAATTAAAAATTAATTACAATATGGCCAAACCCTGTGGAATTCCTGTTCCAGAAACATCAAACCCAACTGAAGAATATTTACCACCAACATTTGAATCTGATGAAACAGGAGAAACATCTGCATCAATATATCAGTCATCAAATGTCACTGTGCCATGCAATCACATAACTGCGCCATGAAATCTCGCCAAATCGTTTGGATATTATGGTACGATGCTTGAAATTGTCGCAGCGGCAGGCCATTCTTTTGTCAAAGGATTTAAAATAAGTGAACATTTTGGCTCCAAATGTTTGAATATATATGGAGCCACAAATCGTCGTCGTCATTTTACGAATTTTTTCATATCAATTGAGAATAATTCACTCGCGTGTTGCACTGTTATCCGTGGTTTGGTATCCGCAATGCACAATGCATTTAATCCCGAAGATTGGCGATTGTTTATCGATTCTTCCAAAAGCAGTTTGAAACCAGTTCTCCTTCACGTTGCTAACTCAAAAAATTCCATTCCAATTGCACTCAGCCCAAACAAAGGAAACTTTTGCAGCGATGAAAAAAAAATCATCGATTTGATTAAATACAAAGACCATCAATGGAAAGTTTGTGCAGATTTAAAAGCAATAGCTCCTTTAAGAGGCATACGAATTGTTTACACTAAAAACATGTGTTTCATGTGCATATGGAATACACGTTTTAAAGGCGATCAATACAATGAACAGAACTGGGCTTTACGTGAGAACATTAGATTGCTATACGACAACATGGTTGAGGCTTCACTTGTGCCAATTGAAAAAAAATTGCTAGCACCACTTTATATCAAGCTTGGAGTAGTTAACATTTGCGTTCATCGAATTGCGTCGCATTTTTGGTTGGTGGTTGAATCTATTCGAATCTAAGTTTTGTCAAATAAAATTTCATCTCGCATCTTGTTGTTTAATAACAGGAATACTTAATGGTCCAGATATTCGTCGTTTGATGAACTATGATGCATTTGAAAATGCTCTCAGTGAACGAGAGCTTGTGGAATGGAAATGTGTAAAAGAAAATATTGAGAATGTTCTCGGAATTAATTGATCCGATGATTGACGCAAATATATTGAAAATATGCTGACCGCTATTTCGTCGAACAATCACCAGCCGAATCCGGTGAGCACGCCGAGCGTTTTTACCAAGTGACGGCATGACTCAAACATTGGTACAGCGGCAAAAAGCTACATACATGCACTCTTGGGTGACATTTGTTGAAATTTGCAAGAGCAAGAATATCCCGAAGGCAACACGAACGAATCAGAAAATTAAAATTAAAAAATTAAGAAAAATCACCATAAAATCAATTGAATCGATTTAATTTTCTTTTAAATGGTTTCTATTGTACCTATATTTGTCGATGCGATGTTAATTCGATCGATTTAAATTCAATAAATGGACAAAAAATGATAACAAAGGGTTTTCGTGGAAATGAAAAGAAAAAAAAATAACACAAAAATGTGAATGTAGATGTGGTTTTTCGGTCTTGATATGTTCGGCAAAGTTGTTTGTCTTGGCTTGCGCATCAACTTTGCTGAAGGAAGCAAACCGAAAATTTTAATGGTTCGAGACCTATCAACATGAAAATGAGTGTATATTTTGACTCAGAACCAAAACATGTTGAAAGCAACATCTCAAAAATGGGGACTAACTTTGAAATGGGACTAGCACCATTGAATGCAGCATACTTGAATTAGGTTCCTTCTAAATTAAGGTTATATCCAAAGTAAATCTTACCTTTTTACTTTTATTTTAATAATAATTTTTTTGTGTGACAGACTATATTAGAACGTCTTTTGAAGTTTTGAGATGTGTCACGTAACTACGTGCAATGGAATCTCAATCTATGGCTCTTTATTTTGCTTATGTTGCATTACGACATTAAAAGAAATAGAATAGATAAAAATTTATGTTATGCTATTAACGTGTATTTTTTTTTTGCAACGATGGAGGGAAGAAATTGCTGCCCTTAGCCGAACGACAGCGTGGTAATTGAACGAGAGCAATAATTACCGTTTATTCATGAGTTATATGCTATTTTTGCTTCATATCCTTATAAGTAACTTTTTTCTCAACATTTATATGCATGTAAAGTTAGACCTAACTAGGAAAGAACTAACTTTAGGTTTGGTTTAGCACAAATTTCACACGCTTGTATACGCGTTTGAAGTTAGAACTAAATTAATCCTAAATCAACAAAAATAAAAAATGTTTAGATGTGTTGGAAAAATAGCAAACAATGACATCTAGGCGAATTAACAACTAACATTTCAGGTAACACTTAGCAATTTTATTTAGCATTTTCATTCGGAAATCGTGGCAGAACAGACCAGCAAAAATTAATAATCACAATAACAGTAACAATAGTGATCAGACGATAGACGACAAATATCGAGAGAATCTTGACGATCTAGAAAAAATACCAGACATAGTGAAATGCCTAAGGGAATTCTCCGGTTTGCCAGGAGCATTTAGCTCTTGAAAATAGAGTGTAGATAGAGTTTTACACGTATACGAGCACTTACAAGGCACTTCCAAATACTATGGCTTATTGAGCGTCATACGCAATAAAATTGTAGGCCACGCGGACGTGGCACTAGAATCATATAACACTCCTCTCAATTGGCAAAAGATTGCCAAGTGCCTAACTCTGCATTATGCGGATAAAAGGGATCTTAGCACCCTTGAATACCAAATGATGACTCTAATACAGGGCAACCTAACAATACCAGAATTCTACCAAACTGTTTATCAGCATTCGTCTCTAATATTAAACAAATTGTCCTGCATGGATATGGGACAAGAGTCCCTCAATAATCTAACTGACACATATCGAGATAAAGCACTCGATACTTTTGTCAGAGGCTTGAAGGGAGATTTACCACGACTATTAAGTATTCGTGAGCCTAGCGATCTACCCCAAGCGTTATAGCTCTGCCTGAAGCTACAAAATATGCCAACCATAGAGCGCAACATGCCAACCATAGTGCACATAGCACACCACGTAAACCACCTCCCTTCATTCAAAGGAACCACATGCCTATGCCTTCAAGTGGAACACAAACTTTCTTTCCACAACTACTTCACAACCCTCAAAATTCTCCCAGAGTATTCCAACCTAATCGACCCCAATTTGGTTTCCCAACTTGGCAATACCCAATGACACCACGTCCACACCAAAATCCGCAAGGGCACCCTTTCCTTCCACCGAAACCGCTCCCTAAACCAACCCCTATGTCGGTAGATGAAAGCATCCATTCAAGGCAGGCTAATTATATGAACGACCTCAAAATGCCCAGTTCATGAAAAAAGACCTTATTTCAATTCACCTAATCAAAGTCACGAGTATCCTAGACCAAATAAGTTCCAAAGGGTATTCTACAACGAACAAACGTACAAGACACCAGATTTCGAACAATACCAAGAACAGATTACAGAATATGACGAAAATTACGGACAAACTTTACTCGAATATACAAATTCCCAAAACTGCCCAGAACTGACCAGCGAAGAAGACTTGCCCGAACAACTCGACGAACAGGACACCTCAGAAACCGTAGAATTAGATGACATTAATTTTTTAGATTGAGGAGCTCTTCACTACTTAGAGCATGTGGTGAAGGGCGGAAAAAAATTTAAATTTTTAATAGATACCGGTTCGAATAAGAACTACGTCCAACCCAAGTACATAAGAAATCCTATTCCCAACCAGAAACCATTCATCGCCAACTCTGTGGCAGGCAGTGTCAAGATTACACACCATGCCATGGTAGACCTGGTTGGTCCCCAAAGAAAATTAAAATTCTTTATACTTCCCAGTTTGAGATCCTTTGACGGAATAATTGGGAACGATAGTTTAAAAGATCTCGGTGCCACGATTCATACAAATGATGGATTTATGACCATCACCCCAGATTGGAAAATTCCTCTCAAACAACACATCTCCGATCATGTAAATACCATATGTCTACGAGTAACGCACTTAGATCCTGATCAAAAACAGAAACAGGATACAATTGTCAGCAATTATCCAAATTTTTTTTCGGATCCGGATGAGAAGTTAACTTTCGTAACATCCGTAAAGGGAGAAATCCGAACCTCCAGCGCGGACCCCGTATACTCGAGACTATACCCATACCCTATCTGTCTAAAGGAAGAGGTAGAAAAACAGATTAACCAATTGTTGCGAGATGGAATAATTAGAACATCTAAATCCCCATATAATTCACCAGTATGGATCGTTCCAAAAAAGGAAGACGCTTCTAAAGAAAAAAAATATAGAATGGTCATAGATTATCGCAAATTAAATTCGATAACGATCTCGGACAGATACCCCATACCAGAGATAAACGACATCTTGGCCAACCTAAGGGAAAATAAATTCTTCACTATCATAGACCTAAAAAGCGGAAAATGCAAATAAAATGCAAATTTAAAAATTCAACTTGATAAGTGTGAATTTCCACGAGACGAAGTGGAATTCCTCGGTTTTGTAATAACAAGAAACGGAATTAAGACAAATAAAGAAAAAGTTAAGGCTATTTCGAATTTTCCCATACCAAGAACGATAAAGGAACTCAGATCCTTTCTAGGCATGGCGGGATTCTACCGCCGCTTCGTCAAAGACTACGCGAAACTCGCGAAACCTTTGACCTCACTTTTAAGAGGGGAAGATGGACACGTGTCCAAAACCCTCTCGAAGACAAAACAGGTATACTTCACTGAAAATGAAGTAACCGCCTTCAACAAATTTTACCTTGTCCCTAATTTCCAACGAAGTATTATTATCATTCCCCGATTTTTGTAAAGAGTTTCAACTTACCACAGACGCGTCTAATTTTGCAATAGGTGCCGTCCTTTCACAGAATGGAAGACCAATCACATTCTTATCCAGAACACTAGACACAACAGAGGAAAATTACGCCGCTAACGAAAAAGAAATGTTAGCAATAATTTGGGCTCTGACATCCCTAAGAAATTTCCTATACGGAAGTAGAAAAGTTCAAATATTCACCGACCATCAACCTTTAACATTTGCCCTTTCCAACAAAAATAACAATTCAAAGATGAAGCGTTGGAAAGCCATACTCGAAGAGTATACCTATGAGCTCAAATACCAACCGGGAAAAACTAATGTTGTAGCAGATGCTCTCTCGCGAGTATCAATTCCGACGGAAACAAATGCCATGACCGCCACGCAACATAGTGATGAAAGCTCGGCGTCAGTTAATTTCTTATTATTGTAAATTATTAAAAAAAATCAATTTCTGATTTTTATTTCTTTTCTTTTTCTTTTTATTAATCTTTATTTATTTATTTGATTATTTATTTAGTATATTTATTTATAACTTTCAATACACTTTGATACAATCTTTTATTACAATTTACACAACTTAACTTTTTATGAACTAGATTACAACTAACTCTACTAATCGCAAAATAATCTTAAACTAGTTTGTTGCAATGTGCGCAATCAGCATTGTCGCGAAAATGGTGTTAATACGCGCTTTTGGAAATATTGCAACTCGAGCAACATGATATTCACTTAACTGTGTGAACCTACTTATGTCACGGGTTAACTTATATATATATATATATATATATATATATATATATATATATATATATATATATATATATATATATATATATATATATATATATATATATATATATATATATATATATATATATATATATATATATATATATATATATATATATATATATATATATATATATATATATATATATATATATATATATATATATAAATATTATATATATATATATATATATATATATATATATATATATATATATATATATATATATATATATATATATATATATATATATATATATATATATATATATATATATATATAATATTATATATATATATATATATATATATATATAGGGTGTCCGCCGGGATGGTATACTACTTTGTTCTGCCGCCATTTAGGCGAATATTAGTATTGACAGTTCATACTTGACAGTCGTGAAGTAGATACGTGGCAAATTTATTATGGAAAAATATTCGATAAACCATCGTGTTTTAATCGTTAAACATGACAACCCCGATTTTCATGAAAAAATCATAATGAGTGACGAGGCACATTTTCATTTAAATGGATATGTGAATAAACAGAATAGTCGGTTCTGGGCAATGGAAAACATTATTCATCAGTCACCTTTACATCAATTAAAAGTGACAGTCTGGTGTGCAATTTGGTCAGGAGGAATCATTGGACCTTACTTCTTTGAAAATGAAAACGGCGTAACGGTAACTGTGAATGGGGAGCGATATCGTGATATGATTGAAAACTTTTTAACGCCACAACTGCATACTTTGGGCTTGATTAACATGTGGTATCAACAAGACGGTGCCACATCGCATACAGCCATGATTACAATGGAATTACTGCGAGAACTCTTTCCACAACAAGTTATTTCAAAAAATGGTGATGTTGATTGGCCTCCACGGTCGCCTGATTTGACTGCTCCGGACTTATTTTTGTGGGGATATCTAAAAAGCAAGGCTTATGCAAACAAACCAGAAACGCTTGAGCAACTCAAACAAAATATTCGTGATGAAATTAATGAAATACCGCGTGAAATGTGTGAGAATGTAATGAAAAATGTGCTCGAAAGGGCTCGCATTTGTGAGGCTAACAGAGGCGGACATTTATCTGATATTGTATTCCATACGTAATTGCCGACATTAAATAAAACATTTATCAATATAAGATCCATTCTCTTTCATTTAATCAAAAATCATAAACAAACGAAGTAGTATACCTTCCCGGCGGACACCCGTTATATATATATATATATATATATATATATATATATATATATATATATATATATATATATATATATATATATATATATATAACAAAATGGCAATTGGCCTAAAGTACTGCAGTAAATTATTATCAAAAACTTTTGTATATTTTCGGTTTGTAACAATAATAATAAGATTATTATATTTACAACAAAAGTGTTATATCTCCAAAGAACAAATCTAAGTTATTTTTGTTTGCTCGGTTGCTTCAACAAGTTTAATTTGACTCAAGTGGGACAAAACATAAACTAAAACAGATAATCTTGCAAATAAATACAATGGTTTGATGTGCGGACTCAAAATATATGTTATAAGTGTTGGAGTGTGGGGGATGGGATTCGTATGATGTGTAACCTATAAAATTAAAGTAATTGGGGATCAATGTATTAATTACATATAGAAATGGATTTAATTTAATCATCAATTTAGAGTAAGATATTAAAAGATTAATTTTAATTATTTAAGATTTAGTCATTTATTATTTGTAAAACATCACGTTAAATAATATTTAAAAATCGTTTGGTTTACATAAGACAGTGAATTAACGCATCTGGCACTTTTTTACGAAAATGCGTTTTGGAGACGGCACAAATAAATCAATAATATTACTAAATGCATTTGGGTTTATATTCTTGTATTTATTAAACAGTTTCCGATTTTTTGACTAAGTGCTACAATATACATTCGTCAAAACACTTGTACAAACATTTATTTCCTATGGTTCGAATTCCAATCGGAAATCGAAAATATTCAAAACCTTTACGTTTTAATCAGTCTCTTATTTGTTTTTGTGAAAGAGTGATCTGCGAATAAAATAATACGTGTTTCAGTGAAAAGTTAAGTAATCAGAGTGCCTTCAGTTGGGGCTAATAACAATTCTTGTAAGTATGCTAATCATACAAGAAATTTAAAACCACATAAAAATGGTAACAATGGTATAAGCTGTAACGTTCAAGCATTGGAAAATATAGAAGCCGCTAATATGGCCTTGACTTTAAGTGTAAAAAAAATGATCAGGTGATACTAACACCTGTTCAACCAGTCGTAACAGCATAAAATAAAATACATTTGACAATCTAAACTCAAATGCGGATTCATTACAATAAAGCAAGCCGTTGCCGAAAAATCTATAACCAAACCATCAAAATACTGCCGGCCGACTACTATTCAGGGGCAATCATATGTCAAAATTAATCTCCAATGAACACATAATCCAATTTCCGCTCACTAAGATATATTCAACGTATACTGAAGTATTAAAAACTAACGGAGTTGAATTTTACCCTTATCAACTGAATGACGACAAACAACTGAGATTTGTACTCATGGGATTACCAAAAATGGATACACCCGAAATTAAAGACGAATTGGTTAAAGAGGGTCTTACGAGTATAACAGATGTGACACCACTCAACATAAAAAAGGGGCGTTATGACGATCAGAATATTTATCTCGTGAAATTTAAAAGTAAATCGACGAGTATAAAGATATTGCAATATTTCGCATCGTGTTTCAAATAATAGTATCTTGAAATCATTATCGTCCCAAATATGGGGAACCAACAGTGTCTTCACGTTGCCTAAATTAAGGGCATGTTTCTGCAAACTGTTTTCTAAAACCCCGTTGTTCCTTCTGTGGTGGCCAACACAAAATACTAGAATGCAACAAGGTTAGCCCGAAGCCGATCGAAGGATCTGAGATTAGTCCAAATTTTGACAACGTATCTGAAATCAAGCCGACTTGCTGTAACTGTAAAGGTGAACATAGGTAATACTCAGCAGATTGTCTAAAGAGATAAAAAAATTTTGATCATCAAAGGAATCATGGATATTTGGTGACTAATTATGAGCAAAGTGTTTCAACATATTCCAGAAACAGTAACAACAATAAATCCTCATCTGCTATCAAAGTTAACAACATTCCACTATTCCAAGCAAGCATAAATGATAAGCAACAAATTAGACCAAGGTACAGGGATGTGGTACAATCGTTTGACTTATTTTCTGAAGTAGAAATTCTCGACTTGAATTCATGGATCTTATACCAGCCAAAGAAAGAAGGAGATGTTGCTGTAATTTATTGCGTTTAACTATGATTGAGGCAGTTGGTATCTCAGTTCCAACTTCCTCCGGTCCCTGCGAAAATTCTCAAGCCTCGAAATATATGTGTCAAAGGAAATATGGTGACAACAACAAATCCACTATATTGCGAGTATTAAGACAAGATTTAGAAACTTTAACCAATTCTAATCGTATATCACCTTATTTTGCGGAGAATTCAATGCGCGTCATTCTAGCTGGAACTGCATCCAAGCTAATTAAGCCGGAAAGGTCCTCAAACTTTCTCGTTGATTGTTCCGAACTTACACACATATGTTCCTCTGAAAAAAGTCTTCCCATATTCACTATTGATCTAATAATTTCCAATGGCAAAAATTACATCAACCAAATAAATTGTCAAATTTCTTATGTTTGGTTTATTTCACGATATGACGATTATTCTCAAGCCAATGCTATTCATCATTCATAAACAATCATGTAGATTTGTTGAAAACCAAAAACCTGGTAGAAAAAACGAATATCCGGCAAGTCACAAAATTGACGGATACCTAAATGAATTTACCGAATTTACTTAAAAAGCTCTCAGAAACAGATTGCGTCGCACAACATGTATTTTGAACCTCAAATATAACAACAAATCCTTGCCCTAAGCAGAGCTACTCAATTCCAAGTTCAAAATTCTATAAATAACAAATGTGACTCCACTCTAAAACAATCGATTGCTCACACGCATGAAAGCAATAAAATATGGCAGTTATCCAAGACAAATTAGAGGCGATTGCTACACAGATCCATAATACTGGAACGAGCCTATTTCATATTACAAGCATCCACAACCCTATATTAGAAGAAATTAAGAACTGTCATTCCCAGCGTAACGACCTTATCACTAGCTGGTGGCCGCTTAACGTCAAAAAATTGATAGCAATAACTAAAAATGCAAAAATTATTGATTTACGAAAACCCGGTAAAGATCCGCTTGATCCATGTAATTACAGACCAATCAGTCTACTCGTAAACTATTAGAAAAAGTATTTTTCTGAGAATTTCAGAATTTATCGACCATAAAACAATTCATAATAGAATAAACTTAATCCCAAATGTTCAATTTGGATTCATGCAGTCACCAAGTGTCTCGGATAGTAACACAATGTACATAAAAAAAACAGAAACAAGCAGTTCACTGCAGGAATGCTAACACTCGATATCGAAAAAGCATTTAACACTGTGTGGCATGAAGGTCTCTTATATAAATTACACCGGTCTGAGTTTCCACATCTTTGGAAACCTCCTCGGTCTTTTATAACAATTTTGCATCAGGCCAAGAGCTTATTCCAATTGAACTACCTCAAGGATCAGTCCAAAGTTCAATTTTATATTCCTTATACATTTCGTATTTACCGACTCTCAGTAATTGCTCTATCGCGTGTTTTGCGGATGCTACAGCAATATTAACATCAAACGAGTTATCCAACTATATACAGTAAACCCTCGATTTAACGGACCCCGATTTAACGGACGCTCGATTTAACGGAAAATTTTTTATTTTCCATTTTTCGGTTACCCTTTATGATGGGATCGGGTATGTTGGATGGAAATAGGATTCTTAAATGATTTTTGGAAGAAGTTCTGAAATATGGCTAACTGAGACGGAACTCGTTTATTTCTGAACCGGCATTAATGAAAATAGGTTTGTTGAATGGGAATGGTATTCTCAAATAATTTTTTTTTTAAATTCTGAAATATGGCCTCGTGGCATGGAACTCGGTAATTTCTTAACTGATTATGATAGAATTGGGTATATTGGATGGAAATGGCATTCTTATATGATTTTTGGAAGAAGTTCTGGAATATGGCCGCCTGGGACTAAACTCGCTAATTTAAACTAAGACGGAACTAGATTTTTCTTAAAGCGAGCGGGTCGTGATGTTAACATGTTTCTGGTAAGTAGAGGATGTTAACATCTATTACAGGTATGTGACTCACTTATGGAATTAGTGAGTTGAGCGACAGGCCAAGTTGCTACACAAAGGGCTCGGATAAATTTATAGTATTCTTATCAACAACGACCTCGAAAACTGTTCACGGGAACATGGAATATGATGTCTTCTAAGACCTTGAGATCTTCAGAACCTGTTAAACCAAGCAGAGATTCACACTTTTGAGGTACTTGCAATACAAGAGCATACATTGTCTGATAGTTAATTCCATAAAATATCCAATAATTATACTCTCCACTACAGCAATAATCAGAAACGAGGGAAATTAGGATGCGGTTTGTCTTCCTCTGGCGAGTACAGCAGTTTATCATTGTATAATCCCATATTTATCCAACAAGCCGAATTCCATCTTTATCGGTTAAGTAATAGCCGTGTCCCGTTCTAGGTAACTCCTCTGGGAAGGGGAGGGTGCGATTTCCCTAGGAATGGATCCAATCCCATCGTAATCGTTAAGAATCACATTTTCATCCAACATATTCAATCTCAACATAATTGGCTAAGAAATTATTGAGTTCCGTCCCAGATGGCCATATTCCTGAACTTCTTCCAAAAATCTTTTAAGAATCCCATTTCCCTCCAACATACCTAATCCCAACATAATCGAATTGAGAAATGGCTGAGTTTAGTCCCAGATGGCCATATTCAAGAAATTCTTCCAAAAACTGTTTATGAATCTCATTTCCATCCAACAAACAAAATCCCATCATAATCGGTTAAGAAATGATCGAGTTCTCTCGTAGGTGGCCATATTCCAGAACCAGTGTAAAACTTATAGACGAGTAAATTTAAAAACATTCGGAACAATCGGATTTAACGGACTCCCCAATTAGTCTGTTAAATCGAGGTTTCACTGTAATATAATTATAAGAGATGACTCTGTATCAACTTTCGGCCTAATTTTTCCATCATCACTCGGTTTTTATTTCGATATTCGTACAAATTATATTTTTTTGGTTGGTTTGTTTAACATTTTAACATTTCTACATTTCTAATTTGCTCTGAATTCAAATTTGCTTTGAAATAAAATCAAAGAATTTTGTTACTTCCAAGCAAATTTGCAAATTTTTCCCCAATTAGATATTATTTGCAAGAAATCTACGCATATTATAATCAATAAAGCTTGCTAAATTATATTTTAAACTTTACGAAATATTAAAATCTCTAAATAAAAATGTGTCCCACCAGACTGTACTGCTAACTAAACAACAAACATAAGAAATTTGCTTTGAACTTATATATAAAGTATAAACACACTGCCTTAGCGAATTATCTAGCGAATTCGCTAAACAATTGTTAATCTCAGGTTATATTGAAATTTCCTTTCGATATACGGAGTGTATTCGTTTTAGACGCAACTGCATCACTAAAATATTCGTTGTATGCTTTGTATCTCTAAATGATACACGATTTCTTTGAATACGCCGCGATGTAAAGGTTACATCGAAAAACGTGTCGACAATGTAAAGAGTGTAAAAATGTCGAAAATTTGTGTCTGTAAGCAGTCAGGAAAACTCTATTTCTTTTTAATGGCACCATTTAAAATGAGATAGATTTCTCCATGGAGATAGATCTTCATGGCAAATCTCGGAATTGTCGACCATAATTTTGATAGCCTCGAAAACTTTAATTACCTGGGGTCAGTTATAACATCGTTGAATGATATGCAGATATAAAGGCCGAAATCGTTGTCGTGCAAGCTTGCACTTTATAAATCACTCAAAAGGCCTATGCTGGCCGAAAGCGAGAGCTGGACCATGACCTTTAACGATTGTAGTTGCTATTTGCCTTCGAAAAAAGCTCATTCCTTCAATCTTTGTTCCAACTAAAGTCGCGATCCACGAATTTCGGATTCGCATGAACCACGAAACAAGGCAACTTCTCGTAGTTAGCGATATTATCTGATTCGTCAAATCCAATCGAGTTAGATGGCACTGACACGTTGCAAAGTCCCAACAACAACGGATGATTAAAAAAGTGTTCCATCAATAACCAGCCGGTGTACATCGTAGAGGAAGACTCTGCCTGTGCTGGCATGACAACGTCGAACACGATCTACGTATATTAGGACGGATGGAGCACCATATTGCAGGCGGCAAAATCCCTTCATGGGATGTGACAGCTAGAGAGAGATAGAGAGATAGAGATAGTTCACTTCTGGCGAACAATCACGCCAGTTCAACGAGAATATACGATAATGGTAAATCTTCAATGGAAGCTGCCATTTCCGGTGGGCCGAAGTTGGATACAAAACATAAGAACCTTTCAATTTACAAAAAATCTTAAGTATGAAGTTTTATCCCGATCAGTTAATCCGAATCATCTGTAGATCTCTAAAAGAAGTTTATTCTGCACGGCGACTCATACTGACACTCACACACACGCATAAAACACGCAAATTCAGAAAATTAGAGCATCTGTTTTCTACATCCTGGTAGATCCATCGAAACGAAATCGAGGTACATCCTTAGCGAGTCCAAATAATATGTCTGTAAGTAATAGTCTATAACGGACTTAATCGGAAAGCATAACGATTTTCGTAGTCTCAAACTTACGTTCGGTTGAGAGAATCAACATTTACTGTCGATAATTATGTTTACTGGTTCTGTTCATTGGAATTATATGGCCTGAAATATCTAGCGGCGTTTTAGTCAACTTCCATATAAATGGTGTTTTTTAGAGGTTCACATCTTTAAGTTGGCAACACTGTTTTGCTTTCCCATTCGTTTAATTTGCCATTTCATAATGAATAGACTCTCGCTAGAGCAACGCTTGCAAATTGTAGAAACGTTTTATCAAAATAATTCGCTTAACTATGGATCGTTTTTACACCACGAATACTCGGAATTATGATACGCTATCAGTACGACGTTAAACAGTGCCTATTGAACAAGCGATAGACGCTGTACAGTGTAGCATTGAGAAAGCCCAAAATCAATCAATTCGACGTTGTTGTCAGCAACTGGAGATGTGTCCATCCACTTTATGGAAGATTTTATCAAAGGATCTTGGTTAGTGTGCTTACAAATTACAACTTGTGCAAGAATTAGAGCCATCCAACCATTACACAAGCCACCAATTCGGCCAATGGGCTGAAGCAGAAATTGGTATTGAAGTTGATTTTACAAAAAGAATTTTGTCTCGCTTTTGATTGAATGGGTACGTAATAAACAGAATTGTCGGATTTGGAGTGAAGATACACCACAAGCCTTTACCGAAACACCATTACATCCAGAGAAAATCACTGTTTGATGCGCTTTATTAGCCGGCGTAATCATTGGTCCATATGTCTTCAAGAACGATGATGGCCGGAATGTTACAGTGAACGGTGAACGGTATTGACACATGATTTCAGACTTTTTGTACCCTCAATTGGCTCGCATAAATTTTGCTGATATGTGGTTCCAACAGGATGGTGCCACATGTCACGCAGCGCGTACAATTACTGTACGTACTGTTAATTGGCCACCGAGGTCGTGTGATCTAACTCCATTAGATTAATTTCTTTGGGAATATGTTCATAGGCAAAGTGAATTAACGACTGTTGTGGTTAAACGTCCTTCCATATTCGCAAACTTTCCTTGTCACGATCTTCAACAAGGTCGTCGATTGGATCGATACACATTGTTTCAGCCATGACAATCGTTTCTTAGACATGGTTAAATGTCACCGACAAATTCTGAAGACAAAAGGTATCGTTTTATACATCGGGAGGAGGTAATGTAAAGTATGGTTGAACACAAGTTTTACCATTACTGCAAACGAGGTAAATACACTTACCAACCAGGTAAAAAAGCATGCTATAGTAAATTTATTAAGAGAACAATCTAGCACGAACATAAATTAACGTCAGTTGCACATCACCCTCTATAGCAATAAGTTTTCAATAAAGGTGGACTAAAATGTTACCAACCAATAAATGGTAAATAACACATGAATTATTGTACTGTCATCTGTCAAACGACACCATACTAAAATTCGGTCTAATTCATAGGTTAGTTTTTATTGTTGGCAGCCAGTTGTACCACTCGTGTTTCGTGTTTCTCAATAAAATGGAAAAATGTTAATATCGATCCGTAATTCGCTTTTTATTTTTGGATGGAAAAACATGCGAAAGAATGAAAGCGAAGTTGGATGCTGTGTTGGATATCATTCAGCATTTATGATAACCGTGAGATATTGGTTCAAAGGATTTAAACGTAGTCGTACAGCTGTTTTTGTTGTTGAGGCCAGGCTGCCTGACAGACGTTGTTACCGTGGAAATCGTTGAAAAGATTGACGACATGATTTTCCGTGATCGCCGAACTAAAGTGCGCAAAAAAGCAGAGGTCGTAGGCATTCTGTACGGAAAGGCAATTAGTATTTTGATGTGATGATACGCTAAGTGTGAGAAAGGTTTCAGCCCAATGGGTGTCGTGATTGCTTATTCATCCGGAGTTGTAGCGGCGAAATATCATAAAATGCGCTACGAATTACTGCCGCATCCACCGAATTCGCCTGGGCATTATTTATGTTTCCCAACATGAAAACATTGCTTTTCGAAACAAAATTCTGCTCAAACGAGGAGGTTATCGCCGAGATAGAAGCGTATTTTGAAGAGTTTGAGAAATCGTATTTTTTGTAGGTGGTATAGAAATGGCAGAAACGTTGGAAAAATTGTTTTGACTTAAAAACCGATTAATTTAAAAAACTTGAATCTTCATTCCTAGCACATTGATCGACCCACGTGTGTAGCTGCGAAAGCTCGATTTAATCGTTTTCTTCGTATTAGCCAGCGATGTGGTTGTTTGGCCCGCTTGGTATGCTTTAATGTTTGTTGGTACGGTTTCTTCAGGTTTACATCTTATTTTGATTTTTATTAAATTAGGATATTTACGCGCACTCGATATATTCGATTACTTATATTTAGTTGTTATTGTTGTATTTCATTTAGTTACTCCACTCGTATCGCTCGCAAATACCACAAACTAATTTTTATTTAGTTTGATAACTTTTTGTATTATATTGGTATAATTTGGTTTTAAGCAGGATGAAGTATTTATCACGATGTTTTTTGTTGTCCAAATTCAGCTCCATGTTTTTATTCCCTCCTGTTATTGTCGAAAAAGTTTACAACGGATAACGTGCGACAAACACTTTATTCTACAGCATTGCCATCTATCGTTTAGAATTCAACTCAAACGTAACAAGAATTGGGGACCGTATTTTCTTTGCAGCATAAGAAGCAACATACATTAGATTTTCCTAACATTGAAACGAATTCAAATTAAATTAAAGCCTGATTCAATCCAATAAACCATTATTTACTGTATTCTATTTCACATTACATTGCAAACCCATAAAGAAGGGCGACGTACAGTTGTATTTCGACAGACAAAACTAATTACGTTCGAACTAGAAAATAACAAATAATCATTTATAAACAATATTAGAGTGAAAAACAATCATTTAACAAGTAACAACTATTATTAAATGCGCAATTACTTGGCAAAATATATACTTAATGTTCTCTTAACTTCAGATTGATCTTATATAAGATGAGCATTACAAAAGGCAAAAAAGTACCAAAAACTTTTCTTTTAGAGAGTGACTCTATGTATATGTTCCAACATAATATACGACGAACAAAAATAAAAGCACAGACAACTTTTGAATAATTCAAAACTTTTTTTTTACATGATTTACGATGTGTCAATATATTTCTGATTCTAATATATGCTTACGGCTTCGTTTTTTTTTCATTTCTCATTTCCACGAACAAAAAGAAAAAAAAAAAAATACGAGAAAAACTTTGTTTCAAAACATAGAAAATTCTAATTCCAACAGCAGTAAAAAAATAAAATTTGTATAAAAAGCACAGCAAAGTTTTCGGATGTTTCAAAGATAAGAACTTTTCGTATTTTCGTTTCTTTTTCGATTTAATTTTTTATTTTTTGCATTCTGTTTGTCTCTTATTATTTATGTTAGATTTTTAGCTGTATGAATATACCCCGTTACAGTTATGTACGAGTATAAATTAAAACTATCGGTTCGATGAATTTTCTAAATCGAAATACAGAGAAAAATTATTCATTTATCTAAAATTGACTAAACATATGTGCATTTGCATATTTGTGTACTGGAAAAACAATAAAAACTAAAAAGATCCAGCTGCTTTGAATCCGGTAAATGGAGTTTAGTTTAACACACCAATATGGTATATAACAAGTACATACGAGTACCTATATATATACAATACATGTAGAATAAAAATAATCTGAATATTTCTGTTTCAATTGAAAATTAAATTCATTTCCGTATCCTTTATTATATTCGTGGAAGCTTTTCATCGTCTAACGTACCTATTTACATATAAAGTGAATTTAGAATTGTTCGATTTATTGTCCTTTTCCAGTTGAACAATTTTTTGAACTCGTTGTACATCGGTTCCAAATACGGAAATATTGCTACAGTAACGAGTGATTTTATACTTTCTGGTTGTGACTGTACATACTAAAAGCTCCACTCCTTCTGGCTACTGTGATTTTTGTGTAAATACTGTTGCTTCTGAATGTGCAGTTTACCGAGTATCTATCCTATCAATGTAAAGTTTTTATTGATATAAAAATTATAAATTTCTGTTAGACATGAACTATATATGGTTGGAGAATAAGGGTAGTTATTGAATGTTTAATTGTTGGTGGTTTGGGTTTTTTAGTATAAGCATAGTTTTTATGGAATTAAGATAGTTTTTTAAAATATAAATTAAACATCGGGCAGTATAAAAGCTAACGCTACTCATTTCAAAATGCAGAATTATCACAAAAAAAAAATTACAATAAATGTTATTTTCCGTTTCTGGTCATTCTGGTCAGTCATCGCCTCACTAACTTTCACATGTTACCATGATTGTGAAATACATACAAAAAATAATACCAAAAATGTACACTGTTAAGTTTAAAAATATTCCAATTGGATCTGTTTTGTAGTGAATTTGAAACATTTTTAGATAACATTTATACTAGAGGAGTCCCTGAATCTCTGATTGTGTCAGCATGAACATGGTTAATTTTTGAAAATATTTCCTGTGCCATACAGGCTACTTAGGAGTTTCGTGAATTTGAATGAACTTTCAAACTGTATTTTACCGGTTCCAGAGATGCACACGGGGTCAGATAGATCAGTCAAAACCCTACGAGGATAATGAACTGGATCCAATTATGATGGTTTTAAATTTTACCAGAGACACTTTTACGTTTATGGTTATATCGCCCATCGCAGAAATGATCACGAGATCTATCTCATTTATTCGAATTGATTATTCATTATGAAAAGTAACTATGAATCTTAAAAGACCCCAACTTCAGGTTCCTCTAATTAAAAATAAAGAAAGTTGCGTTCGAAATGCTAAACAAAAAGCAGACTTGTTTGCAAATCACCTTGAAGAAACATTCCAACCTTACCCCAAACAAACGGAAGAGGAAAATATCACAACCTTATATAAACAGGATGAAATGAAAATTACACCTGTAACATTGAAAGAACTAAAATTGGAAATCAAGAATAATCGGATTGCGTATAAGTCTCCAGGATATGATCTTATAACGGGTTAGATAATAAAAGTGTTACCGGAGAAAGTGTTGAGGAAACTAGTGCATATAATTAATGCAGCATTTCGACTAAGATACGTACCAAGACAATGGAAAGTTGCAGAAGTAATTATGATACTTAAGCCGAACAAACTTTAGAATGATAAAGCTTCATACAGGCCAATTTCCCTACTACCAGCATTATCGAAACTATTTGAAAAGGTTCTTCTTAAAAGACTAAAACCAATTATCGAAGAAAGGAATCTTATTACACCAGATCAGTTTGGATTTAGGAAAAAACATTCTACGATGGAACAAGTACATCGAATTACTGATGTAATCGAGAAATCACTAGAAAGCAAACAAATATGTTCAACTATATTCCATGATGTAGCGCAAGCATTCGACAAAGTATGGCACCAGGAGTTAGAATTCAAACTTCATCGAGATCTTCCGGAGCAATTTTTTTAAATTCTAAATTCATACATATCAGAGAGGCACTTCCGAGTAAAGTATGAGAATGAATACTCCCAACTAAAAAGAATAACTGCAGGAGTACCACAAGGGACTGTTCTTGGGCCAATCCTTTATCTCCTATATATTAGAGATATACCAATTACAAAAGCAACTATGGCGACTTTTTTCGATGACACGGTAATACTTGCAACAGCAAAGAACATCAATGACTACTAGTAAATTACATAAGGCTACTAACCTGATAAGTAATTGGACAAAGAAACGGCGAATTAAATTAAATGAAGCAAAATCAATCCAAGTGAACTTTACAAATCTGAAAGTTAATCATATACCAATAAAGATAAACTCGATAGTAGTACCGCATGCAAACACTGCTAAATATCTCGGCATGACTTTAGATGATAAACTTAGATGGAAGGAACATATAAAAAAGAAGAGAGAAGAACTAAACATAAAATTTAGAAAAATGCAATGGCTCTAAGGAAGATAATCTGTACTAGCGATCGATAACAAACTGCTGTTATACAAACAAATCCTGAAACCTGTATGAACGCTAGCCAACTTTGGGGTTGTGCCAAGAAGAGAAATATCAAAATCATACAAACAGTTCAAAATGAAATCCTGCGATGTTTTGTTAATGCACCGTGGTACATTCGAAACGACAACCTCCATCGAGATCTAAAGATCGAGCTTGTAGCAGTTGAAATCCAGCATCTACAACGTCTGCACCAGCATGCAAATCTGAACATACGCTCTGTGCATACTACCACACCAACAAGAAGACTGGAAAGAACCAAACCACTGGACTTATCGCGACCAGGAGGTCAGTAGACTTACTGAGGCGAAAAATCTGAGGAGGAGTTACACGTAACCGGGGATAATCACTTGATTACGCCGACTAACCAACTACTTTATTATGCAATGTTAATTACCAAATTTACACTGTAAATTACTACATTTAGACTGAGTCTTGAGTCGTAATATAAATAAATAAACAAAATTGATGGAAGAAAATGTATTTGAATAAATTGGAAAATTTTCTATCAATATTGTGAAAATGGGCAACGAATGATGATTTCCATCATGTTTCCCAAAATTTACAACTTCTTCATTTATTCAATTTTACTCTCAATTGGAAATTTTGGTATTTTCTCCAATGGGATTTTTACCCAATTGACATTCCTAAATAAGCTACGAACCCGATTTATTGTAAAAATAATCAAATAACAAAAATCATTTGATTGTTCACATGGTGGCGTTTATTCATTTGGATAGCTCAAAGATTCGACTTTCGATAGTTCCGAACAGATCCAATTGTGATGATATTTACTGTGCCATATTTAGAAGTCGACTTAGAAGTTTCATGAATTTGAAAAAAAATTCAAGTTTTAGTTCAACGACCCTAGAGATGTTCACGGGGTCTCACCAAGATGGTCAGATAGATCAGTCAAAACCTTATCAGGGTGATGAACGGGATCTAATTATGATTATTTTTAACTAGTGTAACCTTTTACGGTTATATCGCCCATCCAATAAATGTTCACGGGATCACTTTCATATATTCGAATAGGGCAGAAAATTGTCTATCGATATTTACTGCGGATACCTGGCGTGCGCTGCAACATTTTTTTGTAGCGACGGATATTTACATATGGAACATGTAGCTGATACCCGGCGTTGGCTGCATCGCAGTTGAATTAAATAAATGTTTTTTGTAAATTTGTATGTTTTTTAATTGAATGAGCATATATTTGAATGATAATTATATTATTGTATTGTTCTTGTATAAACAATATCCATGTGAAAAGCAGGGATTTTTTAGATTAAATCCACAAACTTGACGCGGCTAACGTTGTGCTTTTTTAATGGTTATTGCAAATGTGAGTCGCACTGGAAATTGCAACCTATTAAATTCGAATGGCATATCGGTCGGTATCATTGGTATTCGCGGTAATATGACATGTTCTGCTTTGAATTTGCCAAAGAATCAAAGAACAGATGATTTGAGACATGCGTTTAGTTCATCGGCTGGTACGGAATGTGGCCGAGACTAGCGAAAATCACAACCAGATGCATGTGCGGATGTCTCAGTAAATTGTATTTCTACCTCCACCCAAAAGAGCTGCTGTATCGTCGGAAGATGCGACGACCAATGCAATGCTATTTTGTGAGCGAATGGTCGCCAAAATCAATGATAACAGAAATGTTTTACCTGTCCCACCGGGAGCATAGAGGAAAAACAAACCGCCAATTTCTTGTGAAATCGCATTCATAATGCGGTAACCCGCATTGTGTTGTTGTATCGTCAGTTTTGGCAGATTTGTTTGAATTAATGGTGCTCTCTGTGCTGATCCCCCCCTATTGCAGAAATTGCCAAAATTTCCAATTTAATTTTAAATTTTGGAAAATATGATGAAAATCATCATTTGTGTACCATTTTTACAATATTGATAGACAATTTTCTGACCTATTGGCGATATAACTATAAACATAAAAGTGTGTCTGCACAAATTTAAATTCATCATAATTCTATCCCGTTCATTATCCTTTTAGGGTTTTGACTGATCTATCTGACCATATAGATGAGACCTCGTGAACATCTCTGGGATCGGCAAAATAAAGTTTGAAAGTTCATTTAAATTCATGGAACTCCTAAGTAGTCTGTCTGACACAGTAAATATTTTCATAAATTAACCATGTTTATTTCAATGTTAGAACTTTGTCTTTGCTATCCTAAAATACACTTGAAAAATTATGAACATCTAAAGGAGAGGTAACAGAAAGTTTGAAAATAGATTGAAATACGGTTGTGAAGATTTTCCTAAACTTCCGAGTTATTCCTAAAAAACAAGAACAACAACTAAAAATTTCAGTGTATTGGTAAAACTGCCAACTAACGAATAAATTCGAAACTACGCATTAAGAAATTATAAAATTTTATTAATACCTTCGCAATTGTTAAATTAAAAATATATTACAAAATAGGTACAAAATTTATGAAATCAGTTTAAAGTCTGATTTCAGGCACATAGGATTGACCATTTCTAAATAATCTATCGAGAATTATAGTATATCGTGTTTGCCTGAAGTTTTCTGCTATTATTAAACACCGGCCATCCTAGCGGAAACCTGTTTTGAGTAAGACATGGTCTGCTCTAACAGAAAATAGGTAACTTTTGAAAAAATCTATGGTCCCAGACACTTAGGATTGACGATTTTTGAATAAGTTTTACGATTCTTAAAATTTCTGTAGAGAATAATCGTAAGTCGTGTTTGCCTGAATTTTTTTGGTATTACTAAACACCGGCCATCCTAGCGGAAACCTGTTTTGAGTAAGACATGATCTGCTCTAACAGAAAATAGGTAACTTTTGAAAAAATCTATGGTCCCAGACACTTAGGATTGACGATTTTTGAATAAGTTTTACGATTCTTAAAATTTCTGTAGAGAATAATCGTAAGTCGTGATTGCCTGAATTTTTTTGGTATTACTAAACACCGGCCATCCTAGCGGAAACCTGTTTTGAGTAAGACATGATCTGCTCTAACAGAAAATAGGTAACTTTTGAAAAAATCTATGGTCCCAGACACTTAGGATTGACGATTTTTGAATAAGTTTTACGATTCTTAAAATTTCTGTAGAGAATAATCGTAAGTCGTGATTGCCTGAATTTTTTTGGTATTACTAAACACCGGCCATCCTAGCGGAAACCTGTTTTGAGTAAGACATGATCTGCTCTAACAGAAAATAGGTAACTTTTGAAAAAATCTATGGTCCCAGACACTTAGGATTGACGATTTTTGAATAAGTTTTACGATTCTTAAAATTTCTGTAGAGAATAATCGTAAGTCGTGATTGCCTGAATTTTTTTGGTATTACTAAACACCGGCCATCCTAGCGGGAACCTGTTTTGAGTAAGACATGATCTGCTCTAACAGAAAATAGGTAACTTTTGAAAAAATCTATGGTCCCAGACACTTAGGATTGACGATTTTTGAATAAGTTTTACGATTCTTAAAATTTCTGTAGAGTATAATCGTAAGTCGTGATTGCCTGAATTTTTTTGGTATTACTAAACACCGGCCATCCTAGCGGAAACCTGTTTTGAGTAAGACGTGATCTGCTCTAACAGAAAATAGGTAACTTTTGAAAAAATCTATGGTCCCAGACACTTAGGATTGACGATTTTTGAATAAGTTTTACGATTCTTAAAATTTCTGTAGAGAATAATCGTAAGTCGTGATTGCCTGAATTTTTTTGGTATTACTAAACACCGGCCATCCTAGCGGAAACCTGTTTTGAGTAAGACATGATCTGCTCTAACAGAAAATAGGTAACTTTTGAAAAAATCTATGGTCCCAGACACTTAGGATTGACGATTTTTGAATAAGTTTTACGATTCTTAAAATTTCTGTAGAGAATAATCGTAAGTCGTGATTGCCTGAATTTTTTTGGTATTACTAAACACCGGCCATCCTAGCGGAAACCTGTTTTGAGTAAGACATGATCTGCTCTAACAGAAAATAGGTAACTTTTGAAAAAATCTATGGTCCCAGACACTTAGGATTGACGATTTTTGAATAAGTTTTACGATTCTTAAAATTTCTGTAGAGAATAATCGTAAGTCGTGTTTGCCTGAATTTTTTTGGTATTACTAAACACCGGCCATCCTAGCGGAAACCTGTTTTGAGTAAGACATGATCTGCTCTAACAGAAAATAGGTAACTTTTGAAAAAATCTATGGTCCCAGACACTTAGGATTGACGATTTTTGAATAAGTTTTACGATTCTTAAAATTTCTGTAGAGTATAATCGTAAGTCGTGATTGCCTGAATTTTTTTGGTATTACTAAACACCGGCCATCCTAGCGGAAACCTGTTTTGAGTAAGACATGATCTGCTCTAACAGAAAATAGGTAACTTTTGAAAAAATCTATGGTCCCAGACACTTAGGATTGACGATTTTTGAATAAGTTTTACGATTCTTAAAATTTCTGTAGAGAATAATCGTAAGTCGTGATTGCCTGAATTTTTTTGGTATTACTAAACACCGGCCATCCTAGCGGAAACCTGTTTTGAGTAAGACATGATCTGCTCTAACAGAAAATAGGTAACTTTTGAAAAAATCTATGGTCCCAGACACTTAGGATTGACGATTTTTGAATAAGTTTTACGATTCTTAAAATTTCTGTAGAGAATAATCGTAAGTCGTGTTTGCCTGAATTTTTTTGGTATTACTAAACACCGGCCATCCTAGCGGAAACATGTTTTGAGTAAGACATGATCTGCTCTAACAGAAAATAGGTAACTTTTGAAAAAATCTATGGTCCCAGACACTTAGGATTGACGATTTTTGAATAAGTTTTACGATTCTTAAAATTTCTGTAGAGAATAATCGTAAGTCGTGATTGCCTGAATTTTTTTGGTATTACTAAACACCGGCCATCCTAGCGGAAACCTGTTTTGAGTAAGACATGATCTGCTCTAACAGAAAATAGGTAACTTTTGAAAAAATCTATGGTCCCAGACACTTAGGATTGACGATTTTTGAATAAGTTTTACGATTCTTAAAATTTCTGTAGAGAATAATCGTAAGTCGTGTTTGCCTGAATTTTTTTGGTATTACTAAACACCGGCCATCCTAGCGGAAACATGTTTTGAGTAAGACATGATCTGCTCTAACAGAAAATAGGTAACTTTTGAAAAAATCTATGGTCCCAGACACTTAGGATTGACGATTTTTGAATAAGTTTTACGATTCTTAAAATTTCTGTAGAGAATAATCGTAAGTCGTGATTGCCTGAATTTTTTTGGTATTACTAAACACCGGCCATCCTAGCGGAAACCTGTTTTGAGTAAGACATGATCTGCTGTAACAGAAAATAGGTAACTTTTGAAAAAATCTATGGTCCCAGACACTTAGGATTGACGATTTTTGAATAAGTTTTACGATTCTTAAAATTTCTGTAGAGAATAATCGTAAGTCGTGATTGCCTGAATTTTTTTGGTATTACTAAACACCGGCCATCCTAGCGGAAACCTGTTTTGAGTAAGACATGATCTGCTCTAACAGAAAATAGGTAACTTTTGAAAAAATCTATGGTCCCAGACACTTAGGATTGACGATTTTTGAATAAGTTTTACGATTCTTAAAATTTCTGTAGAGAATAATCGTAAGTCGTGATTGCCTGAATTTTTTTGGTATTACTAAACACCGGCCATCCTAGCGGAAACCTGTTTTGAGTAAGACATGATCTGCTCTAACAGAAAATAGGTAACTTTTGAAAAAATCTATGGTCCCAGACACTTAGGATTGACGATTTTTGAATAAGTTTTACGATTCTTAAAATTTCTGTAGAGAATAATCGTAAGTCGTGTTTGCCTGAATTTTTTTGGTATTACTAAACACCGGCCATCCTAGCGGAAACCTGTTTTGAGTAAGACATGATCTGCTCTAACAGAAAATAGGTAACTTTTGAAAAAATCTATGGTCCCAGACACTTAGGATTGACGATTTTTGAATAAGTTTTACGATTCTTAAAATTTCTGTAGAGAATAATCGTAAGTCGTGATTGCCTGAATTTTTTTGGTATTACTAAACACCGGCCATCCTAGCGGAAACCTGTTTTGAGTAAGACATGATCTGCTCTAACAGAAAATAGGTAACTTTTGAAAAAATCTATGGTCCCAGACACTTAGGATTGACGATTTTTGAATAAGTTTTACGATTCTTAAAATTTCTGTAGAGAATAATCGTAAGTCGTGATTGCCTGAATTTTTTTGGTATTACTAAACACCGGCCATCCTAGCGGAAACCTGTTTTGAGTAAGACATTATCTGCTCTAACAGAAAATAGGTAACTTTTGAAAAAATCTATGGTCCCAGACACTTAGGATTGACGATTTTTGAATAAGTTTTACGATTCTTAAAATTTCTGTAGAGAATAATGGTAAGTCGTGATTGCCTGAATTTTTTTGGTATTACTAAACACCGGCCATCCTAGCGGAAACCTGTTTTGAGTAAGACATGATCTGCTGTAACAGAAAATAGGTAACTTTTGAAAAAATCTATGGTCCCAGACACTTAGGATTGACGATTTTTGAATAAGTTTTACGATTCTTAAAATTTCTGTAGAGAATAATCGTAAGTCGTGATTGCCTGAATTTTTTTGGTATTACTAAACACCGGCCATCCTAGCGGAAACCTGTTTTGAGTAAGACATGATCTGCTCTAACAGAAAATAGGTAACTTTTGAAAAAATCTATGGTCCCAGACACTTAGGATTGACGATTTTTGAATAAGTTTTACGATTCTTAAAATTTCTGTAGAGAATAATCGTAAGTCGTGTTTGCCTGAATTTTTTTGGTATTACTAAACACCGGCCATCCTAGCGGAAACATGTTTTGAGTAAGACATGATCTGCTCTAACAGAAAATAGGTAACTTTTGAAAAAATCTATGGTCCCAGACACTTAGGATTGACGATTTTTGAATAAGTTTTACGATTCTTAAAATTTCTGTAGAGAATAATCGTAAGTCGTGATTGCCTGAATTTTTTTGGTATTACTAAACACCGGCCATCCTAGCGGAAACCTGTTTTGAGTAAGACATGATCTGCTGTAACAGAAAATAGGTAACTTTTGAAAAAATCTATGGTCCCAGACACTTAGGATTGACGATTTTTGAATAAGTTTTACGATTCTTAAAATTTCTGTAGAGAATAATCGTAAGTCGTGTTTGCCTGAATTTTTTTGGTATTACTAAACACCGGCCATCCTAGCGGAAACCTGTTTTGAGTAAGACATGATCTGCTCTAACAGAAAATAGGTAACTTTTGAAAAAATCTATGGTCCCAGACACTTAGGATTGACGATTTTTGAATAAGTTTTACGATTCTTAAAATTTCTGTAGAGTATAATCGTAAGTCGTGATTGCCTGAATTTTTTTGGTATTACTAAACACCGGCCATCCTAGCGGAAACCTGTTTTGAGTAAGACATGATCTGCTCTAACAGAAAATAGGTAACTTTTGAAAAAACCTATGGTCCCAGACACTTAGGATTGACGATTTTTGAATAAGTTTTACGATTCTTAAAATTTCTGTAGAGAATAATCGTAAGTCGTGATTGCCTGAATTTTTTTGGTATTACTAAACACCGGCCATCCTAGCGGAAACCTATTTTGAGTAAGACATGATCTGCTCTAACAGAAAATAGGTAACTTTTGAAAAAATCTATGGTCCCAGACACTTAGGATTGACGATTTTTGAATAAGTTTTACGATTCTTAAAATTTCTGTAGAGTATAATCGTAAGTCGTGATTGCCTGAATTTTTTTGGTATTACTAAACACCGGCCATCCTAGCGGGAACCTGTTTTGAGTAAGACATGATCTACTCTAACAGAAAATAGGTAACTTTTGAAAAAATCTATGGTCCCAGACACTTAGGATTGACGATTTTTGAATAAGTTTTACGATTCTTAAAATTTCTGTAGAGAATAATCGTAAGTCGTGTTTGCCTGAATTTTTTTGGTATTACTAAACACCGGCCATCCTAGCGGAAACCTGTTTTGAGTAAGACATGATCTGCTCTAACAGAAAATAGGTAACTTTTGAAAAAATCTATGGTCCCAGACACTTAGGATTGACGATTTTTGAATAAGTTTTACGATTCTTAAAATTTCTGTAGAGAATAATCGTAAGTCGTGATTGCCTGAATTTTTTTGGTATTACTAAACACCGGCCATCCTAGCGGAAACCTGTTTTGAGTAAGACATGATCTGCTCTAACAGAAAATAGGTAACTTTTGAAAAAATCTATGGTCCCAGACACTTAGGATTGACGATTTTTGAATAAGTTTTACGATTCTTAAAATTTCTGTAGAGAATAATCGTAAGTCGTGATTGCCTGAATTTTTTTGGTATTACTAAACACCGGCCATCCTAGCAAAAACCTGTTTTGAGTAAGACATGATCTGCTCTAACAGAAAATAGGTAACTTTTGAAAAAATCTATGGTCCCAGACACTTAGGATTGACGATTTTTGAATAAGTTTTACGATTCTTAAAATTTCTGTAGAGAATAATCGTAAGTCGTGATTGCCTGAATTTTTTTGGTATTACTAAACACCGGCCATCCTAGCGGAAACCTGTTTTGAGTAAGACATGATCTGCTCTAACAGAAAATAGGTAACTTTTGAAAAAATCTATGGTCCCAGACACTTAGGATTGACGATTTTTGAATAAGTTTTACGATTCTTAAAATTTCTGTAGAGAATAATCGTAAGTCGTGTTTGCCTGAATTTTTTTGGTATTACTAAACACCGGCCATCCTAGCGGAAACATGTTTTGAGTAAGACATGATCTGCTCTAACAGAAAATAGGTAACTTTTGAAAAAATCTATGGTCCCAGACACTTAGGATTGACGATTTTTGAATAAGTTTTACGATTCTTAAAATTTCTGTAGAGAATAATCGTAAGTCGTGATTGCCTAAATTTTTTTGGTATTACTAAACACCGGCCATCCTAGCGGAAACCTGTTTTGAGTAAGACATGATCTGCTCTAACAGAAAATAGGTAACTTTTGAAAAAATCTATGGTCCCAGACACTTAGGATTGACGATTTTTGAATAAGTTTTACGATTCTTAAAATTTCTGTAGAGAATAATCGTAAGTCGTGATTGCCTGAATTTTTTTGGTATTACTAAACACCGGCCATCCTAGCGGAAACCTGTTTTGAGTAAGACATGATCTGCTCTAACAGAAAATAGGTAACTTTTGAAAAAATCTATGGTCCCAGACACTTAGGATTGACAATTTTTGAATAAGTTTTACGATTCTTAAAATTTCTGTAGAGAATAATCGTAAGTCGTGTTTGCCTGAATTTTTCTGCTATTACTAAACACCGGCCATCCTAGCGGAAACCTGTTTTGAGTAAGACATGATCTACTCTAACAGAAAATAGGTAACTTTTGAAAAAATCTATGGTCCCAGACACTTAGGATTGACGATTTTTGAATAAGTTTTACGATTCTTAAAATTTCTGTAGAGAATAATCGTAAGTCGTGTTTGCCTGAATTTTTTTGGTATTACTAAACACCGGCCATCCTAGCGGAAACCTGTTTTGAGTAAGACATGATCTACTCTAACAGAAAATAGGTAACTTTTGAAAAAATCTATGGTCCCAGACCCTTAGGATTGACAATTTTTGAATAAGTTTTACGATTCTTAAAATTTCTGTAGAGAATAATCGTAAGTCGTGTTTGCCTGAATTTTTCTGCTATTACTAAACACCGGCCATCCTAGCGGAAACCTGTTTTGAGTAAGACATGATCTACTCTAACAGAAAATAGGTAACTTTTGAAAAAATCTATGGTCCCAGACACTTAGGATTGACGATTTTTGAATAAGTTTTACGATTCTTAAAATTTCTGTAGAGTATAATCGTAAGTCGTGATTGCCTGAATTTTTTTGGTATTACTAAACACCGGCCATCCTAGCGGAAACCTGTTTTGAGTAAGACATGATCTGCTCTAACAGAAAATAGGTAACTTTTGAAAAAATCTATGGTCCCAGACACTTAGGATTGACGATTTTTGAATAAGTTTTACGATTCTTAAAATTTCTGTAGAGAATAATCGTAAGTCGTGATTGCCTAAATTTTTTTGGTATTACTAAACACCGGCCATCCTAGCGGAAACCTGTTTTGAGTAAGACATGATCTGCTCTAACAGAAAATAGGTAACTTTTGAAAAAATCTATGGTCCCAGACACTTAGGATTGACGATTTTTGAATAAGTTTTACGATTCTTAAAATTTCTGTAGAGAATAATCGTAAGTCGTGATTGCCTGAATTTTTTTGGTATTACTAAACACCGGCCATCCTAGCGGAAACCTGTTTTGAGTAAGACATGATCTGCTCTAACAGAAAATAGGTAACTTTTGAAAAAATCTATGGTCCCAGACACTTAGGATTGACGATTTTTGAATAAGTTTTACGATTCTTAAAATTTCTGTAGAGAATAATCGTAAGTCGTGATTGCCTGAATTTTTTTGGTATTACTAAACACCGGCCATCCTAGCGGAAACCTGTTTTGAGTAAGACATGATCTGCTCTAACAGAAAATAGGTAACTTTTGAAAAAATCTATGGTCCCAGACACTTAGGATTGACGATTTTTGAATAAGTTTTACGATTCTTAAAATTTCTGTAGAGAATAATCGTAAGTCGTGATTGCCTGAATTTTTTTGGTATTACTAAACACCGGCCATCCTAGCGGAAACCTGTTTTGAGTAAGACATGATCTGCTCTAACAGAAAATAGGTAACTTTTGAAAAAATCTATGGTCCCAGACACTTAGGATTGACGATTTTTGAATAAGTTTTACGATTCTTAAAATTTCTGTAGAGAATAATCGTAAGTCGTGATTGCCTGAATTTTTTTGGTATTACTAAACACCGGCCATCCTAGCGGAAACCTGTTTTGAGTAAGACATGATCTGCTCTAACAGAAAATAGGTAACTTTTGAAAAAATCTATGGTCCCAGACACTTAGGATTGACGATTTTTGAATAAGTTTTACGATTCTTAAAATTTCTGTAGAGAATAATCGTAAGTCGTGTTTGCCTGAATTTTTTTGGTATTACTAAACACCGGCCATCCTAGCGGAAACCTGTTTTGAGTAAGACATGATCTGCTCTAACAGAAAATAGGTAACTTTTGAAAAAACCTATGGTCCCAGACACTTAGGATTGACGATTTTTGAATAAGTTTTACGATTCTTAAAATTTCTGTAGAGTATAATCGTAAGTCGTGATTGCCTGAATTTTTTTGGTATTACTAAACACCGGCCATCCTAGCGGAAACCTGTTTTGAGTAAGACATGATCTGTTCTAACAGAAAATAGGTAACTTTTGAAAAAATCTATGGTCCCAGACACTTAGGATTGACGATTTTTGAATAAGTTTTACGATTCTTAAAATTTCTGTAGAGAATAATCGTAAGTCGTGATTGCCTGAATTTTTTTGGTATTACTAAACACCGGCCATCCTAGCGGAAACCTGTTTTGAGTAAGACATGATCTGCTCTAACAGAAAATAGGTAACTTTTGAAAAAATCTATGGTCCCAGACACTTAGGATTGACGATTTTTGAATAAGTTTTACGATCCTTAAAATTTCTGTAGAGAATAATCGTAAGTCGTGATTTCCTGAATTTTTTTGGTATTACTAAACACCGGCCATCCTAGCAGAAACCTGTTTTGAGTAAGACATGATCTGCTCTAACAGAAAATAGGTAACTTTTGAAAAAATCTATGGTCCCAGACACTTAGGATTGACGATTTTTGAATAAGTTTTACGATTCTTAAAATTTCTGTAGAGAATAATCGTAAGTCGTGATTGCCTGAATTTTTTTGGTATTACTAAACACCGGCCATCCTAGCGGAAACCTGTTTTGAGTAAGACATGATCTGCTCTAACAGAAAATAGGTAACTTTTGAAAAAATCTATGGTCCCAGACACTTAGGATTGACGATTTTTGAATAAGTTTTACGATTCTTAAAATTTCTGTAGAGAATAATCGTAAGTCGTGATTGCCTGAATTTTTTTGGTATTACTAAACACCGGCCATCCTAGCGGAAACCTGTTTTGAGTAAGACATGATCTGCTCTAACAGAAAATAGGTAACTTTTGAAAAAATCTATGGTCCCAGACACTTAGGATTGACGATTTTTGAATAAGTTTTACGATTCTTAAAATTTCTGTAGAGAATAATCGTAAGTCGTGTTTGCCTGAATTTTTTTGGTATTACTAAACACCGGCCATCCTAGCGGAAACATGTTTTGAGTAAGACATGATCTGCTCTAACAGAAAATAGGTAACTTTTGAAAAAATCTATGGTCCCAGACACTTAGGATTGACGATTTTTGAATAAGTTTTACGATTCTTAAAATTTCTGTAGAGAATAATCGTAAGTCGTGATTGCCTGAATTTTGTTGGTATTGCTAAACACCGGCCATCTTAGCGGAAACCTGAACAGAGATTTTAATAATCGTAAAACTTATTCAAAAATCGTCAATCCTAAGTGTCTGGGACCATAGATTTTTTCAAAAGTTACCTATTTTCTGTTAGAGTAGATCATGTCTTATTTAAAACAGGTTTCCGCTAGGATGGCCGGTGTTTAGTAATACCAAAAAAGTTCAGGCAAACACGACTTACGATTATTCTCTACAGAAATTTTAAGAATCGTAAAACTTATTCAAAAATTGTCAATCCTAAGTGTCTGGGACCATAGATTTTTTCAAAAGTTACCTATTTTCTGTTAGAGTAGATCATGTCTTACTCAAAACAGGTTTCCGCTAGGATGGCCGGTGTTTAGTAATACCAAAAAAATTCAGGCAAACACGACTTACGATTATTCTCTACAGAAATTTTAAGAATCGTAAAACTTATTCAAAAATCGTCAATCCTAAGTGTCTGGGACCATATATTTTTTCAAAAGTTACCTATTTTCTGTTAGAGTAGATCATGTCTTACTCAAAACAGGTTTCCGCTAGGATGGCCGGTGTTTAGTAATAGCAGAAAAATTCAGGCAAACACGAC